>CM060310.1:93565381-93610381 GCA_030674185.1 Monoplex corrugatus | reverse complement strand
TCTGGAGACCAGGTGGCCCTTAGTGACGGATTTCAGCTATGGCTACGGACAATGAGAATAGTGAAATGATCGAGCTTACGAATGGACTGTGTCTACAACACCCCCCCCCCCCTTTATGTGCCGGAATGATCATCCTCAGATCGTGGGCACCAAAGGAAAGGAAGGAAGGAAGCGAATGGCGGACAGCAGAGTCTGTAACATGTTGGGCAGCATCTTCGAACACACAAGCAGTTGGCTCTATACCTGATGTGGGAACATACAGCATCTTGCTTGTTGACGACCAACAGACTGGTAGAATACTCTGTGAGATCACCTAGGATCGTTCTTCCCCCACCTCCCAACCCTCTGGTCCTGCACACGCAACTCCCCTCCACATCCTAAAACCAAACCATTTTTGGTCCCTTTTATCACTGGACGAGGCGGCAGGGAAGTTTTTAGTCCTCTTTTTATTATGCGTTGTTTGGTGTTGTTTGTGGTCTGTTTGTGACCGTGCATTCGCGCTTGACAAAGGCCGGTTGGCCGAAAATTTGCACTTGTCTTGTCTTGTGTTCAATACGCGCTTCCTTTTGTTTGCTTGTTCTTCGTTTCCTGTTGCTTGGGCGCGGGCAGTCGCACTTGTTTTGGACCTCCACATTCGTAAAAAAAAAATCCAGCAGTATCTGTCTCAAAGGTCTCTGTAAGGTAAATTCTGTTTAGCATAAGGTCAGAAAAACACAAAAATAGCATCAGCAGACGTATTTAGTAAAAACAAAACAAAACATGCGCAAATCTTCAGAGTATACAAAAAGAAAAGAATAAATGCACGAAACTTTGTAGAAAAAACAAACAACAACAGAAAACGACATCTCTGATGTTGTGATGAAAACAAGAAAATGCCGATTTTGCTCATTGAAATGTCAGAGAAGTCGTCTACTCTGTTTTTTCCTCGTAAGTTCTGTGCAGTTATTGTTTGTTATCTTTTGCATACGCTTGACAAAGGCCAGTTGGCTAAAACGATGCGTCTGTCTTGTCTTGTTATATCAAGTACATGTACACGATCCGATTCTATTGTGTTCTTCTGGTTCCGATTTGCTTGCATACTAACCATCACTTTGATTTACATAAGTAAAATGTCTGTTCTGTCGCTTGATATTCTGTTTTTTGTTGTTGTTGTTGTTTTTTTGTTTGTAATTCTGTTTTTCTGTTTGTTTGACTGTCTTTCCTTTGTGATTCTGTTTTTCTGTTTGTTTGTCTTTCCTTTGTGATTCTGTTTTTCTGTTTGTTTGTCTTTCCTTTGTGATTCTGTTTTTCTGTTTGTTTGTACTTTCCTTTGTGATTCTGTTTTTCTGTTTGTTTGTCTGTCTTCCTTTGTGATTCTGTTTTTCTGTTTGTTTGTCTTTCCTTTGTGATTCTGTTTTTCTGTTTGTTTGTCTTTCCTTTGTAATTCTGTTTTTCTGTTTGTTTGTCTTTCCTTTGTAATTCTGTTTTTCTGTTTGTTTGTCTTTCCTTTGTGATTCTGTTTTTCTGTTTGTTTGTCTTTCCTTTGTAATTCTGTTTGTTTGTCTGTCTTTCTCCTTTGTATTGTTTTTTCTGTTTGTGTGACTGTCTTTCCTTTGTAATTCTGTTTTTTCTGTTTGTTGTCTGTCTTTCCTTGTGATTATTGTTTTTCTGTTTGTTTGTCTTTCCTTTGTAATTCTGTTTTTCTGTTTGTTTGTCTTTCCTTTGTAATTCTGTTTTTCTGTTTGTTTGTCTTTCCTTTGTAATTCTGTTTTTCTGTTTGTCTGTCTTTCCTTTGTAATTCTGTTTTTCTGTTTGTCTGTCTTTCCTTTGTGATTCTGTTTTTCTGTTTGTCTGTCTTTCCTTTGTAATTCTGTTTTTCTGTTTGTTTGTCTGTCTTTCCTTTGTGATTCTGTTTTTCTGTTTGTCTTTCCTTTGTGATTATGTTTTTCTGTTTGACTGTCTTTCCTTTGTAATTCTGTTTTTCTGTTTGTCTGTCTTTCCTTTGTAATTCTGTTTTTCTGTTTGTTGTCTGTCTTTCCTTTGTGATTCTGTTTTTCTGTTTGTCTTTCCTTTGTGATTATGTTTTTCTGTTTGACTGTCTTTCCTTTGTAATTCTGTTTTTCTGTTTGTCTGTCTTTCCTTTGTAATTCTGTTTTTCTGTTTGTTTGTCTGTCTTTCCTTTGTAATTCTGTTTTTCTGTTTGTTTGTCTTTCCTTTGTAATTCTGTTTTTCTGTTTGTCTGTCTTTCCTTTGTAATTCTGTTTGTCTGTCTTTCCTTTGTAATTCTGTTTTTCTGTTTGTTTGTCTGTCTTTCCTTTGTAATTCTGTTTTTCTGTTTGTTTGTCTGTCTTTCCTTTGTGATTCTGTTTTTCTGTTTGTCTTTCCTTTGTAATTCTGTTTTTCTGTTTGACTGTCTTTCCTTTGTAATTCTGTTTTTCTGTTTGTCTGTCTTTCCTTTGTAATTCTGTTTTTCTGTTTGTTTGTCTGTCTTTCCTTTGTAATTCTGTTTTTCTGTTTGTTTGTCTGTCTTTCCTTTGTAATTCTGTTTTTCTGTTTGACTGTCTTTCCTTTGTAATTCTGTTTTTCTGTTTGTCTGTCTTTCCTTTGTAATTCTGTTTTTTCTGTTTGTCTGTCTTTCCTTTGTAATTCTGTTTTTTCTGTTTGTCTGTCTTTCCTTTGTAATTCTGTTTGTCTGTCTTTCCTTTGTAATTGTTTGTTTGTCTTTCCTTTGTAATTCTGTTTTTCTGTCTTTCCCTTGTGATTGTTTGTTTGTCTTTGCTTTGTAATTCTGTTTTTCTGTTTGTTTGTGTTGTCTTTCCTTTGTAATTCTGTTTTTCTTTTTGTTTGACTGTCTTTCCTTTGTAATTCTGTTTTCTGTTTGTCTGTCTTTCCTTTGTAATTCTGTTTTTCTGTTTGTTTGTTTGTCTTTCCTTTGTAATTCTGTTTTTCTTTTTGTTTGACTGTCTTTCCTTTGTAATTCTGTTTTCTGTTTGTCTGTCTTTCCTTTGTAATTCTGTTTTTCTGTTTTGTTTGTCTGTCTTTCCCTCTGCAAGGCAAACAACCCTGGTTTCCGTCTCTTTGAGTTCAGGACATCTACCCTCAACAACTCTAATGGAGCATCTACCCACCTGTACATAGCGTGTCTTCAGTGTCTTAACTATGGCAAGCAGAGCCTTGGCCTGTTCATCAGACTTGGTGGGCAGTCGCAGGTAGAGTGGATACTTGTTGCGGTCACTCAGATTGGGGCTGGTGTTGGCGGGACTGACCATCACAAACCGCTTGTTCATCTTGGACAACACCTGAAAAACCAGGTTTCAGTAATACATATAAACAAGGCAAGGTAGGCCAGTCTTACTAGAACGGACAAATGTAAGTATGCTGTGCTTTCCTGGTTTTCATGCTTGCTTTTTTCTTATTTATTACCTCTGAAGCCATCAGCAGCGAAGTTCGGACATTTCTGTCTGTTCTGGTCCAGATTGTTCATGGGGTGTTTGAGGGCCTTGAGTTCTTCTACAATTCATCACCAGGTGTTCCTTGAGTTCTTCTACAATTCATCACCAGGTGTTCCTTGAGTTCTTCTACAATTCATCACCAGGTGTTCCTTGAGTTCTTCCACAATTCATCACCAGGTGTTCCTTGAGTTCTTCCACAATTCATCACCAGGTGTTCCTTGAGTTCTTCCACAATTCATCACCAGGTGTTCCTTGAGTTCTTCCACAATTCATCACCAGGTGTTCCGTGAGTTCTTCCACAATTCATCACCAGGTGTTCCTTGAGTTCTTCTACAATTCATCACCAGGTGTTCCGTGAGTTCTTCTACAATTCATCACCAGGTGTTCCTTGAGTTCTTCCACAATTCATCACCAGGTGTTCCTTGAGTTCTTCCACAATTCATCACCAGGTGTTCCTTGAGTTCTTCCACAATTCATCACCAGGTGTTTCTTGAGTTCTTCCACAATTCATCACCAGGTGTTCCTTGAGTTCTTCTACAATTCATCACCAGGTGTTCCTTGAGTTCTTCCACAATTCATCACCAGGTGTTCCGTGAGTTCTTCCACAATTCATCACCAGGTGTTCCTTGAGTTCTTCTACAATTCATCACCAGGTGTTCCTTGAGTTCTTCTACAATTCACCACCAGGTGTTCCTTGAGTTCTTCCACAATTCATCACCAGGTGTTCCTTGAGTTCTTCCACAATTCATCACCAGGTGTTCCTTGAGTTCTTCTACAATTCATCACCAGGTGTTCCTTGAGTTCTTCTACAATTCATCACCAGGTGTTCCTTGAGTTCTTCCACAATTCATCACCAGGTGTTCCTGGGTCTTTCTCTTTTACGCCTTCCTTCCAGTGTCCATTGAAGGCAGTCTGGATGACTGTATCTTGACTCTTCGGATTGCGGTAGATCCATCTCCCTTGCCTTTTGATGATGATGGTATGGATATTATTTTCATTGCATCAGCAGAGTATTAGTTTGTTGGTGGCGGTACCAAGCCAAAAGATTCATACGATTCTTCAAACGTTGTTTGTGTGGAAGGTTCATGGCCAGGCAAGGTTGTTCTCTATCATCCTCCAGCATTCTGAGCCGTACAACAGGGTGGAAAGGACACAGCTCTGGTACAGTCTCAGTTTGGTGATGTTGTTCTGGGAGAATCTTCACACGTCGTTCAGCATTTTGGGTTTTCATACTTCTATTCAGCTATATTTATATACTGACTGGCAGTCACAGTCAGTCACTGACTCTCAAAGAGACTGCTAGAGTTAAGTAAATAGAAACCAGAAACACAAGAAAAGAGACGAGCAATGGATGTTCAACTGACGTATTAACGAGTCTTTGGAAGTCACTGGACACTCGTTTGGAGGTTGCTGTATTTTGATTTGCTGAAATGATAGACTGCAGATATATGGTTGCTTCAAAACATGGCTGCCTTTACTAACAGACATGAAAAGATCTGTACTGTTCATATGCTGCCTGTCTCATGCTCGCATCATGAATACTCAACCGACATCCCCATCACCTCAAAAGTCCCCTAACACTCTTGCTCCCCCCCTCCCCCGCCTCTCCACACCACACACAAAACATACTTACAGTGTAATGTGTGGCCAAGCGGTTTATGAAAGCACATGCCCAGAACCAGGAAAACCAGGGTTCGAATCACGGATGGTACGACATTATCTCCCCTCCAGTAGATGTTAAATGGTGACTTGTTCTTTCATAGCGCTATTCTCCATGACTTGTTCTTTCATAGCGCTATTGTCCATGACTTGTTCTTTCATAGCGCTATTCTCCATGACTTGTTCTTTCATAGCGCTATTGTCCATGACTTGTTCTTTCATAGCGCTATTGTCCATGACTTGTTCTTTCATAGCGCTATTCTCCATGACTTGTTCTTTCATAGCGCTATTCTCCTTGACTTGTTCTTTCATAGCGCTATTCTCCTTGACTTATTCTTTCATAGCGCTATTCTCCATGACTTGTTCTTTCATAGCGCTATTCTCCTTGACTTGTTCTTTCATAGCGCTATTGTCCTTGACTTGTTCTTTCATAGCGTTATTCTCCATGACTTGTTCTTTCATAGCGTTATTCTCCATGACTTGTTCTTTCATAGCGCTATTCTCCTTGACTTGTTCTTTCATAGCGCTATTGTCCTTGACTTGTTCTTTCATAGCGTTATTCTCCATGACTTGTTCTTTCATAGCGCTATTCTCCATGACTTGTTCTTTCATAGCGCTATTCTCCTTGACTTGTTCTTTCATAGCGCTATTGTCCTTGACTTGTTCTTTCATAGCGTTATTCTCCATGACTTGTTCTTTCATAGCGTTATTCTCCATGACTTGTTCTTTCATAGCGCTATTCTCCTTGACTTGTTCTTTCATAGCGCTATTCTCCTTGACTTGTTCTTTCATAGCGCTATTCTCCTTGACTTGTTCTTTCATAGCGCTATTCTCCTTGACTTGTTCTTTCATAGCGCTATTCTCCATGACTTGTTCTTTCATAGCGCTATTCTCCTTGACTTGTTCTTTCATAGCGCTATTCTCCTTGACTTGTTCTTTCATAGCGCTATCTCCATGACTTGTTCTTTCATAGCGCTATTCTCCTTGACTTGTTCTTTCATAGCGCTATTCTCCATGACTTGTTCTTTCATAGCGCTATTGTCCATGACTTGTTCTTTCATAGCGCTATTGTCCATGACTTGTTCTTTCATAGCGCTATTGTCCATGACTGGTTCTTTCATAGCGCTATTGTCCTTGACTTGTTCTTTCATAGCGCTATTCTCCATGACTTGTTCTTTCATAGCGCTATTCTCCTTGACTTGTTCTTTCATAGCGCTATTCTCCATGACTTGTTCTTTCATAGCGCTATTCTCCATGACTTGTTCTTTCATAGCGCTATTCTCCATGACTTGTTCTTTCATAGCGCTATTCTCCATGACTTGTTCTTTCATAGCGCTATTCTCCATGACTTGTTCTTTCATAGCGCTATTCTCCATGACTTGTTCTTTCATAGCGCTATTCTCCATGACTTGTTCTTTCATAGCGCTATTCTCCTTGACTTGTTCTTTCATAGCGCTATTCTCCATGACTTGTTCTTTCATAGCGCTATTCTCCATGACTTGTTCTTTCATAGCGCTATTGTCCTTGACTTGTTCTTTCATAGCGCTATTGTCCTTGACTTGTTCTTTCATAGCGCTATTGTCCATGACTTGTTCTTTCATAGCGCTATTGTCCTTGACTTGTTCTTTCATAGCGCTATTCTCCATGACTTGTTCTTTCATAGCGCTATTGTCCTTGACTTGTTCTTTCATAGCGCTATTGTCCATGACTTGTTCTTTCATAGCGTTATTCTCCATGACTTGTTCTTTCATAGCGCTATTCTCCATGACTTGTTCTTTCATAGCGCTATTCTCCAAACTCATTTGAACTCACTCCGTATCACACATAATCAGACTTTTGAACGGAGCACGGAGAACTCAAGCTGTCAGGCGAGCTGACCACAGTCCACTGTGTTGTTGCACAGTCTGCATCTTTGGTGAGCGTGCATGCTGGGTGTTTTCATGTTTCCCTAAGCCAAGCCACTGACGTGACTTACAGGATCTTTAACATGCATATTGATATTCTTTATGTGTATACACACAATGGGGTTATAGGGGGCGAGCTGTTCAAGTCGCCCTTACCATCTAGGTAGGACCTCAGGACCTGGCCAGCTCATGGGTTTATGTGCAGGCTTAAGACTTGTGCCATGATCATTGTGGATCTTCTCCATCACATGGCATCTGTGACGTTAGCGCAAATGAAATTCATTCCGAGCGCGGAGAGGTCATCTTGAGAAACTGAAACTGAAACTGAAATCATGACGGTGGTTAGGCATCAGTAGGTCTGCACACACAACTTGTGAGATCAGAAAACAAATTCACTCTTTACCCATCAGGTAGAGGTGTTTAGTCGGATCGAACCTTGGATCTTCCGAGTGGAAATCTGACGTTTACCCACTTGACTACCGCGCCCATCAAGGGGTGGCCTAGGTGCGAGTCTTCTGCAGGAGACTAAAAACCCAAGTCCTGAGTGCACTACACACTCAACGCATATGATCATTATTAATACTGCTTAAAGCCAAGCCATCTTAGCAGAGCCATATAACCGGCAGTAAAATGTACACATCTCGATGAGTAAAAAAAAGGCGCGTGCGCGCGCGCGCACACACACACACACACACACACACACACACACCACACACACACACACACACACACACGCACACACACACGGATACACACATACATACACACACACATACACATGTAATTTTAGACATACATACACACATATATAGACATACATACACAAACATACACACCTACATACACGCACGAACACACATACATACATACGCACACGTATATGCCTACACACTCACACACACATACACACACACTCACACACACAAACATACACACGCATACACACACACACACACACACCTCGTACATAGCGACACTAATGGTACTGAAGAAAGCGCCGACGTATCCAGCAATATGGGGCAAGACGGCAGAACTGTAACGACCGTCCGGCAGTTGAAGGTCCCCTTTGTACAGGTCTATCAGTGTTTCCTTGATGATCAACTCCCTGTACACACACACACACACACACGTACACACACACACACACATACACACACACACACACACACATCACACGTACATACACACACACACACAGACACACACACAGACACCACAGGCAGTAACTGTTGTAGGTCCCCTTTGTACAGGTCTATCAGTATTTTCTTGATGATCAACTCCCTGTACACACACACACACACACACACACACACGTACACACACACAACACAACACACATACATACAGCACACACACACACTCACACGTACATACACACACACACACACAGACACCACAGGCAGTAACTGTTGTAGGTCCCCTTTGTACAGGTCTATCAGTATTTCCTTGATGATCAACTCCCTGTACACACACACACACACACACGTACACACACACACACACACACACCACACATACACACACACACACACACACACACACAGTACATACACACACACACACAGACACACACACCAGACACCACAGCAGTAACTGTTGTAGGTCCCCTTTGTACAGGTCTATCAGTATTCCTTGATGATCAACTCCCTGTATGCACACACACGCACACACACACACACACACACATACATACAGACATACACACACATACACACACACACACACACAAAATCACAGGCAGTAACTGTTGTAGGTCCCCTTTGTACAGGTCTATCAGTGTTTCCTTGATGATCAACTCCCTGTATGCACACACACACACACACACACACACACACACACACACACACACACACACACACACACACACACACATACACACACACACACATCACAGGCAGTAACTGTTGTAGGCCCCCTTTGTACCATATAAAACCAGCACTAATATAAGAAAACTATCTGAAATCAATCAGCCCCAAGAAAGAAAACCGTCTAAAATCCACACTACGATAAAAAAAAAAAAAACTTCTAAAATCAGCATTTTTTGAGAAAGGTGTGAACAGCTCTTACTCTGGAACTTCCGGCGGTTTTAATTTCTGTGTCCACTGTTGTGACAGTCTATCACTGTCCTTGCTGTGTGTAAAGTTAAATTTCATCTTATGCTTCTTCAAGGTAACAATGACCTCGAATAATACAAAATCTGGATTTTCTGTAATAATATTTTAGTTTGAAAATGGAGACTGTTAGAAACGCTTTACCATATTAAAAAAATCTTTCAATGCAATTTTTAGTTTTAACATACTTTTATACTGGATGGTTTCCACTTTCGGTTGTGCTACAAAGTACATGGCTGACTATCTGAACTAATTCAAAACAAATGTGACTGCCGGCGTTCAAGCAAACAGGAACCAGAAAAAAAAAACAAACACGAAAAAAGAAACAGAACGCGTATATCATACAACCAGACAAGGCAGGTGCAACTTTTCGGCCAACTGGCCTTTGTCAAGCGTAGACGTTTGTAATCTTACATCGTTTGTGATCTTACGTCTACACTTGACAAAGGCCAGTTGGCCGAAAATTTGCGCCTGTCTTGTCTGGTTGTATTAAATATGCGTTCTGATTCTTTTTTCGTGCTTTTTTTTTCCTGGTTCCTATCTGAACTCATGTAAAAAGTAATCTCTGACCTGAAACAAGAGTTGATGACGATAACGCCCAGCTTGCGGTCCCCAGAGAAGATCCCGGTAACATTGTCATTGACCTGTTGAAGGGCAAAGAGCACGCTCTGGACAAGGTCTGCCCCGGATATCGTGCGGATTTTGCCACACTTGAGGGCACTGCTCTTGTCCCGGTCATGCACCGGCACCACTGCTATGAAGTATATGTCCCCTGCAATCAGGACATTCACTTTCTACTTATGTTTAAATTGAAAGGTTGAAAAAAACTTTTATTAACATACAAACAATATTTGTACCAGGCACAAGATTTTCTGACACAGTTACCGATACACCAAAGAGCATAATCACAGATCTTGTACATGTCTGGCTGGTAGTTAAACTTTCAGTTTCTCTGACGGTTTCCTTGCATTAGGAATAGATTCTGTATGCTCTGACGCCACAAATGCAACGTGATTGACAAGAGAGGGTCAGTTAAGCGCGCGCGCTCGCACACACACACACACACACACACACATACATACACACACATACATACACATACATATACACACACACATACATACACATACATACATACACACACACATACATACACATACACACACGCACGTACAAACATACACACACACGTACGCACAAACACACACACACACACATACTTCCTCTCTCTCACTCTCTCTCTGTCCCTGCCTCTCTCTCTCTCTGTGTCTGTCCCTGTCTCTCTCTCTGTGTGTCTGTTTCTGTCTCTGTCTCTCTCTCTGTGTCCCTGTCTCTCTCTCTCTCTCTGTCCCTGTCTCTCTCTATTTCGTCGCTTTCCGATATTCTTAGACGTTTGTATACACGATATCTATTCAGTTTGCCCACTCTGTGCAGGCGGTTTGTTGCTGCACAGTCTGCATACTTCGTCTATGCCGGGCATGCATGCTGAGTGTTTCCATGTTTCCAACGGACACCGACATGAATCACAAAATCTTTCATCATCATCAGGCGCCCTGCCGCATGGCATTGGCGATCATGGACTTCCATCTGTCTCTATCTCTCGTTGCCCCTAGCATCTCTCCCACCCTCCTCATCCCCAGCCACTCTGCAAGTCCGTCCAGCATTTTCTCCCTGGGTCTACCTGGTGCTCTCTTTCCCTCCAGCCTTCCCGTTGTGATCAGGTGCTCCAAATCCCCCCTCCTCATAAAATGGCCTAGAAATGTTGCCTGTCTTTTCCTAATCTTCCTTATGAGTGATCTACTCGTGTCTGCCTCCATCAAGACTGTCTCATTTGTTTTCTTTGCTGTCCATGGAACTCTCAACATTCTTCTTAGAAACCACATCTCGGCTGCCTCAATCTTGCTCTGGCTCTGCTTGCTGACTGTCCACGCCTCACATCCGTATAAAAATATTGGTTCTATATAACATTCAAGGACTCTCTTCCTGATGTTAATTGATAGGCATCTGTTGGTAAGAATGCTTTTTTTGTGGACAAAGAGTCTCAATGGTGGACAAAGAATCTCTAGGTGGACAATCAGTCTCAATGTTGTCCTTTGATGTTCTTATATGTCAACCAAAATCTTTACACACGTATATTCGTGGTTTCACGTGCTTATACACACGTAAGAGGTTCAGGCATTTTGCACGTCTGCAGACAAACTGACGTAGAGACACAGAAAAAAAATCTTGACCCTTAACCCCCGTGCAGGAGGTACCCGGGCAGGATCGAACCTAGGTCTTCTGACATGAATTCCGACGTTTATCCACCCAGTTACTGCTCCTGTTGGATTAACCCTTTGACTTCCACACCCTCTCCAACAGTACCTTGCACTGTCAACCATGCTAACAAAGCAAAATGTTAACTCTTTGACTCCCTTACCCTATCCACTAGCATCCTGCATCGTCATCAACGATAACAAAGCAAAAACTTAACCCTTTGTATCCCTCACCCTATCCACCAGTTTCCAACAGGAAGCTGGTGGTTAGGGTGACAGAGTCAAAGGGGTTACGTTTTTGCAGCTGGTGGATGGGATGCAGAAGGCAAAGGGTTAAGTTTTTGCTTTGCTATCATGGTTGACGGTGCAATATGCTGGTGGACAAGGAGTCTCAATGGTGGACAAGGAGTCTCATTGGTGGACAAAGAGTCTTAATGGTGGACAAGGAGTCTCAATGATGGACAAGGAGTCTCAATGGTGGACAAAGTGTCTCAATGGTGGACAAAGAGTCCCAATGGTGGACAAAGAGTCTCAATGATGGACAGAGTCTCAATGGTGGACAAAAAGTCTCAACGGTGGACAAAGAGTCTCAATGGTGGACAAACAGTCTCAATGGTGGACAAGGAGTCTCATTGGTGGACAAAGAGTCTTAATGGTGGACAAGGAGTCTCAATGATGGACAAGGAGTCTCAATGGTGGACAAAGTGTCTCAATGGTGGACAAGGAGTCTCTATGGTGGACAAAGAGTCCCAATGGTGGACAAGGAGTCTCAATGGTGGACAAAGAGTCCCAATGGTGGACAAAGAGTCTCAATGATGGACAGAGTCTCAATGGTGGACAAAAAGTCTCAACGGTGGACAAAGAGTCTCAATGGTGGACAAACAGTCTCAATGGTGGACAAGGAGTCTCTATGGTGGACAAGGAGTCTCTATGGTGGACAAAGAGTCTCAATGGTGGACAAGGAGTCTCAATGGTGGACAAGGAGTCTCAATGGTGGACAAGGAGTCTCAATGGTGGACAAGAGTCTCTATGGTGGACAAGGAGTCTCAATGGTGGACAAGGAGTCTCTATGGTGGACAAAGAATCTCTATGGTGGACAGAGTCTTAATGGTGGACAAACAGTCTCAATGGTGGACAAGGAGTCTCAATGGTGAACAAGGAGTCTCAATGGTGGACAAGGAGTCTCAATACTGGGCTCACCGGGCACCATAAGGATCTGTCGAGCAGAATCAGTAGGCACACACTCCTCACAGTCACCAGAACACACTGATGGGGGAACTGGCTCCACGTTTGCTCAGGGTACCGGGTTGTACAGGGTGGAGGTTCCCATCTGTCCTCAGGCTCGCCACCTGCAAGAATCAAAATCAGCCAGCTTATCAACATTAATTAGAAGACGCAATAAATTTGAATTGGCGCAACTACTAAGTTCATTCACCCATTCGATTACCATCCAGGTGATCAAGAACCGAATAAAGCATCGTTTCTCACAATGCTTTAAATTATTGAAGCTTCTTCAAAATTTTTCGCTAGTCCTCAATACTCTAAGAGTGGTAGACTTAAACTCACTCAACTAACTACAAGGTTCACAAAATCGAAACATATAAGACATCAAAGACAACAATTATTTGATAATTAGTCAAAACAGGCATGGAATATACAAAAAGGCCCCATAATACTTCAACAGGAAAAAAAAGGGAAAGAAATTAAGTACACATATCAATGCATTCGCGCACATAGTAGATGCCCATGATGCTGACCACTCCATCCAATTTATTACACAAGGGATTTACATGTAAAAAACATGCTTGATTACAAATTTAAACATAACTAAGGATACTAAAACATATATTTTGAACGAGCCTAAAGTACCTAAAATTGCTTCTGCATATCTCACCTCCCTAGAGCCAAAAATGCACTTAATACATGTACCCAATTATCACTCCTACAAGAAAGTAGTTAAAGACTTTCTCGAACATATATAGGTGAACGGACCAGCAAGGCAGAAAATGATAGGAAGAAATGACAGAAAGCAAAGGAGGAAGAAAGGAACAAAGAGAGTGACAGAAAGAGGAAATTTCTGGCACAGAATTTCCAGAAGGTGGGGATACTATTCATACTGAAAGAGCCCCCGGCATCCCCAAGGGGGAAGAAGAAGAAAAAGAAGTAGTAAAGGTAGTAGCAGTGGCAGTGTAAAACTACTAGTAGCACTAGTACTAAAATAAGTAGAAGTAGTAGTAGTAGTAGTAGCAGAAGTAGCAGTAGCAGCAGTAATTGAAGTAGCAATAGCAGTAGTACTAGTAGTAGCAGTAAAAGGAGAAGGAGAAGGAGAAGGAAGAGGAGCGGAGGAGGAGGTAAAGAAGAAGAAGAAGGAGGTGGAGGAGGAGGAGAAGAGGAGAGAGAGGAAGAGGAGGAGAAGGAGAAGGAGAAGAGTAGTAGTAGTAGTAGTAGCAGTGGTAGTAGTTTGTATAGTAGTAGTAATAGGAGGAGGAGGAGGAGGTGAAGGACTAGTAGTAGGACTAGTAGTAGTAAAAGAAGAAGAAGAAACAACTAGAAAGCCAAACACAAGACTCATATCCACACACCTTCTGGAAGCAGAACTCATCGTGTTGACAGCGGGTGAAATTGAACACGTCATACACATCTCGTACAGACTTTGCCCCCACCTCCTCTCCCTTTTCTTCCCCCTCCTCGTCAAACTGCACCGACACAGCGGCCCGGAAAGCGGTTGTGACGTTGGAGAATTCCGCCTGGAGGTTGAAGACGTCGGTCTGTACACGTCGCTGAATCTGCCTCTCTCCTGTTCATACATCGTAATCACACCACCAAAATATTTCACAGGATGCTGACAATTTTCCTGTCTTCGTGAAATTAGTGGAATAATCATCATCATCATCATCATCATCATCATCATCATCATCATCATCATCATCATCATCACCACCCCACCACCACCACCACCACCATCATCATCATCATCATCATCATCATCATCATCATCATCAGGTGCCTTGCCACATGGCGTTGGCGATCATGGCCTTCCATCTGTTTCTATCCCTTGTTGCCGCAAACACATCTTCCACCCTCTCTGTCTTCAGCCACTCTGAAAGTCCGTCCAGCATTTTTTCCCTGGGTCTACTTGGTGTTCTCTTTCCCTCCAGCTTTCCTGTTGTGACCAGGTGCTCCAGTTTCCCTTCCTCATAAAATGGCCTATAAATGTTGCCTGTCTTTTCCTAATCTTTGTTATGAATGATCTTTTTGTGTCTGCCCCCATCAAGACTGTCTCGTTTGGTTTTTTTTTTTGCTGTCCATGGAACTCTCAACATTCTTCAAGAAACCACATCTCGGCTGCCTCAATCTTGTTCTGGCTTTGTTTGTTGACTGTCCACGCCTCACAACCATGTAACATTATCGATTCTATATAACATTCAAGAACTCTCTTCCTGATGTTAACTGATAGACATTTGTTGGTAAAATGCTTTTCATTTTCTTGAATGCTGTTTTGGCTTGGCCGATTCTGCTGGCTATTTCTGATGTGCATCTGCCGTCTGGTGAAATGATCGTTCCCAGGTATTTGAACTTATCAACCTGTCTCAAGGTTGTGCCGTTTGCTGTTATTTTGCATGACGGGATATCATGTTTTTTAATGATCACCATGACTTCAGTCTTCTCGCTGTTTAATTCCAACCCCTTACATTTGCTTTCTATTTCTAGTATATTCACAAGGTTTTGTAGGTCCCTTTCATTTTCTGCAATTAGCACGGTGTCATCTGCGTATCGAATGTTGTTTATCATTTTTCCTCAAACTCTTAAACAACATCATCATCATCCTATTTATACATTGTAATCACACCACTAAAATATTTAACAGGATGCTGACAATTTTCCTTTCTTCGTGAAATGAGTGGAAACAACACATCATCATCCTGTTCATACATCGTAATCACACCACCAAAATATTTCACAGGATGTTGACAATTTTCCTTTCTTCCTGACATTACTGAAAACAACACCAACATCACCCATACTGTAACCATCATAAACAATAAAACCCCTCTTCTGAATAAAGGGAAGTAATAAACACACAGCTAGGTGTTCAAGACATACTATTAATCTACAGTTAAGAAACAGGATGACGAAAACACCCATACACCCAGACAATGGGATGCAATCACAAGGGCGTCTTCTGCTATGTAGATTGCATTGATACATTTTCAGCATGACCTTGTAATCGTGACAGAAACAATTACATTTGTAGGGTCTGTAATTCTCTATGGGATGAACACATGGCATAAACTTGGGAAAGACCGGGTCATTTGTGGGGAATAGTATTTTAAAAAACTGAAATATAAAACAGTACGTTGGACAAACGTAAGCGAAAAACAAACAAACAAACAAACAAACACCCCCACCACCCCCTATATCAGGGACACGTAAGCTGTTTTCCAATTGTGCAATCTAAAAGAAAAGAACATCTGTATCTTCTGAATCTTAAAAAAGAGACAGAAAACGTGTGGGTCGCAGCTAAAAGAAATAAATCTAGATTTGACTTATTACTATCAGTCTGACACAAGAAGATCATTGATAAGAAAGATTTGGAAAAGACAGGCAACATTTATAGGCCATTTTATGAGGAAAGGGGAATTAGACCACCTGGTCACAACAGGAAAGCTGGAGGAAAAGAGAGCACCACGTAGACCCAGGGAAAAAATACTGGACGGACTTGCAGGGTGGCTGAGGACAGACAGGGTGGAAGATGTGCTTGCAGCAACAAGGGATAGATACATATGGAGGGCCATGATCGCCAACGCCATGTGGCAGGGCACATGATAATGATGATGATAATGATGACTATCAGTCTTTCTTGTAGCGCTATTCTCTAAAAGAATTTAAATTCACTACGCGTTACTTTCTTGTAGCGCTATTCTCTAAAAGAATTTAAATTCACTACGCGTGATACATATTTTGATCTTTTAATGAAGCACGGAGAACTCAATGGTTAGGCGAGCCGACCAACTTTCCACTCTGTTGTTACACAGTCTGCATCCCAGATTGGTGTGCAAGGTGGGCGTTGTCATGTTTTCTTAAACCACTGGACACTGAAATGACCTACGGGATCTTCAACGTGCATATTTGATGTTTTATATGCATACACATATGAATGTCTGCATATACTGACCTGGAAGATGGGAAAAATTCCACCTTTCATCCACCAGACGAATCGAACCCAGGACCTTCAGACTGGAAATCGGATTTTACCCACTTAGCCACCATGCCCATTCTTAAAACAACCCCTTTCTCGACTTATTATGAATAACATGTTGGAAACGTCAGTTTTCCATCGGACGGAAGAAGAAAAGGAAAGTGGAGGAGGAGAAGGAAGTGGACGATGTCGAAGTATGTGGAGAATGAGGAGGAGATTTTCAGTTTTTAGTTTCAGTTTCTCATGATGGCATCTTTAAGCAAAGGACCAATTTCATACATACCAGTCTGTCACGACCAACTTTGGTTATATTCCTGTGAAATGTATCTCTTTCTTTGTGATGTCGTACAGAATTACCACCACCACCACCAAAACAAAAACAAAACAACAACAACAACACACACACACACAAAACCCAACTCCCCCACAAATCTTAGAGATATCTATAGGTATCATCATTATCAGGTGCCCTGCCGCATGGCATTGGCGATGATGGACTTCCATCTGTCTCTATCTCTTGTTGCCCCAAGCATCTCCCCCACCCTCCTCGTCTTCAGCCACTTTGCAAGTCCGTCTAGCATTTTCTCCCTGGGTCTACCTGGTGTTCTCATTCCCTCCAGCTTTCCCGTTGTGACCAGGTGCTCCAAATCCCCCTTTCTCATAAAATGGCCTATAAATGTTGCCTGTCTATAGGTATAAGTAGGTGAAATAACCCGGCCTTTTTAGTGTGATGGACTGTGCATGTGCCAGCTCCCCACAAAATCAGGTCATGGAAACCCACCTGAAGACAACTTGACACACACCCTGTTACCTACACAGTGTATCATCACCAACACCACGATTACCTCAATTCAACTCCACTTCTGATAAAAAAAAAAAAAACACACACACACACACACACACACACACACACACACACACACACACACACACACACACACATACAGACACACACAGACACACACACAGAACACACACACACACACACACACACACACACACACACCTCACTCACTCATTCACTCACTCTCTCTCAAACACACACACGCTTTTCTAACCCCCTCTCTCTCTCTCACTTTTTCTTTTTAGATCATCTGTATGCTACACACTACATTCATTCTCACTCTCCTAACTGTCTCTTTCGTTTCTTTAAATTTTTTTTATGTCTGATTCAAGAAAAGCTCAAACATGTTCTATTCCACGCTGCGGGAATCTGCGCAGTGTGAGTGAGGGAGTGAGAGAGAGAGAGAGAGAGAGGAGAGAAAGAGAGAGAAAGAGAGAGAAAGAAAGAGAGAAAGAGAGAAAGAGAGAGAGAGAAAGAGAAAGAGAGAAAGAGAAAGAGAGAGCGCACGTGTGTGTGTATGTGTGTGTGTGTGTGTGTGTGTGTCTGTGTGTGTGTGTGTGAAACAGTACCAGTGTCTGTCTGCTGATGACTGAAGAAGATGAAGAAGGAAGAAGACAAGGGGGGGGGGGGGAAAGAAGTTGACGATCATGAAGATGTTGATGACCTTAATAAAGACCTCAATAGCGAGACCTACAACAACAAAAATCAACTTTGCTCCACTAGCTACCATCTCTATCATACAACCTCTCACCTGTTCAAAAACACACGTTGAAGATCGTCACACAGACCACCTGGGAAGGACTGTTGTCCTGGACAATGTTCACGCTGAAGATTCTTGAGCACTATAGCAAAGACAGCCGCCGCCTTTACCTGACGAAGATTATGAAAGGACATTTTAAGTAAATAAAACGTATATTTGAAATTAATATTAATTCATTCATTAATTCATTTATTCAATAATAAACAAATTAATGAATTAAACAGACAAAAATGAATGAATACATACATAAAGAGAGATTAGTAATCTGGACCAGCCACCATTTGCTATCTTCTCTGTTTATGTATTTTTGTTGACATTCAAGTATATTTTAAGTCAATGAATGTTTATTTTAAATAAGTTCGTTTACTGATTAAACCATTTATGCAATAATACATAAATGAAAGAATAAACAGACAAAAATGAGTAAACACATAAAGGGAGATTAGTCATCTGGACCAGCCACCTTTTCTATTTTGTTTTTTGTTTCTTTTTACTTTTATTCCCTTCTTTGTTATGATACTTCACGTTATTTCAATGATTTCCTGTGTGAGTTCTCACAAGCAGCTTTGCGATGTTTACGAAACTTAACCAAGACGTGCTGTCTATTTCTTTGTCCTAAACTTGGTGATCCACTTTTTTGTGAATTTTTTTTTCAATTTCTTGTTTTTTGGACGGATTTTGCTCGCTGAGCTGTTCTCTCTCTCTCTCTCTCTCTCCCCCCCCCCCCTCCTAAAAAAAAAGATGGCATATCAGGTAAATGATCGAATTTGTTTTTGTCATATTCTTGGCGAATTTGTTTCTTTATCTCTTGTGTATGCCTAACAGTTCGCCGAACACTTCCGCTTGTCTTGATTCGTCAATTAACCCTCTGACTCCCGCACTTTATCCATTAACTACAAAAAGTTAACCCTTTGGCTTCCTCACGCTATCCTGTTGGAAGCTGGTGGATAGGGTGAAGGAATCAAATGATTAACTTTTTGCTTTGCTACCATGGTTGACAATGCAGGATGCTGGTGGACAGTGTGCGGGAGTCAAAGGGTTGCAAACACACGTTATTATTTTATTTTCATGTGTTTTTGGTTCAGAAAGAACAATAATTATTCACATTTTAAACAACAAGGTAAAATAATCGTAACAATAATTATTTACATTGTTGGTTTGTCCTAAGTCTAGTGATCTTATCATCTCAGTTGTCTTTTCTATACACTTGATATGGCTGAAAATCCACGTCTGTCTTGTTTCGTCAAATAACTCTTTCATTCCCACACCCTATCCACCAGCTTCCAGCACCAAGAGAGAGCCAAGGGGTGAATGGGCTGAATACATGTTCTTGTTTTCTTTTCATGTTTGTTTGTTTTCATCACCTGGTAATATTCGTGCAGCCACAAAGTGTTGTTCCTTAGCAGAGGCCGAAGGTCCTTCTTCTGTTGCCAACAGGCCTCATTCTGTGGAGTGCAACCACCTGTCAGCTGATGGTAATACTGCTCCAGCCAGGGGTTGCGGGTGCTGGCTTCTGCGAAAAGTGTCCTGGGTATACGGGAGAGAACATAATTAGTTCATTTTCTTAACACATTCCATCTATTGTTACTGTTGCTTAAAGCCCAGCCGACTGCGTAGAGCCATATCAGGGCTATAACCGTTTCAAAACATGCAAAACTTCAACAGGATAAAAAATGAAAAGAAAATTAAGTACACATATCAATGCATTCGCGCACATAATCTAAGGACATGCCCCTGGCGTTGATCACTCCGTCTAATTCATCGTACAGGTGATTTAAAAAATCAAATCCAAATGCAAATTGAAGCATAATTAATGACACTGAAAAATTCATAAGAACGGACTAAATTATTTAAAATTGCTTCCGCATATCTCACCTCCCTCGAGCCAAAAATGCACTTCATACATGTACCAAATTATCAATCCTAAGAGAAAGTATATGACTTTATCATACACATACAGGTGAATGGACCAGCAAGGCAGAAAATGATAGGAAGAAATGACAGGAAGCAAAGGAACAAGGCAGAAACAAAGAGGGAGACAGAAATAAGGAAACTTCTAGCACACAATTTCCAGAAGGTGGGGATACTATTTATACTGAAAGAGCCCCCAGCATCCCCCCGGGGGGGATTATTCCACCTCACGAAGGTCCCATGATGGAGATTAAAAGCTTAATGTGACTAACAAAACCCACGGCTTTGGAACGGGTCACTTACTCATTCTATTTTTCGATTTCTTCTTTCATCATCCCTCCTTCTCCTCGTCATTCATCTTTTATCATCAATAATCGTCATTTGTCATCATCATTATTAATCCGTCATTATCAATCTATCATCTTCATCAACCATCATCATCCATCACCGATCATTATCAGTCATCATCCTAAATCATCATCATCATCATCGCCGTCCATCCTCCTCCATCTCTTCATAATCATCCATCAATCATCATCCATCCACACATCATCGTCAGTCGTCGTCATCGTCATCACCACCACCACCATCATCCATCTATCATCATCCACTTATCATCATCGTCGTCATCATCATCCTTATCCTCCACCTATTCATCATCATCATCATCCACCTAATCATCATCACCACCACCACCACCACCTTTTCATCACCACCACCACCATCATCATCCACCTATTCATCATCATCATCCACCTATTCATCATCAATCATCATCACCTAATCTAGCAGTCAGTGTGGTCACTTGGGGATTGATGGAATGCAGCATCTCTGTATAAATTCATGGATCAGTAAATTACTGGTTTCAAACAATGTTCCTGTTCCACACCCAGTCTGCACGTTACCTGTCCTTCCGTATGCAAACCAACTACAGCACGTAGATCAAAACTTGCCTTCTTTTCTGCTCGTGGTTTCAATACGAATTTCTTTCCTCTTTTCTCAAGACGGCATTACACCAAAAAAGCCATGGGTTCTAATGACCCCCCAAAAATAATCATGGCACATGCCACAAGTCTGCATGTTAAAGGAGTGGTGGCCCAGATAATGAGATAACCTGCCTGGTACATCAGTGGTTCAGGGTTTGATCCCATATCAGGCAGGGCAGCGCACGTAAAAGATCTTATGGCATCAAGAAAAATCGTCTCAGGCAAGACATAGAGAAAAACTCACTTTCGTAGGTGAAAATAAAACATACAGATTAAAAGGGTGCGCAGTATTATGGAAACACTCTTACCTCGTGGGCAGCAACACGCACTTTATGCAGAAAAATTCTGTCTTGACAAGAAAAAATAACGAAATAAAATGAAATAAAAAAGAAAAGAATTTGAGAAACACAAAATTGTCAGATAGATTACCTGTTGTTCCACAGCGAGTTCCAGTACAGCTTGAAGTCTGGCAGCGGGGGAGTGGGGGGAGCAGTGACCAGAGATCCCTTAGTGTTGTCCATCACTACACCTCCCTCCTCAAACACACTGGGCTGGAGTCCCACGGCTTCTGAGAAGATAAACCTGGCACAGTGCAAAAACACAAGTCAGTGAGTTATCAGCATCTGAATATCGTCATCTGATCAACATCAGCAAACAGACAGGATCCTCTCTTGTCTCTGGGGAGCGTCAGTAAGCAGAGTTGCTATACAGAGGTTGATCCAAGCTTTGATATCTGCCCCATGGCTCTAGGACGCCTTGAGGAATGGTCCTACACAGCGTGTCATGGCGGGTGAAGTGACCATCTAGACAAGCTGGGACATTCAATACACCTTGTTTCGTCAAGTCAAGTCAAGTCAGGTCAAATCAAGTCAAATCAAGTCAAGTCAAGTCAAGTCAAGTCAGGTCAAATCAAGTCAAGTCAAGTCAGGTCAAATCAAGTCAAGTCAAGACAAGTCAAGTCAAGTCAAGTCAGGTCAAATCAAGTCAAGTCAAGTCAGGTCAAATCAAGTCAGGTCAAATCAAGTCAAGTCAAATCAAGTCAGTTCAAATCAAGTCAGTTCAAATCAAGTCAGGTCAAATCAAGTCAGGTCAAATCAAGTCAAGTCAGGTCAAATCAAGTCAGGTCAAATCAAGTCAAGTCAAGTCAGGTCAAATCAAGTCAGGTCAAATCAAGTCAAGTCAAATCAAGTCAGGTCAAATCAAATCAGGTCAAATCAAGTCAGGTCAAATCAAGTCAAGTCAGATCAAATCAAGTCAGGTCAAATCAAGTCAAATCAAGTCAGGTCAAATCAAGTCAAATCAAATCAAGTCAAGTCAAGTCAAATCAAGTCAAGTCAGGTCAAATCAAGTCAAATCAAGTCAAGTCAAATCAAGTCAGGTCAAATCAAGTCAAGTCAAATCAAGTCAAGTCAAATCAAGTCAAGTCAAATCAGGTCAAATCAAGTCAAATCAAGTCAGGTCAAGTCAAGTCAAATCAAGTCAGGTCAAATCAAGTCAAGTCAGGTCAAATCAAGTCAAGTCAAATCAAGTCAAGTCAAGTCAAGTCAAATCAAGTCAGGTCAAATCAAGTCAAATCAAGACAAGACAAGTCAAGTCAGGTCAAATCAAGTCAAGTCAGGTCAAGTCAAATCAAGTCAAGTCAAATCAAGTCAGGTCAAATCAAGTCAAGTCAAGTCAAGTCAAGTCAAATCAAAATCAAGTCAAGTCAAGTCAAGATAAAACCAAGCCAAGCCAAGTCTTTATCTCCCCCCTGGGGATGCCGGCGGCTCTTTCAGTATACATAGTATTCCCACCTTCTGGAAATCCTGTGCCAGAAATTTCCTCTTTTCTGTCACTCTCTTTGTTTCTCCCTTGTTCCTTTGCTTTCTGTCATTTCTACCTATCATTTTCTGCCTTAATGGTCCATTCACATGTATGTGTTCGATAAAGTTTTATGTACTTTTTCTTAGGACTGATAATTGGGTACATGTATTAAATGCAGTTTTGGCTTTAGGGAAGTAAGATATGCAAAAACAATTTTAGGTATTTTAGGCCTGTTTTTATATATGTTTTAGTGTCCTTTGGTATGCTTAAATTTGTATTCAGGTGTTCTTTTAAGTACCCTGTGCGATAAATTGGACTGAGTGGTCAACGCCAGGGGCATGTCCTTAGATTATGTGCGCGAATGCATTGATATGTGTACTCAATTTTCTTTTCTTTTTTTTTTCCTGTTGAAGTTTTGTACGTTTTGAAACGGTTATAGCCCTGATATGGCTCTACGCAGTCGGCTGGGCTTTAAACAACAATACCAAGAATAACAATAACAAGTCTTTATCTCTAAAAGAGAAATTGCATTTTTTTTACAAGACTACAGTGATGACAGACTCTCCTACCGAACAGACAAATGAGTAAAATAGTCTTGAGTGCCTGATGTGGTTCTTCAAGTGGAACAGAAAACCTGTCCTGGAGGTACATGTTCTTCCACAGCCACGGCATGGGAAGGAACCCTGCAACCCTGAGTTTTGTTTACATCTGTCCTTCTATTGCACAGCAGCCGTTCAAATCTGATCGTGTCCTACATAAACTGTTGTCACCAGTTTCAGGTCCAGTTTCTCAACACGACGTCTCCGCGCTCGGAACGAATTCCATATGCACCAACGTCACACGTGCCATGCGTATGGTGATCTGGCACAAGCCTTAAGCCTGCACATAAACCCACGAGCTGGCCAGGTCCTGAGGCCACCAGTATGCTCCACTGCGGGCAATATCTTCCCAGTTGATAGCGTTGGTGTCGCAGCTGATGCGGTTGGTTTTCAGAATGTCCTTGGATCGCTTTAGTGGTCTTCCCTGGTTATGGTGTCTTTCCATCACATAGTTACCATTAAATGTAAAACAAGAATACCTGGGGCAGAATACAGTAGTCTATCTGTCAGTTTTGTATTTGTTCGAAATTAGATTAACCTGAAATAACTAATACATCACTTAATTCGTCAGTACGTGAGTGCTAAGTAATACGAATCTTAGATAACACCACAGAACACTAAAACAACAGAAGGGACAAGCCTCTTAGCGCGATCGAAAAACGCGTGCTGGTTGGCTCGGCTGGCCGCCATCTTGTTAATGCTGAGATTCGCTGTCGCGGCGAGCGATACACACACGCAGTGCGCTGCTCTCACATGGCTTGCCTCTGTTTACGTTTGTAACCTGACAGACTGTTTACGTATGTGTGTGTAAAAGGAGAGAGAGAGAGAAGAGAGGGGGGAGGGGACAGGGGTGGGGGGGGGGGAATTGCCGATGCATGGGTAGAAAACTATTGCATGATACTCATAGTCATACCCAAAAAAAAAAATTCTTACTTCTTTGAAAAGTGAAACTCTTCATTAGCCGTCGCACTATTATTTTCACCCAGTCACTGCTTCAGAAACATTGACCTGTCACTTAGTCAGTTAGTGTGTGTACTGGGACTGAGGGGGAGGATGTGTGTGTGTGTCTTACACTTCATACCATTAGTTTTTCTCTTTGTTATGTGTTGAGTCATCATTTTGTGTGTGCTTACTTCTGAATTTATGTTAGTATTGTTACACAAGCAATCAGTCGATCTTTTCAGGTTTAATGTCATTGTCAACAGCGAGGATTATTTAAAAGATGGTACCTTTAGACATTTGATTATAACATGCGCCACACACATGAGACAGAAGTCGTACACGACAAGTAAGAATGATTGAGTTTCACAATTTTTTTCTGTGAAATTACAAGTGTTCATCACTTCAGAGTTTTTGCCTGTCGTATACAACAACATAAAAATGAAGAACTCAGAATAAAAAAAAACAACAATAAAGTAATATAATACAGAATTCACACATGTAAAATTCATGATTTAAAATGTACTCACATGACTTGACAAAGACATGCCTGGACATCTTCCCAAAATGATCAGCCACAGCGGTGTATAATTCACAGTTAATCCAGCTCCAACAGCACTCATTCCAGGAATGTTCACATCTCAAGTGTCTTGTCAGCCACAGCGGTTTATAATACACAGTTAGTCTTCACACGTTAAGTTTCTCGTCATCCACAGAAATGTAGTAAAATATTCACTGTTGCATTAATGGCCCATGAGTGTTCACAGGTGTGTAATACACAATCAAATCTAAAATCCACAGATGAACTACATAATTGTTCACAAGTTCAGTTCCTTATCACAATATCAGCTACAGCAGTGTGTTATGTTCACAGTTAAATCCAGCTGAAATAGAGGTCTGTAAATGTTCACATGTTAAGTTTCTTGTCCTTGTTCAGTTCTGCACCTGACTTTTGACTTCAGTTGCTGATTGAACAGTTTCACTTCGTGGTAAATCCTGATGTTGCAATAAGCAGCAATAAGGCTTGCCAAACATTCACACTCACAATTCAGATCATCTGTTTGTGACTTGACAAAGCTGTTCAGAATAGTTTGCCTTGGGTTGGCTCTTGGCAATCCCTTTGATGTAGCTACTCTGAAGTGAAGTTCAAAGCATCTGAAAACCTGCAGCAGTGGCTCACTGACACGAACCAGGCATCCAAGTTTAAACTCTTTGAGTGACACAAGTGACACAAGTGAGGGAGTTTCTCCAGTTGCCTCATTTGCACTGATGGTGAACTTTTCCACACAGAGAGGACAGTCGTTTTTCTGCTTGAACTTCCTCACGACAGCACCAGCAATGTACTGAACAATGTCTGACTCGACGGGTGGCAGTTCCATCTCCAAGTCTGTGAAGGAAGAGGAAACCAAGTTGTTCTCACAACTGGAGGAGTTGGTTTCGATGGGGTCTGCATGATCAGCATTCTCTGCATCACATTCAACGTCTGCTGTGCATGGGTTGACAATGGGATGGTGTCCATGCTCACCATCAGGCTGGCAGTTGGCACCAGCACTGATTGTCTTGTCCAAGAGCTCTGATGTTGCAGAAGAACAAGACAGGCAACGGAGTGCATCGACATATGCTGGCAACGTCGGGTGGTCGTTGAAGCCATTGTAGCCACGTATTTGACTGTGAAGGTTCTCAACGTGATCCTGGTTACACTTTCTCAGGCACAAGTGTGTCAAGACCTCCTTCTCCATGATTAGCTTTTGGCTCAATCCCTTCATTGCCGAAAGCACTAGGAGCCACCCTTTGTGACTTGGAATGTTGCTGGCCAGTTTGTCATTCTTTGGGTTTGTGAAACACCAGCTTTCCACAAAGTTGGAAAAGGAAGCAAATCGAACCTGGTCACCCTCAAAATCACTCCTTGTGACCGGCTTCTTCCCGACTGGGGCGGAGAGGGAATGAGAGTCGACAAAATCCCACATGCTGTTCACCGTCTCCACAAAGCATGCTGTTTGAAGAGCAGCCTCGGACATCAACGACTTTGACACATACAATTTCAAGGCAGCAGCGACTGAGTGGGAAAATATCTGGCATGCCAAGATGACTTTCATCTTTTTCCCTCTGGGCAGGGTGAAGTGACACTCCTTCAGCTTGGGAGCAGCGCGAATTGACCCGCCAGATGTTTCAAGGGAGAAGAGTTCTTGGAGGTGACACCACTTTGCAATCATTCTTTCTCCATCCCAGCTGAAGGAGATGTATTTCGTCATGAAATTGTTCCTCAAGTTTTTGATGAGGTGTGGCGGATCTGGCATGACAAAGGACTGTGTAGTGCCATGAAACACATACGGTCGTTCCACACACACACCCATGTCTTTCATCCATTTCCATTGGCAGGATTCTTGGTCCATCACAATGGCATCAACATACAAACCAATCCCTGTGACGGCTCTGACGATTTCGGAAATGATGGCTGTCAAAGTAGGTGTTGCCAGGTTGTGCTTGGCAACAAAATACCCCAACACCTGCTTCCACTTCAGGGTCAGTCCCCTGATCATGACCAAAATTGCTTGGTCAGCGATTTCGTCACTCTGGTGATGCTCGCCGCAGTTGACAAAGCCGACCAGCTCGTCACGATGATGACTGTAGGTCAGGGCTTTGGTCACAGTCATTCCATCCAAGGAGAGTGTCACTCTTTTCTCATGTTCTTCAAGTGCTAATGTTCTCAAGCGCATCATTTCCACCAGACTCTGACACAGACCGACCCCAGTCAACACAGTTGAAAAGCGCCTCCTGAGTGTTCTTGGATGTGGAAGCATAAACCCAACGGAGCGGAGAACGGCATAAGCAGAAGTGCTCCTAAAGTACACAGCGAGACACAACTCCATAGCCTCTTTCTCGGTGTCCCAGTTGATCCACTTTTTCTTCCGCATCATGATCTTGAATAAAGCTGCTGGAACAACTGGCAGGTCTTTGAGGAAATTCTCCAGGATTGCTTCTTTCTTTGCACGAAGAGACGCTACTTGTACAGCATGGCGCTTTATAAGTCTGACCTTGGCTGCTTGTGCTGTTTTGCATTTCCTTTCAAGTTGTTTGTTTTGTTTCTTGAGGTCTTCTAAAGCACGTTTGGCCTGCTTCAGCTCTCGGGCCAACTTCTCAGGATCTGGTTCGGACGCTTTCACCACGGGTCTAGTACTGTCTCTGTCACCATCACAATCATCACCATCACCTTCATGATATACAGAGCTGGAGGCAGTATCTTGTCGTCTCCTCTTTGGTACAGGCTCTCTGATCTTTGGCGGAGGTCGTCGACATTCCATGGATGGAGGAGGATTTGGGCAGCTGACAATGGTAGGCACGGCAGTCGGTAGCAGTCGAGAATGCTGAATGTCTGTAGGGCAGTTGAAAACTTTCTCATGAAAATGTACAGAGCACACCCTCTTCGACTTGATGTCAGCAATCTTGACGTCATCTCTCCTGATGTTGATGATCCACTTCTGGCACCTGAAACAAAATCAAAGTAAACATGAAATACATCCACAGTTGCCTCATAGCTCAGCTTGCCAACCACCACCAAGTATGTAGAATTTGTGATTAACCAAGCTCACCTAATCACAGTCAGTCTCAGTCTCAAAGTCACTCTTACCACACACAGACACACACACACACACGCACACACACACACACACACACACACACACACACACAAACACACACACACACACACACACGCACGCACACACACGCACGCACGCACACACACACACACACACACACACACACACACACACACATATATATATATTATATGCAAGGGATTATGTAGGTCAGGTTATCTAATGAAATATTGATAAAAAAAATATAAAGTTTCCATGCACATTTGCCTCCACATACATAACATAGGGTCTTACATGTGCAGTTCATGCACTGCATTTGTAAACAATGGGGCAGGCCGGTGTCGGTTGGCGGTGGCCTACACGTTGTCGGCGCACACTTTGTTTTGACAAGTCACACGTGTACACACACACTGGCACTCAACACAAGAAGACTGAAAATAATACCAACTTACCTCTCTCTGTCTGTCTCCGTATTTGGAAAATAGAAGAAGCGCACTGGCTTGCCTGTTCTTGGGTCAATACTTGTACGATTGTTGTTGCTGCAGTTGATCACACAACAGTAACACGCTCCGCGTTTGGTTACAGTACTGGTACTCGCCATGCTGCCTCAGTCAGCATTTTAAAAATGGCGCCCCGAACGTTTACGGAAATTGCCGGAACATACCGAGGAGGCGCTTGTCCCTTCTGTCTTATTTGTCTTCTGTGGATAACACTAACCAACTAGTAAATGAATCAATATGAAATCTATAAATGCAGAATATGTGACTTGATGTGTGTATGTGTTGTGTTGTGTTGTGTTGTGTTGTGTTGTGTTGTGTTGTGTTGTGTTGTGTTGTGGTGTGGTGGTGGTGGTGGTGGTGGTGGTGGTGGTGGTGGTGGTGGTGGTGGTGTGTGTGTGTGTGTGTGTGCGTGTGTGCGTGTGTGTGTGTGTGCGTGCATATGTCCGATTGTTCAGCCTTCGTTTTCATTTTTAAAATAATTAAATTCCTTTCAGTTAAATGCTGTTCTGTACGATTCCAGAGTGAAGTCACACACTGGACGTTCCTATAAATACTTTCAAGCCTCATTTGACACGCGCCTTTTATTAAGCAGGAATTCAAATAAATGTTCCCCTTAGCACATGCCTCTCCCCAGTCTAATCCATAACTCCACATACAACACATGTACGCATCCACTGACCATCTGCAAAAATCTTAATTAAGCACAACGTCAATGCAAGGTTTTCCAGCATAACTGTTGTTTACTCTTTGACTCCCGCACCCTATCCACTAGCTGCAAATACTCAACCCTTTAACCCTTTGACTCCTTCACCCTATCCGTCAGCTTCCTACAGGAAGTTGGTGGAAAGGGTGAGGGAGTCAAAGGGTTAAGTTTTTGCTTTGCTATCATGTCTTGTGTGGTTGCATTAAATACGCGTTCTGATTATCTGTTCGTGTTTTTCTGGTTCCTGTTAGCTGGAACACGGCCATCAGCACTTGATTTGAATTTTCTGCAATCCACGGCCAGCAGCACTTGATTTGAATTTTCTGCAATCACTAATGACAATGCAGGAAGCCAGTTTATAAGGTGTGGGAGTCAAAGGATTTATAACTGCTACATTCAGCAAATACTGTACACCGGGACTCGCCTTCCCCTGCATACCTGACAAAGGAGACCCTTTTTGACAGGAGGTTGACGAACTCCTGGGCGGTAGCTCTGCTGCCGATGAACACCACACCGGTCAGCACTTTCTCCCGAATGAAGTTGATGGTGTCAAATACCGTAGATCCGAACTCGCGGGTCTTAAAGTCCAGCGGCAGGTGTGAGTGAAGGGCCACGCAGATATTGGCGTCTTGGGCCAACTGCTGCAGCCTGTCTGCTGCCTGGTGGCCGTAGTCGTCGTCGTCGTTCACCAGGACGATGTAGTTCCATTGGAGCTCAGTCAGCACTTTCAGTATAGCCTGGAGATGGAGTGTTAAAGACAATAAAAGACAGATAGTCAGTCAGCTAGTGAGTGGTGTGAGAAAGTTGCTGAGGCCTGGTGGTACAGAGGTAGAGCTCCCGCTGTCAAAATGGGGCTCTACGGGTTCGAGTCTCACCCGGTAAAAACGTTTGTGCATGCAACCTCCAGTCCACATATGGCTGGTATCCAATGCTATTCAGAGTCGAGGAAGGTAATGCAAACCTGGGAGGAGGAGGACATGGCCGCTGTGCCAATAATACTGGCACCAAGAAAAGTTGAGGTCTCTACCACCTCATTCCGACACTTGTACTATTAACACAATAAGCCGTGTGATGGCCCAACGGTTAGGTTGCCTGCTTAGTATTTTAGTAATCATACACACATATCTACCTACCGACCTATCTATCTATCTATCTATCTATCTATCTATCTATCTATCTATCTATCTATCTGTCTATCTATCTACCTATCTATCTATCTATCTATCTATCTATCTATCTATCTATCTGTCTATCTATCTATCTATCTATCTATCTGTCTTTCTGTCTGTCTGTCTGTCTATCTATCTATCTATCTATCTGTCTGTCTGTCTGTCTGTGTCTAACAGGGGCTATAGAGTACCAACCCCATCACACAATCAGTTTGATGAGTCATGTAACAAAGATCCTATTAAGAATATTCATGATAAGGACAAGGAATAGAATCAAAAGTGAAATAGCAGAAGAACAGTGTGGATTTGTTGAAGGGAAAGGAACTATTAATGCCATATACAACCTGAGAACTATCACAGAGAGGTCAATCGAGATGAATAAGGATTTATATATATATGCTTTGTTGATTATATCAAGGCTTTCGATCGGGTAAGACATGAAGAATTGATCAACCAACTAGAAAGACTCAATATTGATGGAAAATCTACGAATAATCAGAAATATGTATTGGGAACAAAAACAGCTGCAATGAGAATAGAAAACGATTAAGCTCTTTCCAAAATATCAAAAGAGAAGTCAGACAAGGTTGTGTTTTGTCACCAGATCTGTTTTCACTTTACAGCGAAAACATTATGGGAAACCTGGAGGAACACCCTGGATTAAAGGTTGGAGGAAAAATGATAACATTTGATATGCAGATGACACCGTGCTAATTGCAGAAAATGAAAGGACCTACAAAACCTTGTGAATATACTAGAAATAGAAAGCGAAGGTAAGGGGTTGGAACTAAACAGCAGGAGACTGAAGTCATAGTAACCAGTAAAAAAAAACAACAACATGAAATCCCGTCATGCAAAATAACAGCAAACGGCACAACCTTGAGACAGGCTGATAAGTTTTAAATATCTGGGAACATTCATTTCACCAGATGGCAGATGCACATCAGAAATAGCCAGCAGAATCGGCCAAGCCAAAACAGCATTCAAGAAGATGAAAAGCATTCTTACCAACAAATGCCTATCAATTAACATCAGGAAGAAAGTTCTTGAATGTTATATAGAACCAATACTGTCATCGGTTGTGAGGCGTGGACAGTCAACGAGCAAAGCCAGAACAAGATTGAAGCAGCCGAGATATGGTTTCTAAGAAGAATGCTGAGAGTTCCATGGACAGCAAAGAAAACAAATGAGACAGTCTTGATGGAGGCAGACACAAAAAGATCATTCATAAGGAAGATTAGGAAAAGACAAGCAACATTTATAGGCCATTTTATGAGGAAAGGGGAATTGGAGCACCTGGTCACAACAGGAAAGCTGGAGGGAAAGAGAGCACCAGGTAGACCCAGAGAAAAAATATAAATATTGGACGGACTTTCAGAGTGGCTGAAGACAGAGAGGGTGGAAGATGTGCTTGTGACAACAAGGGACAGATGGAGGGCCATGATCACCAACACCATGTGGCAAGGCACTTGATGATGATGATGGTCTATCTATCTATCTATCTATCTATCTATCTATCTATGTCTATATCTATGCATATATATGTATATATGTATATGTATAATTTCTGTCTGTCTGTCTATCTATCGAGCTATTTATCTATCCACCTGTCCATCGATCTGTCTCTATCTATCGATCTGTCTATCTACCGATCTACCTATCGATCTATCTATTGATCTACCTATCGATCTATCTGTCTGTCTGTCTGTCTGTCTATCTATCTATCTATCTATCTATTATATGTCGGTCTGTCTATCTATCTATCTGTCTATCCATAGATATAGATATATACATACTGTCACAAAGGGATATACCATGTCAAACTGGGGTTGTTCAACCTGGGGAGAGTACGTCGCCACAATGCACAGTCAGTCATTTATAATCTTTTTTTATTCTGTATGCGTGTACGTCTTTTCACACTAAAAAGGTGGATTTTTTGGCTGCTCAAACCTGCTATGGCCAATTCCGTTGCTGCCCTGGGATGTCCTTGAATAGGGCAGACCTAATTTTACGTGGAATATCCGTTGTGACAACAACAGCAAACAATGCAATCATCAAATAAACGCTTACTGGATTATCGAAAAAACAACGTTTGATCCCAAAAAGTTATCAAGCATAAAGAGTTGAGAAAGAAGTTATGACATTTATAAAATCAAAACAAAACAGACGGATAAAACCTAAACAAAAATAAATACACCTCCTCCCCTTCCCTGATAAAGAAAACTCAAATCAAAGTAAAACCAACAGACAGAGCAACACAATTTTTACGGCAAGATTACCTCCACCTGTGTGCTGTCAGGCGGGATAACTCTGAAGAAGTTCGGATAGCGGGCCTTGTCTGAGAGGCGCTGTCCTGTGGCGGTAGGGCTGATCTGCACCAGTCGTTGGGCAGGGGGCATAGAGGTAAGAAATTCTGACACCACCTGCGCCTCTTCCGTGCGGCCTGGTCCCAGCAACCCTGACCACAACACAAATAACGCTTTTAACCCTTTGACTCACGCACCCTGTCCAATAGTATCCTGCATTGCCAACCATGCCAGCGAAACAAAAACTTAAACCTTTGACTTCCTCACCCTTCCCACCAGGGTGAGGGAGTCAACGGGTTAAGTTTTTGCAGTTGTTGGATAGGGTGCAGGAGTCAAAGGGTTAACAACAGCAACAGCAACGACCACATCAACCACTATCATCGAAGCTGATCAAGTCATTTCAATAATCTCCACCGTTATGTAAATATTATTACAGGAACTCCGGATTTTGTTCCTCTCAATGCCAGTGCAACCTTTCAGAAACTTCACTTGAAATAAAACTTGACGTGATCGCTGTGGTGTGGTGTTAGCGCGACGGACTACCGATTAGTAGGTTGTGGGTTCGAATCCCCATCAGTCCCTTTAAAATCATCGTGGGATTTTTACGAGCTCATACGGAAGATTGGGACCACAGAGTCGAGTCTGACCCACCTCACAGATGCTCATTAAATCGTCTAACTAGCACCGACCTATCTGTATCTCTCGGGCCTGGTTGACGCCAGGAATATATTATGATAGTAAGCGTGGAGTACAGTCCTGTCCACGCAGGTTCAATCACAGAAGAGAATTCCATAGCATTGTGTTTATCATCCTAATCGTCATCACTGCTTAATAAAAACTGTGCCAGCTTCTGTGGCCATTAAGGCGTCGTAGAAAATGGGACAAAAAAACAACCAAACAAAAACATCAACAGCAACAACAACAGGTGAACACGAAAGGAAATTTTTCTAAGTGTGATGCTCCTAGACAGAATGTACCAACAGTGGAAATAGATGTCAAATAATTATTTTCAGAAGGTCCTGAGACAGCGTTGTTCATACATTTATGAAAAGGGCTGATTTTAGGCACTTGTTTTGGGTGGCCTACATTAACGTATTGTTACTGTTATTCTTGTTTAAAGCCCAGCCGACTGCGTAGAGCCATATCAGGGCTATAACCGTTTGCAAACATACACAAACTACAAACAGGAAAAAAAAAAGAAAGAAAATTAAGTACAAATATCAATGCATTCGCGCATATAATCTGAGACATGCCCTTGGCGTCGACCACTCTGCGCAGGGGATTTAGAAAACAAACCTGAATACAAACTTAAACATAACAAAAGACACTAAAACATATGTATAAAGGGTGTAAATTACCTTAAATTGCTTCGCATATCTCATTTCCCTAGAACCAAAAATGCACTTAATATATTATTTCCAGTTATCAATCCTAACAGAAAGTAGTAAGACTTTATGGAACACGTACAGGTGAACGACCATCAAGGCAGACAAGGACAGGAAGAAATGACAAAAAGCAAAGGAACAAGGCAGAAACAAAGAGAGTGACAGAAAAGGACATTTCTAGCACAGAATTTCCAGGAGGTGGAGATACTATTTATACTGCCAACAATTACAGCGATCAGATGTACGTATGTAACGCACAATGATTCTGAAACTTGTATTATTATTGTAATGTATAACTGTGCTGAAAAAAAAAAGAAACGGGACTGTGTAAAAACGTGTATTCTAGACCCCCCTCTCCCTCTCCTCCAGTGGACCAGATGGCTGTCAAAATAAAACTGGTGCCAGAGTCAGTCAGCGTCAATGTCTCTCTCTGATCAGGAGACATGACTGTCGAAACAGACCCATATTTAGTAAATGGTCCTGTGAGTGTTCGCTGTGGTAAAGATAGAACGACATGTCACACAGAGTTTACTGCCTGGTCAGAAAGAAAAGAAAGAAACAAAGACCTCTACATTAGTTTAGCCATGACGATGACTAAACTTAGATAACCACAACCGCTGGCTGGATTCCATATTCCTTAGCTTGTATCCTTCTTCAATACTGGCAGTCACGTCTTTGTCTAGAAACAAAAACAATAATGACCAAAAAACCCACCTCCAAAACAACAACAAAAACAAACAAAAAGAAAAAACAAAAAAACAAAACAAAAACAAAAAACAAAAAAAAAATAAACAGGCGAATATATTCAAGGTACCATATTAACAAACTTTTTTTCAACACAAAACAACGGAGAGATTTTGTGAAAAGGTGTTGTATAATCCTAACAGTGATAGGTGAGTGAGATATCAAGCGATCTTCACTACTCTCTGAAGGCATTTCACACTCCTCTTTTTCGCCGTTACCTTCCACAACTTTTAACGGTTGGGTGGACTGGACACTACAGACAGACACGCACACTTCAGTGCGAAAAAGAAAAGAAAAGAAACAGAAAATCTGTAACCGCCAAGTTCAGTTCAGTTCATATTGCTTATAGCCCCGCCGACCACTAGAGCCATATCAGGGCTAACACCACATCAAAAAGAAAAGAACAACCCGTTAAGATTATAGACAACAGTTCAAAATTATGCACACCGTCAACCTTACAAATCTAAAATGCCATTAAAGAAAAACACGTAAAATCACATCAGGTGAAATGTAACCGCCAAGCCAAGAGGCATAATCATAAGACAGACAGACAGACGTTTTCTTCTATTCATACATAACTTGTTTAACTATGACGAAGAAACTGCCGACTGACTTATCTTTAACAAAGAAACAATAAGACGGAAAGCTGAGTGAGCTTCGGTCTCAGTTTAGTTTTGTCAAAACGGCGTTACTGTGCTTGGAACATCCCATACACACCAACACTGAACGTTCACGTGAGTGAAAGTTTTCGAGAATGCCGAGAGAGAGCGCGTTTTGATTTGATTTATGTATCAAGACTTAGCGCCTTATCATCATCATCATCGTCGTCATCGTCGTCATCAGCATCACTAGTATTAGTAGTTACTAGTAGTAGTAGTAGTCAGCAGCAGAGTAGCAGCAGCAGCAATAGTAATAGTAGTGCAGCAGCAACAGAGTAGTAGCATAGTCGTAGTAGTATAGTAAGTAATAGTAGCAGCAGCAACAGTAGTAGTAGTAGGTGGTAGTAATAGCAGTAGTAGTAGTAGTAATAGCAGCAGCAGCAGCAGCACCTAGTAGTAGTACATAGCAGTAGTATCATTATTCTTCCTATTATCATTATGGATAAAAATCGAAACTAATCATGACACATTTCATAAGCCTGTAAACTAGCCTTTCCCCTGTGGGATGCGGGGGCTCTTTCAGTATAAACAGTATCCCCACCTTCTGGAAATTCTGTACTAGAATTTCCTCTTTTCTGTCATTCTCTCTGTTTCTGTCTTGTTCTTTTGCTTTCTGTCATTTCTTCCTATCATTTTCTGCCTTACTGGTCCTTCACCTTATGTGTTCGATACAGTCTTAAGTACTTCCTCTTAGGATTGACAATTGGGTACATGTATTAAGTGCACTTTTGGCCCTAGGGAAAATCGATATGCGGAAGCAGATTTAGGTAATCTAGGCCTTTTATACGTATGTTTTAGTGTCTTATTTTTAAATTGATTCAGTATTTTAAATCCCCAGTGCGATAAATTGGACGGAGTGGTCAACGCCGGGGCATTTCCTTAGATTATGTGCGCGAATGCACTGATATGTGTACTTCAATTTCTTTTCCTTTTTTCCTGTTGAAATAGTGCGTATGTTTTGAAACAAGTTATAGCCCTGATATGGCCTACACAGTCGCTGGGCTTTACACAGATAAGCTGGCCTGGTCTGAAGGCGAAGCACTTCGTTGCTCAAAGACTGGTAAAACACAACACGGGCTGGTTGGTTCTGTGGACAGGGCCGCGGACTCAGGATCTCGTGTTTCGAGTTCAATCACAGCCCGCAACGTAACAGTTGGCTTGTTTGCTGCCCATCTTAAAAAACTCCAAACAATCCTTTTTGGTGGCATCAGGGTTTCATAGGTTCCGTTCCCTCCCTATTTCAACACGTTGTCAGCATACGGTTTTTGCTCCGGCTCTAGGAGTCTGCCATGTAACTGCTGGCAAATTTGGATGACCAGCGCATATGGAACTGTCCAAATGCGATGAATATGTCTTGAACAAACCTCTTACTCCTTCACAAGTCCAGCAGCATTAGGCTGCACTGGATCTTTTTTTTCAGCTAGTTCTTGCTATTCTACACATATATGAGCATACAGATTTAAAAATAACATGCGCGAACTATAATCTAGAGAAATGAAACATAAAAACTAAATGTAAAAGAACAAAAGAATTACAGGCATATACACGAAAGAACAGAAGACAGAAAAGTAGGCATTGATAAAGACAACAACAAACAAACAAACAAAGACAAAAGGGATGGGGTTGGGTAGTGAATTATGACGAAATGGCTACCTGTATGAATATCCCACATTAATTCACGCACAGAAACAGGTTTGTGTATCAGGCTTCAGACAGACATGTATGTCTTTGTACCGACGGGACTAATGTGAAAAAAAAACCCGACTCATAGAGGTTTTTAACGCTGGAAGTGGTCATAGGGTAGGGAAGGAGAGAGAGGAGGGAAAGAGAGATGGGGAAAGGGAGGGAGAAAAAGAGGCAGGGGAGGAACTAAGAGAGAGAGAGAGAGAGAGGGGAGAGAAAAAGAGAAAGAGAGAGATGCCTTTACATGTCTTGAGGGAGATAGAGAGAGAGAGAGAGAGAGAGAGTGGGGATGAGTGAGAGGGACGGAAAGAGGGGAAGGGAGGAACCGAGCGGAGGAGGCAGAGAGAGATTAGAAAAGAAAGACAAAAAAAAAAAAAAAAAGCAAGACAAACAAACAACAACAACAAACACACACACAACACACACAAACACACACACACATACACACACACACACACACACACACACACACACACACACACACACACACACACACACACACCACACACACACAAAAAACACATAAAGAAAAAGTGAGTGTATGTACCAAGAAGTGGTGTAGTAATGTTGTTCATTGTTGTACGGCCATCATCAGTGACGTGGTACGTGTCCAACAGGTAAATGGTCTGCCTCACTGCACGCTCCTTCCGCTGACAGGTCCGATACACATCCAGTCCTGCAATATCATTCATAAATCACTGACAAAAAAATAATAGATACACAATACATGCATACATACATATACACATGCATACACAAATAAACAAATAAATGAATATATAAAAATAATAAATGAATACATAAATAAATAATAAAAAATAAATAAATGAATAATAGATAAAAGAAACGAACAGTGGCCCAATGGGACAACCCTGGAAAACCAGCTCTTGTGGCAACGAAGGGGAGTTTGTTGATGAAAACTGTGTCCTTCATGTACACCACTGAATTGACCATTTGACCCTGAAGCGTAACCATGCTCAAACGAAAAAATACAAATTAAAAGGAAAAGAAATGAGAAAAAAAAGCAACAACAAAAACTGAAACAATTATTGGTACACATATAACTGTTCAGTTATGCTCTCAGAGGCATATTAATAAGATATGTCACTTAATTATTGGTACGATTTCCTACTTTCGTATGATGATGATAGTGATGGAGAAAATCTGAAGAGGTTTATGGAACAGAAACATCTTGACAGCAAAGACAGGATGAAAACAAGCCGCGTGGTGATTCCCTCCAGTATTGAGAAGATACCAATTCCAATATTCTATGCCTCAAGATTGAGGTAGCCGAGATGTGGTTTCTAAGAAGAATGTTGAGAGTTCCATGGACAGCAAAGAAAACAAACGAGACAGTCTTGATGGAGGCAGACACAAGTAGATCACTCATAAGGAAGATTAGGAAAAGACAGGCAACATTTACAGGCCATTTTATGAGGAAGGGGGATTTGGAGCACCTGGTCACGACGGGAAAGCTGGAGGGAAAGAGAGCACGGGTAGACCCAGGGAGAAAATGCTGGACGGACTTGCAGAGAAGCTGGGGACGAGGGGGTGGGAGAGATGCTAGGGGCAACGAGAGATAGAGACAGATGGAAGTCCATGATCGCCAACGCCATGCGGCAGGGCACCTGATGATGATGATGATGCCTATCCATTTCTGACATAAAAAACATATATGTGTAAAAGAAGTCGTTTATCGTTTGTAAAGAGCCTCTAAAACATTTGTTACATCGTCACAAATGTTTATTTGAATGTGCAGTTTCTTTGTTATGTGTCCCTCTTCTGAGGCGCTATGGCCTATATCACTTGGTGTAGGAGTAAACTATCTTGGAATGAATGAATGTCTGTCTGCCTCTTTCTGTCTGTCTGTCTCTGTCTGTCTGTCTGTCTGTCTGTCTGTTTCTCTCCTCTCTCTCTCTTACCCATCTTGACGCCACCAGGAAAGTAATCCGCCTGATTGAGTTTGTCCACGAACCACGTCATCGCCACGATGCTACGTAACGCGTTGACGTCAAAGGGTCCACACTGCTCTCGCGTCACAGTGTTGACTGCCATCATGACGCCAAGCATGACGTCACCGGACACCACCCGCACGTTTTCCTGGCCCTGACAAAGGCCATGGCGATGAAGCAGTAACAGCAGCAGCAACAGGAATGCCACCAAGACTCTGAAATACATCATTCAAGAGGTGCAGACAGGCTGGCAAGCGAAAGCGTTATCTCTATGCCAACCAGACCTGACATAATATCATCATAAATCGTGTTGTATAGTGTAAAACAAATGTGATCAAAACTCGCTGTGCAGTATGAAGGTAGAATGGAGGAAGCCCACTGAAAAAGGCTGAAAGTGTGCCAATCTAGCCAGCCTCACCTGTCTCACCTGTCGGTGTCACCGGGTTCGGCGTTGGCCGCTGCACACTTAGACACCATCCCCCTCCAGGCCACTCTGCCTTGACTTTTGTGGAAAATTTCTTGTATATTTAGGCCACTGATGTTGCTTATGTTCTCGTTGTATGAGATTGGAGGTCTGCAATTCTCTCCTTTTTTTCCTTGATGAATGGTTGCAGTGAGCTCTGTGTTCTTGCTGCCTGAGGCATGGCCAATGTATTTCAGTCTTCTCTTGTTGATGTCTGTTAGTAGTTTTCTGGTGGTATCAAGTTCTTCTAGGACACTTTCATTAGTTCTTCTATCTGTCCATTTAACACATAGTAGTCTCCGACAAAAACCACATCTCTACTGCCTCAATTCTTCTGCATCAGTTTTTCTCAGAATTCGGGCTTCGCAGTCATAAATCACGTGTGGTCAGATCAAACATTTGAAAAGTCTGACTTTCAGGCCTCTGTCTTTCCAGATGTTGTTGTGTTGGGCCATTTTTAATCTAGCCAGTAACTTGACGAAATCCGGATTCCAAGCCAAAGTTCTCGTCACAGAGGGAGTTGGAAAGTTCATCTACCCATGACTTCATGAAACAGCTCTCCATATCTGGAGAGGAGAGGACTAGAGCCCTGAAGGTGATGACAGAGCAGCTGATAAAAGCTCCAATTGGATCTGGTCAAGAAGGAACAAAAAGTGAACTTCATGATACTTTCAGTTCAGTTCATACTGCTTATAGCCCAGCCGACTAGTAGAGCCATATCAGGGCTAACACCACATCAAAAAAAAAAAAGAAAAAAAAGACAACTCATTAAGATAAAAGACAACAGTCGAAAACCATGCTCACCGTTAACCTTGCACATCTAAAATGTGATTAAAGAAGAAAAAAAAAAACAGACGTAAAATCAGATCAGGTGAAATCTACTGATCTCTTGTAATTCATACTTAACTTTTCCCTATGCATGGGAGGAGTCTGATAGCTAAGTGGTTAAGACATCCGTCACAAAGACGATGTGGACTTGAGAAGCCCGACACTTTGGGTGTGCGGATTGGAACCCAGGTGGAGGGAAAAAAGCAAGCAAGTTGGCTGGCTCACGTAAAAACCATGAACTTAAAGATCTGATGTCTCCGGTTCAATCCCTGCCTTCAACATACAAACTGCTCTTTTTTCTGTCTACCCTTGATCAGTTAATGCTAAAGTCCTAAAGATGGTGTCAGCTTGTTTTTTTTAGTTTTTTTTTTTTATTGTTAATGTTGTTTAAAGCCCAGCCGACTGTGTAGAGCCATATCAGGGCTATAACCGTTTCAAAACATGCAAAACGTCAACAGGATAAAAAATGAAAAAAACAACAACAAGTACACCTATCAATGCATTCGTGCACTTAATCTAAGGACATGCCCCTGGCGTTGACCACTCCGTCCAGTTGTCGCACAGGGCATTTAAACACACAAACCTGAACACAAATTAAAACACAACTAACTACACTAAAACATAAATAAGAACGGGTCTAAATTACCTAAAATTGCTTCCGTATATCTCACCTCCCTAAAGACAAAAATGCACTTAATACATGTAGGCCTACCCAGTTATCAATCCTAACAAAAGTACGTAAGATTCCATCGACTACATACAGGTGAAAGGACCAGCAAGGCAGAAAATGATAAGAAGGAACGACAGAAAGCAAAGGAACAAAGCAGAAAGAAAGAGAGCGAAATTTCTAGCACAGAATTTCTAGAAGGTTGCGATACTGTTTATACTGAAAGAGCACCCGGAATCACCGGGGGGGGGGGGGGGGGTCAGCTTAGTGTTTCCAGTTGCTCCCCTTTTCAGTTTAAAGACCTTGCCAGCAAATACGGTTATGCAAAGGTTCGAGCAGTCTGATGGCAGACTGACTGGAGCGCGTATGCAATTGTCCAAGCGCGGTGAATCCTTCCTGAATACCCTCTCATTTCCAAACGACGATTTATATATCCGTCTTCCTTCACTGAAACCTTTCGCTATCATATGTAATGTCTCACGGTTGACCGGTAACAGTACTAAAACAGCCCGGGGGAATGGTATTCTCTCTCTCAATCTCTAATCTCTACTTTTTTAAATGCCAGTTATATATTCTTCTTGATTTCACTGTAATGGTACTCTCTCTCTCTCTCTCTCCTTCTCTCTCTCTCTTTCTCAATCTATAATCCCTACTTTTTTAATGCCAATTATATAATCTTCTTGATTTCAGTGTAATGGTACTCTCTCTCTCTCTCTCCTTCTCTCTCTCTCCCTCTCTCTTTCTCAATCTATAATCCCTACTTTTTTAATGCCAATTATATATTCTTCTTGATTTCAGTGTAATTGTACTCTCTCTCTCAATCTCTAATCCCTACTTTTTTAAATGCCAGTTATATATTCTTCTTGATTTCACTGTAATGGTACTCTCTCCTCTCTTTCTCTCTCTCTCTCTCTCTCTCTCTCAATCTATAATCCCTACTTTTTTAATGCCAATTATATATTCTTCTTGATTTCAGTGTAATGGTACTCTCTCTCTCTCTCTCTCATTTTTTTATCCCTACTTTTTTAAATGCCAGTTATATATTCTTCTTGATTTCACTGTAATGGTACTCTCTCTCTCTCTCTCTCTCTCCTTCTCTCTCTCTTTCTCAATCTATAATCCCTACTTTTTTAATGCCAATTATATATTCTTCTTGATTTCAGTGTAATGGTACTCTCTCTCTCTCTCTCCTTCTCTCTCTCTCCCTCTCTCTTTCTCAATCTATAATCCCTACTTTCTTAATGCCAATTATATATTCTTCTTGATTTCAGTGTAATTGTACTCTCTCTCTCAATCTCTAATACCTACTTTTTTAAATGCCAGTTATATATTCTTCTTGATTTCACTGTAATGGTACTCTCTCTCTCTCTTCTCTCTCTCTCCCTCTCTCTCAATCTATAATCCCTACTTTTTTAATGCCAATTATATATTCTTGATTTCAGTGTAATGGTACTCTCTCTCTCTCTCTCTCATTTTTTTTATCCCTACTTTTTTAAATGCCAGTTATATATTCTTCTTGATTTCACTCTCTCTTTCTCTCTCTCTCTCTCTCTCAATCTATAATCCCTACTTTTTTTTAATGCCCATTATATATTTTTCTTGATTTCAATGTAAATGGTACTCTCTCTCTCTCTCTCTTTCTCTCTCTCTCTCTCTCAATCTATAATCCCTATTTTTTAATGCCAATTATATATTCTTCTTGATTTCAGTGTAATGGTACTCTCTCTCTCTTAATCTATAATCCCTATTTTTTTAATGCCAATTATATATTCCTCTTGATTTCAGTGTAATGGTACTCTCTCTCTCTTAATCTATAATCCCTATTTTTTTTAATGCCAATTATATATTCCTCTTGATTTCAGTGTAATGGTACTCTCTCTCTCTTAATCTATAATCCCTATTTTTTTAATGCCAATTATATATTCTTCTTGATTTCAGTGCAATGGTACTCTCTCTCTCTCTCTCTCTCTCTCTCTCTCTAACTCAATCTATAATCCCTACTCTTTTTTAATGCCAATTATATATATTTCTTGATTTCAGTGTAATGGTATCTTACGTTATAGTTTCATGATGTGTCTTCTTTAACCTGCACAAGTCTTATGTGTGTAGATCAGATCAGCAAGGACAAGTTTGAAAAATGGCTTTTAGTCAATAAACTTTAAAGTTACAAAATACAGCATTGTCATTATCACATGATCATTGTTATTGTCTCTCTCTCTCTCTCTCTCTCTCTCTCTCTCTCTCTGCAGAATAGCACGAGAAAGCTGTCTGACAGATCCATTGGTACTCAATGCTATTCGTGCTATTCACGAGTCATGAAGTTCTGTCAAGCGTTTTTTCTTGGTCAATCTTTATTTCCCCTTCACCTATAACAACAACAAGCACGAGCTATAAGGTCTAGCTGGACCTGATGTTATCCTTGACCAGTAAGGTGTTCTCAAATTCTCTCTCCTTAAACCCTTAGCGCGTACCTTCCATGCTGGAATTTTATCGTGTTTTGTTTTCATGCTCTGTTCTGTTTGTCTAGTTTCGTTGTATTGTTCAATTCATTCACCAATGTTCTGATTACACGGATATGTATGTGAGTATGTGTGTTTGAATGTACGTGTGCTGATCCACTGAAATGGATCTGTGGCCTAATTATTAACCCAGCGAGAAGTAAATTTTTCTCTCTCTCAAACGCGCACACACACACACACACGCACACACCACACACAGCACACACACACGCACACACACACACAGCACACATACAAACACGCACGTGCGCACGCGCACACACACATACACACTCACGCATGCACACACACACACACACACACACACCGCATAAACACACACTCGCGCACACATACTCAAACACACACGCACGCACAGACATACTCACACACACAAGCGCGCGCACACGCACACACACATACGCACATGCATACACACACACACGCATACACCGCTCCTGCTATTCAAAGAGACATCCCAAACATTGCTAGAGAAATACACAACACCATTGAGAACAAAGCTGCCTCTTACTGTATTTGGGAGGTGACCAAATAGAAAAACTTCTAAAAAAGAAATTGACTCTCTTTGGACATGTATGCAGAAACAAAAACAAAAATGCACCCTCAAGAAAGATGTCATCCAAGGAAAAAGTCGAGGGCAAAAGACGAAGGGGAAGACCACAAACACATTACCCAGGAAATATCAAGGGGTGGACAGGTCGTAGAGTCAAGAGACTTTCAAGCTGTTGAGAAAAGAGACGTGGAGGGCAGAGACCCGGAGAGCACTGCGGGCAGCCAACATTCCAAGCAGTGACGCTGGAGAGTGAGTGAATGACTGAATAAATAGAATTGTCGTCTAAGTACGATGAATTTCTATGGGAAAGAGAATCCAGTTTTTATTCTTGATTGATCATAAAATATAAGGTTATGAACTTCAAAATGTGTGTGTGTGTGTGTGTGTGTGTGTGTGTGTGTGTGTGTGTGTGTGTGTGTGTGTGTGTGTGTGGTGGGTGTGTGTGTGTGTGTGGTGTGTGTGTGTGTGTGTGTGTGTGTGTGTGTGTGTGTGCGTGCGTGCGTGCGTGTGTGTGTGGGTATGTGAGATGGATGTGTTAAAAAGGCAATACACGTAAAACAGGTATGCCTAAGCATTGTGTTGACCTCAAACACACACGTGGGGTAGGGTTAAGTATCAAGATGGCAATGTACACAAGTCATGTAGGCCTAAGCGTTGTATTGACTTCAAACAAACAGAGCGTGACACACGGCCAAAACACAATCGAAACGCACTGAGACGGATATGAAATACCGTCGTGTCCAAAAACAGTCACCGAGTTCGAACAGCACTGATACTGTTTTTGACTGACACGTGGAACAGTGGTCCTGTGGATACACCAACTGCCTAGGACGCGAGAAACCCTAGTTCGATTCTCGATCGGACGGGG
>CM060310.1:93547881-93560381 GCA_030674185.1 Monoplex corrugatus | reverse complement strand
AACAACCACCAACCACACTCTGCCAAACCAACACCAACCACAATCTGTCAACCAACCATCCAAACCCACACATCTGTCAACCAACCATCCAACCCACACTCAACCAACACCAAACGACATCTGTCAAACCAACCATCCAAACCCACACATCTGTCAAACAACCATCAAACCCCACATCTGTCACAACCTCAAACCTCACACCAAATCGGTCAACTATCCAAACCCACACACCTCCGTGGTCTGACTTTTACTTTCTCCTTCCGTCCCTACCGTAAAGTGTTTAGGGGGAGATACAGGCGTCTGTCTGCCGGCGAGGCGGGAGGCTTTGGTAAGAGACAGTTTCACGTGCCCAATGTTTCTGTCATCATGTAGCTCCAGTGTAGCCTTGGTCTCCCTCTGGCTCTGGTGCCGGAAGATCTGGAGTTATACGCGCGCTGAACTGGTTGTCAAGTGGGTAAATGTCAGACTTCCAAACGGAAGGTCTGGGTTCGATCCTGAGGGTCGATTCCTCCTTCTGGTAGATCATCATCATCATCGTCATCGTCATCGTCACTCATCAATGTGCCCTGCCGCATAGCTTTGGCGATCATGGCCCTCCATACGAATCTATCCCTTGTTGCTGCAAGTACATCTCTCACCTCTCTGTCCTCAGCCACTCTACAATTCCGTCCAATATTTTCTCCCTGGGTCTACCTGATGTTCTCTTTCCCTCTAATTTCCTGTTTAGATAAAATATCAGTATAAAATATAGACTAGGTAAAACATAATCTAGGTAGAGCCTCAGGACCTGGCCAGCTCATGGGTTTATATGCAGGCTTAAGGCTTGTGCCATGATCACCATACACATAGCACCTGTGACGTTAGTGCATCTGGAATTCGTTCCGAGCGCGGAGACGTCATCTTGAGAAACTGAAACTGAAACTGAAACTACCTGTTACGTCTGGTAGGTAAAGATAGGAATTTTTTCTTTCTCCCATGTCAAACATTGTGCAGGCCAGCCACAGCCTAAACGCCCTTTGTGCGTATGTGTAGAATATCAGCCATCACGTCAAATATACTGCAGGTCATGTCAGTGTGTGGTGACTTATGGAAACATGAAAACACTCAGCATGCATGTGTGTGGTGTATGTGTGCCCATTGAAGATTCAGACTGTGCAACAACATAGTGCAGTGTGGTCAGCTCGCCTCACTGATTTGTTCTCTGTGCTCTGCTAGAAGTCTGATTATGTGTAATGCACAATGAGTTCAAATGAGTTTGATGAATGGCGTTGAAAAAAGAAGAATGATAACATCAACAACAATGATAACAATGATAATATAGCAATAACAATATAGTAATAACAATAATAAAAATAACAGTAATCGTAATAATAGTATAGTGATAATAAGAATGATGATGATGATGACGACGACGACAACGACGACGATATGATGATGATCATGATCATGATGATAGTAATAATGATAATAATAATTATTATAATAATGATACTGAAGATAATGATGATGATGATGATGATGATGATGATGATGATGATGAGATAGTACCTTACTAACAAATCAGTCGTCCAAATAACCAAACAACAAACTAACCAACCAGCCAACTAGCCAACTCAAACCATATTCTCCCGGGCAAAAAAATCACACCTTTTCGACACGTATGAGACACCATAGTATCGTATGTAACAGCAGCCACTAACTAGAAGACCTGTATACAAGGTGAAGAAGACTAGAGATAGCAGTAAGCCCAGCGAGAGAGCCGCTCAACCGAATGAAATCAGTGTGGCCTTTCTTTTCACGCATTTGTCGCATTCGCTGTGCTTTGTACAAGTTGAAGGACACTTCCACGGACGAGTGAAGCTGAACGTGTGGAACGTATAGAGCTTTATAGTTTGAACAAGATAATTGCCTCTGTGGTACTGTGGGCCGTTTCCTGGAAGAAAGTCCAATTACGGAAATAGACGTTGATGGAGGGAGGGGGTATGTGTGTGAGAGGAATGAGGGGGTTGGTGTCAACTGGACTCGACAGTTTGAAAGCGTTCATACTGCCAGGACGACGGCGTAACGCGGTTTTTACTCCCTTCACGAGAAAAGTACTCCCCGCACACACACGCCAGAATTATTCCGTGCGAGATTTTACTTCCCTCCATTCGACAGACCGTGCCGTCACGCCCAGACTCAGCCAGCGAGCCGACCCGTGGCCTTTGCGACGGCCATGGCCGACCTCGCTCGCACTGTGTGTGTGGGTCTGTTTACCTGTCACGGTAAGACGATACGAATTTCTTCCTGACTGTGATAGAAGTAGTGGGTGTGATCTTCCACACAGTGAGAGGCATGGAAGGAACACCTCTAGAATGCTCGCAGACGTCGAACCCCTCGAAAACACATTTCCAGGCATTTATCCATGAGGTACACACTGACGAACGCACTGACAAACCCCCCAGAAAACTCCCAGACATTCTAAAATAGTCTCAAAACGCCATTCCAAGTATTTATGCATTAAGTACACACTGACTAACGCACCGACAAACACCTCTAAAACCGTCCAAGACACCCTAAACCACCCATACGACATGACAACACTTTAAATATCCACCCCCCCCCCCAAAAAAAAAACACCTTTCAAGGCAGTTATGCATGTGTACACACTGACAAACGCGCTCATAAACACCTCTAAAACCATCTAAGACACCTTCAAACATCCCTAAGCTACTCCCAAACACGCTAAAACACCCCCCCCCCCCCCAAAATTACCTCTCCAGGCATTTATGCATCAAGTACGCACTGACAAACGCAGTGACAAATACCTCTAAACCCATCCAAGATACCATAAAACACCCATGGAATACTCAAAGATGCCCCAAAACACTCCCAAATACCCGTCCAGCCATTTATGCATCAGGTACACACCGACGAACGCACAGACAAATACTTCTAAACCTATCTAAGATACCCTAAAATGCCCCTAGAATGCTTGCAGGTGCCCTAAACCACCACCACCACCACCCAAAAAAACCCCCCATTTCCAGGCATCTTTGCATGAGCTACACACTGATGAACACACAGACAAATACCTCTAAACCTAAGATACTCTAATACACACCCCAAGAATGCTCGGAGACGCCCGACCACCACCCCCCCTTCTACCCCTCAAAAAAAGAGAAAAGGATGGAAGAAGCAGAGGGGAGGGGAGTAAATTTGGCGTACGCGCAATTTACTCCCAGTAAAATTCTGCGGGCCAACTTTTTCGTGGAGGGATACTTTCGCTCGGTCAAGGGAGTAAATTTCTCGTACGCCGTTTTTACTCCCAGTAAAAATTGGCACACGCAGTTTTTACTCTGGAGTAAATTCCGCGGGGAGTAAATTCCGCTTGTTAAACCGGACGGCCACGTTTTTTTCCCTTCGACACGAGCCCACCAAAGATAAAATGGTGAGCACAAAGCGACAAAGTTGATATTGTGATGGTGGTGGAAGAAGAAGAAAAGAAACATTGTATGTCCATTCCGTCGATTTTCTGTACATTCAGTCTGTCCCAATCTCTCTGGTGATGTTTTCCCATGCACCTGCAAGTATGTCTTTGCAGTGATTTCCATCACCCTTTGACGTAAAACGAAAGCCTTGATCTCATGGCAGCAATGAGCTTCTCGTCGTCCATGGTTTTCTTGCAAGAAAGATAATCGGTGTGAAATCAAGAGAAGAATTCAGTCTCTTAACCCGGACGGATAGAGGAAACCCTGCAAGCACGACCGGAGAATTTCCGTCTGTGTACGGGCGGGCCCGGCCCGGCTTAGTATTAACACTCTTTCCGTCGCCAGTGAGAACAAACAGGGGTTTGCTGTACACAGTCTTTTTGACAGCAAACGTCCGTGGCCGTCCGGGCTTACTATGAACGCACCCTAACACATCCTCCAGGACTAGGAGAGCTACGGGGTCAAAAGGGGGGAGATCTGGCCGACACCATTGAGCCTGTGGGAGAACCAGTACAGGTCTGTGGGGACACGCTATGACAGAAGATGACCTGTTTCATCCTGGAGACTAAACTCCCAGTGTGATGAGAAGAAGAAGAAGAATTTGGAGTTTGTTCAAGAGGGATTCGTCGCACTCGGGCATTCCCACATGCGCTTCAACCAGATCTACCGTTAATTGTCTGGCAGACTCCTTGAACCTGCGCAAAACCCTACGTGCTGGCAAAGTCTCTACTTGGAGAGGGAAGATCGGGGAGACTTCAGATTTGTGGCTTCAGACTTCAGACATCAGACTTCAGAATCGGACTTCATCGACTTCAGTCAGACTCAGACATCAATCAGACTTCAGACATCAGACATCAGACTTCAGACATCAGACTTCAGACTTCAGACTCAGACTTCAGACATCAGACTTCAGACATCAGACATCAGACTCAGACTTCAGACTTCAGACTTCAACATCAGACTTCAGACATCAGACTTCAGAATCAGACTTCAGAATCAGACTCAGACATCAGCTTCAGACTTCAGACATCAGACTAGCTTCAGACTTCAGACATCAGACATCAGAATCAGACTTCAGACTTCAGACTTCAGACATCAGACTTCAGAATCAGACTTCAGACATCAGACATCAGACATCAGACTTCAGACATCAGACTTCATACATCAGACTTCATACATCAGACTTCAGACATCAGACTTCAGACATCAGACTTCAGACATCAGACATCAGACTCCAGACATCAGACTTCAGACATCAGACTTCAGACATCAGACATCAGACTTCAGACATCAGACTTCAGACATCAGACTTCAGACATCAGACTTCAGACATCAGACTTCAGACATCAGACTTCAGACATCAGACATCAGACTTCAGACTTCAGACATCAGACTTCAGACTTCAGACTTCAGACATCAGACTTCAGACTTCAGACTTCAGACATCAGACTTCAGACATCAGACATCAGACATCAGACTTCAGACATCAGACATCAGACATCAGACATCAGACTTCAGACTTCAGACATCAGACATCAGACATCAGACACAGACATCAGACATCAGACTTCAGACTTCAGACATCAGACATCAGACATCAGACATCAGACAACAGACTTCAGACTTCAGACTTCAGACATCAGACATCAGACTTCAGACATCAGACTCCAGAATCGAGACTTCAGACTTCAGACATCAGACCTCATACATCAGACTTCAGACTCAGACTTCAGACATCAGACCTCATACATCAGACCTCATACATCAGACTCAGACTCAGACTTCAGAATGAGAATAAGACTTCAGACATCAGACCTCAGACTTCAGAATCAGACTTCAGACCTCAGACTTCAGACTTCATACTTCAGAATCAGACTTCAGACTCTATACTTCAGACATCAGACGTAGACCTCATACCTTGGACTTAAGACATCAGACATCAGACTTCAGTCATCAAATATCAGACATCAGACTTCAGAAAACTTTATTACTCAGTGTTACTCAGTGATAGTAAGTCGCACTAGAGCAAGATCTATGCTGTCATCATCAGAATGATTGAAACACTAAGATGAGCAGCAATCGGACCAGTGTTTATGTTACAAGCCTGGGGTTGAACTCGAAACACTTCACCCAGAGTCCACGGCTCTGTCAATAGTGTCAGACCGCCTGCATGAAATGTATTCGTGTTGGCAGTAGGATACGAACCCATGTCCTGTGGGTTAGAATAGAAGTCCAGCGCGCATCTTAACTGCGTACAGCTGTATATCATGTAATCCACAACAAGCGTGACTGCCCGCGTTCAGGCAAATAGGAACCAGAGAAAACACGAAAAGAGAATAAGAATGCGTATTTAATACAAGACAAGACAAGACAAGGCAGGCGCATACAACAAGACAAGACAAGGCAGGCGCATACAACAAGATAAGACAGGCGCTGTCTTGTCTTGTATCAAATAAGCGTTCTTGTTATCTTTTCGTGTTTTTTCCCCCCTGGTTCCTGCATATATTATGGTTTACTACCTGGTGGGCTAAGTTGATAAAATCGGGGATTCATGATCTGATGCCTGGAGTTCAGTCCCACCCCCTTACTTAAGATCTGGCATTTCTGCTGCACATCTCAACCCTTTCACTGCCTCACCCTTTCCGCCAGCTGCTCCGTTTGTTTCTGCCTTGTTCCTTTGCTTTCTGTCATTTCTTCTTAGCATTTTCTCCTTGCTGGTCAATTCACTTGTATGTGTTCGATAAAGTCTTACATAGTTTTTCTTAGGATTGATAATTGGGTACATGTATTAAGTGCATTTTTTGGGCTTTAGGGAGATGAGATACGCGGAAGCAATATTTTAGGTATTTTAGGCCCAGTTTTATGTATGTTCTGAGGTCTTTAGGTATACTTAAATTTGCATTAAGGTGTTTTTTTTAATATCCCCTGTGCAATAAATTGGACGGAGTGGTCAATGCCAGGGGCATGTCCTTAGATTATGTGCGCGAATGCATTGATATGTGTACTTAATTTTCTTTTCTTTTTTTTTTTTTCCTGTTGAAGTTTTGTGTTTAGAAGCGGTTATAGCCCTGATATGGCTCTGCGCAGTCGGCTGGGCTTTAAACGACAATAACAAAAAGCTGTAGCGACACTGGAAAAGTAGTATCGCCCATATATAGGTGAGCCCCTACTGAGTTCACAATTCATGCCTTAAGCATTAAGCATGGCCATGTAGTTACATACGTACATTTCCTCTATCAGTTGTTCTGCTTTATTCAAGCCCTCAGCTATTGGGCTGTTCTCTCAGTATTAATTTTATACTGTACTCTCTCTCTCTCTCTGTGCGTCTGTGCGCGCATGTGTGTATGTGTGTATGTGTGTGTGTGTGTGTGCGCACACATATACACAAGGCACACACACGCACGCACACACACACGCACACACACACGCACGCACTCACGCACATACACACACACGACCTGTGGTATGTTTTTTACGCACTGATCTTATGCAAAGGAAGCATTAATTTTATACTGTATTCTCTCTCTCTCTCTGTGCATGTGTGTGTGTGTGTGTGTGTGTGTGTGTGTGTGTGTGTGTGTGTGTGTGTGTGTGTGTGTGTGTGTGTGTGTGTGTGTGTTGTGGCTGTGTGTGTATGCCGCGTACGTATGTGCAGAATTGCGTATGAAGGAGTGTTTCTGGTTCACACACACACGCATACACACCACACCCATACACACACACACACACGCACGCACCATGCACGCACACAGACACACACACAGCACAGACACACCACACCACACCACACGACACAGACACACACACACACACACACACACACACACACACACACACACACACACACACACACACACACACACCACACACAACAAACACACATGCAGACACACACACAGACACACACAGACACACACACACACACACGTACCACACACACACACACACACACACACACACACACACACACACACACACACACACACACACACACACACACACACACACACACACACACACACACACCACACGTCCTATATCATTGTTTTCACGCACTGATCTTATCCAAGGGAAGGAAACGTTAATCAGAATTTCCAATTCAAACCCTATTTACCTCCCTTGTCCCGTCATGTCTGTTATCTTCTCTCTCTCTCTCTCTCTAGCGCGCGCGCGCGCGTGTGTGTGTGTGTGTGCAAGTGAGTGCGTGTGTGTGTGTGCGCACGCGCACGAGTGTGTGCACAATTGCATATGATGAAGTCTCCCGTCAATCTGACGGATGAGTAGGCTTACTGGTTCTTTATTGCACACACACACACACGTACACGTGCGCGCGCGCACACACACACATATACACACTCACAAACACACACATACACCACACACACACTCACGCACTCACACACAGACACGCAGGTCATGTGGCATGGACTTCAGACACCAGACCTCAGACTTCAGAATCAGACTTCAGACCTCAGACTTCAGACTTATAATAATAATAATAATAATAATAATGTTTATTTGTATAGCGCATATTCCATATAAAAACATGCTCACCAGCGCTTTATATTTCGCAAGAAAGGCAAAAGGTGATAAAAAATGTTCACAATTGCATACACAATAAGATAACAACAAATATTAAAGCTATACAAGTAAGAAGACACATAAGAAACCACAGAATATTAAAATTTAAACACTGAGTTATGTAATGAAGAAAGATTAACAGATTTTTCATATGAATAAAGAGGCATACTGTGTTTATATATTGCTGCGTGTGTGTGCTTGCGTACGTGTGTGTGTGTGTGTGTGTGTACGTGTGTGTGTGCGTGCGTGTGCGTGCTGTGCGCGTGTGTGTTTGTAAGAATGTGTGTGTATGTGTGTGTGCGTGTGTGTGTGTGTGTGTGTGTGTGTGTGTGTGTGTGTGTGTGTGTGTGTGTGTGAGAGAGAGAGAGAGAGAGAGTGTGTGTGCGTGTGCTATGTTTGCATGCGTGTGTGTGTGTTTATGCATGCAATAGTTGTACATAAAATTATAATCAATATTTTGAATGAAGATAAAAACAGAAAAATTCTAATCCATATACAGGAAAAACATTATAACTTCAGTATTACAGCATTAACACCTTGACAATCAAAATTACCTCACAAATTATAAACTATTCGCATATCATACATCACATACAAACAAAGATTTAAAAAAGTTTCTTAAAGTATTTCAGTCTCTTTCCCACTCAATTTCTCCCCTATCCCCTCCTCAGCTGTACACATACAGTGATACACACACATGCTCACTCAAGCACACACACACACACACACACACACACACACACACACACACACACACACACACACACACACACATGCACTCACACACACACACACACACACACACACACATACACACATGCACGCACACACACACCTTGCTCTATAGGCCCTTATACAAAATACTGTTATACAGGCAGGAGAGATTAGTCTGATGACAGACTTGCAAACTAAGGCTCTTCAGGTTAGATGAATTTGAAAGAGGTGGGTTTTCAGGTGCCGTTTGAAGGTTGAGAAACACTTAGTTTTTCTGAGAGACAGTGGTAGAGAGTTCCATACTTCTGGGCCAAAGACAGAGAAAGATTTTTTACCAAAGGTGTCTAGAGAGAAGCGAGGAACAGTCAACAGTGAGGTGTCAGAAGAGCGGAGCGTTCGAGAAGGTTTGTAACCCTGCAGGAGGTTGGCAAGATAGGATGGCATGTTCTCGTGATAGATACACTGAAAGCAGAGACAGGCAACTTTATATTGAATCCTAGCCTTTACCGGGAGCCAATGAAGTGTTCTAAGCGGAGATTTTGCACTCTCACGCCCGGGCTTGCGGAGAACAAGGCGGGCCGCATGATTCTGTATGCGCTGAAGTTTAAATAGTTGATTGTCATGGAGACATGCGAATAGAGAGTTACAATAGTCCAGTCTAGATAGTATGAAAGAGACAGCAAGCTTGTTGGTAGCATCAGTGGAAAGGAAGGAGCGAATCTTACCTATTCTGCGTAGCTGATAGTACAGAGTACGGCACAACTGTTTGACATGGGCTTCCATAGACAGTGTTTCATCCAGGTAGAAGCCAAGGTTTCTAACAGTTTGTGAGAAAGATACATCACAACCAGAGATAGACATGGGGGCATGAGTAACCTGATTGACTTTCGACTTAGTACCAGTAACAATAAGCTCAGTTTTATCATCATTCATCTTCAGCTTGTTTTCACTCATCCACTTGGAGACATCCTCTATACAATCTCTCAGACTGCACGCATACTTCAGAATCAGACTTCAGACACCAGACTTCAGAATCAGACTTCTGACTTTAGACTTCTGACTCTATATTTCAGACATCAGCCGTAGACCTCATACCTTGGACTTAAGACTTCAGACTTAAGACTCCGGACTTAAGACTCTAGACTTCAGAGATCAGACTTCAGATATCAGACTTCAGGCGTCAAATATCAGACATCAGACTTCAGAAAACTTTATTACTCAGTGTTACTCAATGATAGTAACAGTAGAGCGAGATCTACGCTGTCACCATCAGAATGATTGAAACACTAAGATGAGCAGCAATCGGACCAGTGTTTATGTTACAAGCCTGGAATTGAACTCGAAACACTTCATCCAGAGTCCACAGCTCTGTCAATAGTGTCAGACCGCCGGCATGAAATGTATTCACGTTGGCAGTAGGATACGAACCCGTGTCGTGTAGGTTAGAAGTCCAGCGCGCATCTTAACTGCATACAGCTGTATATCATGTACTCCACAACAAGCGTGACTGCCCGCGTTCAGGCAAATAGGAACCAGAGAAAACACGAAAAGAGAATAAGAATGCGTATTTAATACAACAAGACAAGACAAGACAAAAAAGACAAGGCAAGACAAGACAAGGCAGGCGACACAACAAGACAAAACAAGACAAGACAAGGCAGGCGCATACTACAAGACATCAGGCGCTGTCTTGTCTTGTATCAAATACGCGTTCTTGTTATCTTTTCGTGTTTTTTTCTGGTTCCTGCATATATTATGGTTTACTACCTGGTGGGCTAAGTTGATAAAATCGGGGATTCATGATCTGATGCCTGGAGTTCAGTCCCACCCCCTTACTTAAGATCTGGCATTTCTGCTGCACATCTCAACCCTTTCACTGCCTCACCCTATCCACCAGCTGCTCCGTTTGTTTCTGCCTTGTTCCTTTGCTTTCTGTCATTTCTTCTTATCATTTTCTCCTTGCTGGTCCTTTCACTTGTATGTGTTCGATAAAGTCTTACATAGTTTTTCTTAGGATTGATAATTGGGTACATGTATTAAGTGCATTTTTTGGGCTTTAGGGAGATGAGATACGCGGAAGCGAGCAATATTTTAGGTATTTTAGGCCCAGTTTATGTATGTTCTGAGGTCTTTAGGTATACTTAAATTTGTATTCAGGTGTGGGTTCTTTTATATCCCCTGTGCGAATTGGACGGAGTGGTCAATGCCAGGGGCATGTCCTTAGATTATGTGCTCGAATGCATTGGTATGTGTACTTAATTTTCTTTTCTTTTTTCTTTTTTTTTCTTGTTGAAGTTTTGCGTTTAGAAGCGGTTATAGCCCTGATATGGCTCTGCGCAGTCGGCTGGGCTTTAAACGACAATAACAAAAAGCTGTAGCGACACTGGAAAAGTAGTATCGCCCATATATAGGTGAGCCACTACTGAGTTCAGAATTCATGCCTTAAGGATTAAGTCTGGCCATGTAGTACATACGTACATTTCCTCTATCAGGTGTTCTGCTTCATTCAAGCCCTCAGCTAATGGGCTGTTCTCTCAGAATTAATTTTATACTGTACTCTCTCTCTCTTTCTCTCTCTCTCTCTCTCTCTCTCTCTCTGTGCGCACGTGTGTGTATGTGTGTGTATGTGAGTGTGTGTGTATGTGTGTGTATGTGAGTGTGTGTGTGTTGTGGCTGTGTGTGTATGGCACGTGTGTATGTGCAGAACTGCGTATGATGGAGTCTTACTGGTATTGCACACACACACACACACACACACACACACACACACACACACACACACACACACACACACACACACACACACACACACACCACAGACACAGACACAGACACAGACACAGACACACACACACACACACACACACACACACACACACACACACACACACACACACACACACAAATGCAAACACACCACATCACACCACACAGATACAGACACACAGACACAAACACAGACACACACACACACAGACACAGACACACACACAGACACACATGCAGACACACACGTCCTAGGGCATGGTTTTCACGCACTGATCTTATCCAAGGGAAGGAAACGTTAATCAGAATTTCCAGTTCAAATCCTATTTACCTCCCTTGCACGACCAAGTCTCTCTTCTCTCTCTCTCTCTCTCTCTCTCTCTCTCTCTCGCGCGCGCGCGCGCCCGTATGTTTGTGTGTATATATATATACACATATGTGTGTGTGTGTGTGTGTGTGCGCGCGTGTGAGTGGTGTGAGTGTGTGTGTGTGTGTGTGTGTGCGCAATTGCATATGATGACATCTCCCGTCAATCTGACGGATGAGTAGGCTTACTGGTTCTTTATTGCACACACACACACACACCCCACACACACACACACACACACACACACACACACACACACACACACACACACACACAAACACACACACACACACGTACACGTGCGCGCACACACACCCACATATACACACTCACAAACACACACAACACCACACACAACTACACACACCAATACCAAACACACACAACAAAACCACACACACACAAACACACACACACACACACACAAACAACACACAAACACAAAAAACACAGACACAACACACACCACAAACACACACACACACACACGTACACGTGCGCGCACACACACCACATATACACACTCACAAACACACACATACACCACACACACACTCACGCACTCACACACAGACATGCATGTCATGTGGCATGGTTTTCAC
>CM060310.1:93475381-93542881 GCA_030674185.1 Monoplex corrugatus | reverse complement strand
CTTTGCATATTTAACTGAAACTCTAAAACAATTTCCAACGAAAACCGAAATGCAATTTGAGTAAGACTGAAATACAATACAATGTCTTCGCGTTTTCTTTCTTTAACAAAAACAAGCAAAGTTCAAACTTTAAGCGTAGACTGTCCTTTCATTTATCAATCACATCTACTGTGTAATTGTTTTCTTATTATAGGTTCAGTCTATCTGGTGGCTTGATCGTGCGACAGGACCTGCGTAGCTGTGGTGCTTCAGGTGCTGGAGGCTGGCAGGTGACATCTTCCTTTGGACCATTCTGGTCAGGTGTTGGATCAGGGCCATCCACTGCAAGGTTAGGTGATTCTGTGGCAACCACACTCTTTTGATGGTTGAAATTCTGTTGACCGGGGAACTAGATGTCTTCGGTTTCGACGCTAAGTGCCCAAAGGGGTGGCAACATCGTAGGACCTTTGGCCATGAAGGTTCACAACAGTCCCTGGTTCACCTTGTGGTCTAACCCAGACAGGTTGTCCTGGAGAGAATTGTGTGGCTTCACGTGCACGATGGGCTCTATCAAAGTTCCGTTTCATGTCCCACTTCCTCCTGATCTCCTTGTCTTTGAAATGTTCAGAAGACTGGGACTTGAGCTTTGAGGGTGCAATGGGGACTGGCGTACGAAGTTTCCTGCCCATGGAGAGTTCAGCTGGGCTTGTTCCATGCTGGAGAGGGTTTGCTCGGTACATAAGCAATGCTTTGTATGGGTCGTCTGACTTTTTCAAGAGGTTCTTGACAGTTTGAACACTTCTTTCTGCCTCGCCATTCGCCTGCGGGTAATGGGGGCTACTGGTGATGTGATGAAACCCATAGTTCTTGGCAAATGTAGCAAACTGTCCAGATGAAAATTGGGGTCCATTATCTGACATGACGATTTCTGGGATTCCATGTCTTGAGAACATGTGTTTCAAATGCTTGATCACATTCTCTGAGGTAGTTGAGTTCAGCAGTGCCAGTTCAATGTACTTTGAACAGTAGTCGATGACTAGAAGGAACTGCTTTCTGCTGAGGTCAAAAATATCAACCCTGACCTTTTGCCATGGGTAGTCAGGAACTGATGACGGAAGTAGAGGTACTGGAGGAACCTTCCTTTCCTGGACACATACTGGGCAGTTTTCAACCAGAGCTTCAATCTGGGAAGACAGCTTTGGCCACCAAACAGTTTCTCTGGCAAAGGCACGGCACTTGACGATGCCCTGGTGACCAGTGTGAATTTTCTTCAGAATATCATGTCTCAGAACTTCTGGGATGATGAGTCTGGAGCCATGGAACAATAGTCCTTCTTGAAAACTGATGTCTGTGCGAGCCGACCAGTATGGCTGTATGAAGGGTTCATTTGGGCATGTACTTGGCCATCCATTTTGACAATATCTGATCAGCTTCTGACAAAGTTCATCCTTCCTGATCTCCCGTTTGATTTCATCAAGACGCTTCTCTGATGCAGGAATGTTGGAGATGACTTGGTTGACTGTCAAACTAGCATCTGCCTCCAGTTCCTTGTCATGTTCATCAGGCATTTGTGATGGGGCCCTGGAGAGAGCGTCTGCAGTAGTGAGATTCTTTCCTCTAGAATACTCTATCTGGTAGGAGAATCTCATGAGTCGCATCCTGAACCTTTGGATGCGAGGAGACAGCTCATCAAGATTCTTTGTCTTCAAGAGTGCCAGAGAGGTCGGTGGTCTGTCTCAATTGCCAAATCCTTCAGTCCAAAGATGAAATCAGCAAACTTTTCGCAAGCCCAAGTCACTGCTAATGCCTCCTTTTCCACCTGTGCGTATCTCTGTTCAGTAGGAGTCAATGACCTGGAGATGAAGAACACTGGCTTTCAAGGTTCCGTCTTCTTGGAACTGGCTTAGAACAGCGCCCAGCCTATAGGAAGATGAGTCTGCAGAGATTCTTGTCTTTCGTTGGGGCTATAATGGGCCAGTGTTGGTGCAGAGCTCAGCTGCTTCTTGATGCTTTCAAAAGCTTCTTCTTGTGGACTGTCCCAAGTCCACTGATAATCAGTCTTCAGAAGGTCACGAAGCGGCTTGGTAGTATCTGCTAGATTGGAGCCAGCAAACTTTGAAACTTGGGTGACCATTCCCAGGAGACGTCTCAATTCTCTGACGTTGGTGGGTCTTGGAAAGTTTTGAATTGCCTTGACCTTCTCGGATCAATCTGGATACCCTCCTTCGATATGACATGTCCAAGAAATTTCATCGAAGACTTTGAGAACTCACACTTCTCAGGATTCAAGGAAAGTCCGGCCTCAGTCAGTTTCGTGAGTACTGTTTTAGTGAGGTTCATGCTCATCCTGTCTTCCCATGTATCAAGATGTCGTCCATATCAGACCACTCCTGGATGTCTGACAAGAGCTGGAGACCATTCGATGGTAAATCTCAGGCCAGAACTGATTCCATATGGCAGACGGAGATAACAGTATCTCCCAAAGGGAGTTATAAAAGTTGTGAGTTCCTGTGACTCTTCTGAGAGAGGAATCTGGTGAAAGCCATGGTTACAATCCAGCTTTGTGAAGATTGTAGAACCATGGAGTTTACCGAGGAGTTGTTCAATTGAAGGCAGGGGAAAGTTTTTCTCTTAACTGCCTCGTTTAACTTTGTAAAATCCACACAAATGCGTATCCTACCACCTGATTTTGGGACAATGACTATTGGTGCGCACCAGTCAGTTGGGTTTGTGACTGGCCTGATCACACCCATCTGCTCCAAGTTCTTCAACTCTTCTTTCACTTTTTCATGCAGTGGTAGAGACAGGCGACGTGGTGACGCAACCGAGAAGGGTCGTGCTCCTTCGTTGAATTTGATGGTGTAGGACTTGTCTGCTTCACCAAGTCCTGAAAACAGCTGTGGGAAATCTCGTGCTTCTTCCTTGCTGATTGAGTTGACTTCGGTCAGCAGTTCCAGTTCTCTGATGGCAGGACGACCCAAGAGCGGCTCCTGTAATCCTTGAATGACATAAATGTCATGTGTCACTGCCTTTCCTCTGCGTTGCAGTATGGCTGAGAATGTTCCTAGAACTGTAAGTTTAGCTCGACCTGGACCATAGAATTTCTTTCTAGTGTTCAACAGTTGTACCGTCTTTGGGACTAGTTTCAGTGGGACAACTGTCACGTCTGCACCACTGTCAAGCTTGAATAAAGTGTCTTTCCCGTTGAGCTGGACAACTTTCATGAAAGCATCACTGGTAAGTTCACCTACAATCACTCCTAGGTCTGAGTCTTCCTCTTCTTCATACTCCTGCTCAACCAGTTTAACATTCTTTGTACGACATTAGGCTGCAAAGTGTCCAGTTTTGCTGCATTTGTGACATCTGGCAGACTTTGCTGGACACAGGTCTCGGTTGTGCTGACCTTTCCCACAACGGCTGCACTTCTGACGTGTCTGGTTTGACTGTTCATTTCGTTTTTTCTGCATACTTTTTGTGAACAGTGGCTTTTGGGTGCTTCTTCTCCAGTCTCAGACGTTGCACTGAGCTTTCAGAGCTGCTTGCCATAGACTTCATCTGCATCTTTGATGCCTCCTGAACCTTGCAGATTTGAATTGCTTTCTGTAGGTCCAACTCTTTTTCCTGCAGTAATTTTTCACGGACAGTGTCATCCTTTATGCCGATGACCAGTCTGTCTCGGATCATTCTTTCTTCTTGGGCAGCGAATTTGCAGGGTTTTGCCATCTTCCTCAAGACAGCCACATAGGACTCTACTGATTCACCTTCTTCTTGCTCTCTGTGATGAAATTTATATGATTCATAAACTTCATGGGAGGAGCTCACGCAGAATTTTTCAAAGGTCTGTATAACAATGTCAATGTCCGTCCTGTCTGCTTCACTTGCGAATGGAAAGTTTTCATAAAGCTCTTGCGCGTCTTCACCTATACAAGCTAGAAAGACTGCACACTGATATGGCTTCTCTTCCTTATCTAGCCTTGAAGCTATGGAGTAGTTCTTCCATTGGCGTTGGAACTTTTTCCAGTTCTGCTCAACATCACCCTGAACCTCTAACTTTGATGGGACAGGTATGTTGGCAGTAAAACGTTTCTGCTGTTGCACATTTTCATTCATGACTGTAATCTAGTCTGCGTCAGCCGGAACAGCGAAAAGTTCAGAGTACGGTAATCAAAGATGTCTTTGCCACTAGACCACCAATTAGAACACGTTAAAATGACGACTACAGTGCTGTGATGACAAAATACTGCTCTAAGAAGATTAATGACGTCACGGACTACTTTCACGTTCTTTTCACTTTCAGCGTTCTCTTGCCACTTTTTCAAATAAGATTTAATGGAAATAAACAGCAAAGCGTCTCTCATTGAAAGAAAAAAATCAAATCGTTTGTGAGTGTTTTAGATCGGAAAAGTTCCACTGTCTCTTCCGCAAGAACTTGAATGAATTCTAGCCCTAGGCCAGTCCCTCTGACATTACAGTTGACACTGACGTGACTGACATCGACTGAAACATTCAACTCCGCTCAAAGGACGAAATTTTCCAAACTACTTTTCAAATCAAAACGCTCCCACCTGATGATCCCACTTCTGACACCATGTGATGTTGCTGAGTGTCTGCAGTAGTGCATATTATCATGTGCAGTGGCAAACAATACAGGAACGCTAGACGCCATTAGTGTCTGGGCAAATCACCTATATTCATCCGCATATAGATTACTCCACAGATAGAGATGCAGAGAGACAGAGACAGGGGCACCCTCGAGAAAAGTTTAATTCTCTACCACCTCACTCCCCTATGACCTCAGGGTTATGGGACAACCTGTATCATTTTCAAAATGTTTATTCATAACTTGCAAATACAGACAATTGCACCACCGAATGAAACACCTGTCTATGTGAATTATCCACACGATTGCACCACAAGGTGGAAAGAACTGAGGTGCACTTTTACGCTTTAACTTAAGTACGTGTGCACGCGTAAATGTTTCGTTTTAGGTCGACTCAGAGATAAAGGATATGAAGGCTTCGGCGTGAGCTACTGTACAAGATGGAGCACTTGAAATATTGCACAGGCTTCCGTAGGCAGAATAATGAAATACCAATTTTAAAAAAATCCCAAACCAAACAAACCAAAACAAAAACGACAACAAGAAGGATACAGACCAGCTTATTATGCAGTCAGTTCCAACCAATCAGCCAACCAACCAACCAACCAACCAACCAACCAACCAACCAACCAACAACCAACCAACCAACCAACCAACCAACCAACCAACCAAAAGTCAAGCTTATAAACAGGCCTCCTCCGCTTTTTTCACTCGCTGTATCCTATTCTCACTTAACATATCATGAGAGAAGCAGACATAGAAGACATGGGAGTAAATATTGGTGGTAGAAACCTGTCAAATTTACGCTACGCAGATGACACAGGATTACTGGCAGACAACATTACAGGCTCTAGGAGGATCCTGTACAGGGTAGACCGGGTTGGAAAGGCAGCTGGGCTGGACTTAAATTCAAAGAAGACAAAGGTTATGCATGTTGCAGGCAAATATAACACTAGACAGGACCAGATCATGCTAAACCAAGTCCCTCTAGAAAATGTCAAGGACTTTAGATATTTAGGTTCAGTCAAGACACACGATGGAACATGCTCAAAAGACATAAAGATGAGAATTGGAATGGCCAAGAACAGTATGGTTCAATTGAACAATATTTGGAAAGACCACAGCATAACAGCAGACCTTAAGATAAAACTCTTAAAATGTCTTGTCTGGCCAGAGATGTTATACGGCTGCGAGGCATGGACAATGAAGAAAGAGGATGAAAGACGAGTGGAAGCAGCAGAGCTGTGGTTTTACCGAAGACTGCTGAGGGTCAAATGGACGGATAGGCGCTCAAATGAAAGCATACTGAATGAGTTGGGTACTACACGCAAGCTTCTAGTACTCATACAACGGAGGAAACTGAAATATGTTGGACACGCAATCCGTAATGAGAGAACAGACTTGATGTCCACTGTCCTCCAAGGTAAAGTGGAAGGAAAGAGAAACAGAGGACGGCCACCTGCATCACTTGCTAGAAACATCACAAACATCAGTGGCAAGAAACTCCAGGAGGTGGTCAGACTTAGCCAAGATCGAGAGTGCTGGAGGCAACTTGTGAGGACATCATGTGCAGCGGCCAACACTGTTCCCGGTGACGCCGACAGGTGAGACAGGTGAGGTATCCTATTCTAAAATCTGTTTCATCAAAACAAAAACAAACAGTCATTTATACTTTCTGCGTTGTTGCTTACGCAGAAACTTCATCCCGAAAAGGTTTCAACTCAAACACACTCCTTCCGACAGTAAAAATAAAAAACTTTTGCAGGCCACTAAAAATATCCTTCTTAAAGCTAGCAAACAGATAATGAAAACCCACATAGTACACTTAGAACGCAAACTGTCCATCGCTGACAAATCTCAGAAATACTTCAGTTCTGTAATTAGCAGAACACTAAACCCAACTCTCAGTCTCTTCATTAAAACCACCGTCATCAATTTCAATGCGTCACTACAAAAACACATGCAAACCATAAAAGACAAAAAATTAATCCACTTGAACAAGACTGCAAACCCGTCTGCACCGTTCCTGGCACCTATCAGCAATCCAGCCCCCTCTCCACCTTCCTCTAGCTCTGCACGTCACCCCCTTGTACATTGTATTCCTTCAAACTTACCACTCTCTGAGGCGGAAGTGTTAGCCCTTTCAAAGGGCCTCAAATTTGTCCCTTTAAAACCATCCGCCAGCAAATACCAAACTATGAACAGCTGCCAACGATTTTTTAGATCCCTACGTTGGATGGCAGTACTGGGACATCCTCCCAAACAAAAATTGAATCCTGATGCTGACTTATTTACAAAACTTTTCCATAAGCCTGCTCATCGGGAATCTCCCCGCAACACCTTTCCCGAAGTTGAACATTACATCAACAAATGCCACCAAGAAATAGACTGTCTCAACATGCGACCCAAGAAATATTCCAACATCTCCAAAGAAGAAAGGGACGCACTACACTCCCTCAAAAACAGAGACGACATTGTCATCAAACCAGCAGACAAGGGGGGTGCAATTGTAGTCTGGGACAGACATCTGTATATCAAGGAAGCCCAGAAACAACTCCACCATCACGCATTCTACAAAAAGTTGGACCAACCTGCCCACATGACCAATCATGCCAAGATATCCAAACTTATCAACAATCTCATAACCTCTAAGCAGCTGCCCCCCACTGCCAGACTACTCATCAAACAACTTCCAGTCCAATCACTTTTTTATTTACTTCCCAAAATACATAAAGCCAACAATCCTGGCCGTCCTATCGTGTCAGCCTGCAACTGCCCAACTGAAAACATTTCTCAGTTTCTTGACCACATTTTGCAACCTATAGTCCAGGCTCTGCCTACCTTCATCAAAGACACTAACCATACATTGAATCTGATTCAAATAATAAATGAAGACCACATCTTCAAACCCCAATACCTGTTCACTTTGGATGTGACCTCTTTGTACACCAGCATACCCCACTCCGATGGGTTAAAAGCTCTCCAGCATTTTCTGGACAAACGACGTGACCAAACATTGTCTACTTCAACCCTTGTCCGACTTGCGGAGCTGGTTCTTACCATGAACACATTTTCGTTCGGAGATGAGACGTTCTCGCAAGTTAGCGGAGTCGCCATGGGTATTAAGATGGGCCCCAGCTATGCCTGTTTGTTCATGGATTATTTGGAGGAACAAATCCTACAACAATACAAGAAACCCAGACCTGAATTTTACAAAAGGTACATAGATGATTGCATTGGCATGACATCCCTCGATCATGACCAACTTTTACAATTCATCCATTACGTCCAAACGTTTCACCCATCCATCAAGTTCACATATGAAATTTCAAACACATCCATAAGCTTCCTGGATATCGAAGTTTCCCTTCAATCTGAACAACTAGTCACTACAGTCCACTACAAACCTACAGACTCACATTCCTACCTGGACTATCAATCATCTCACACTTCCAACACCAGAAACAGCATTCCCTACTCGCAGTTCTTGAGACTACGACGCCTCTGCTCAGACGAAGACAATTTCCAGGACAAAGCAGTTGAAATGACTAGATTTTTCCTGCGCAGACATTACCCACTCGAGGTCATCAATGAAGCCCGGAAAAAAGTCAACTCTGTCTCTCGGCCAAATGCCCTCCATTCGAAGCCCAAAGCTGCCACAGAGGATCAGCCAGTCCTCAGTCTAGTTTACCACCCGTCCTTGCACCTCATAAAAAGGATCATCTTGTCCAACTGGAACATTTTGCGATCCAGTCCCACTACAGGTGAAACCTTTGACAAGCGCCCTTTGATCGTCTACAAGAGAGACACAAATCTCCGCGACTTGCTGGTGCATTCAAATCTCAGCAAACCAGTCAGCCAGCCTCCAGGAACCTCTCCATGCAACAAACCTAAATGCAAGACTTGTCCTTTCTTGTGCTCAGCCACCACAGTCAAAGGCCCCAAATCTCATATGAGAATTACAAAACATTTCAACTGTCAAACTTATAACATTGTCTACTTGATCAGCTGCTCTAAATGTTCCCAATTGTATATTGGTGAAACTGGACGCACCCTTGACACACGTTTCAAAGAACACTTGGCTGATATCCGCCACCAAAGGGATAAAACTATCCCCAATCACTTCAACCAATCAGACCACTCAATCAATGACATCCGAGTGAAAGGTCTGTGGCTTCTACACAATAACAGCACCATAGACAGGAAAGACAGAGAATCCCACCTCATAAATAAACTTGGAACACGCAAACCATATGGTCTTAATGACAAACCATAAGTAATCCACTGCGCAACAGAATTCAGACATGCCGTTTCATGTCTCTTCCTGTTCCCACGCCTACCAGATTCTTGGCACCGGGCACAATCTACTCCCTTATCTCTTGGCTCTTGCCCTGTGCCTTCTTCAGAACAGGGCTATACCGATATAGCATGGCCACTTCTCAAAATTGCAGAACTCATCTCACTTCCCTTTTGACATCATAGTTGCCTCCCCTCTCCCCATTTCTTACTACTGCTCATGACGACATGGGCATTCCATTTCTTACCCACTGGACGAGGCGGCAGGGAAGTTTTTAGTCCCGTTTTTATTATCCATTGTTTGGTGTCTGTGATCTGTCTGTGACCGTGCGTTCGCGCTTGACAAAGGCTAGTTGGCCGAAAATTTGCGCTTGTTTTGTTTTGTCTCGTTGGATACGCGCTTACATTGGTTTTCTTGTTAGACCAGAGAAGTTAAAAACGAAAGAAATGGAAGTACCCCCCCCCCCTACACACAAAGTAACAAATGACAGAGAGAGAGAGAGAGACAGACAGAGACAGAGACAGAGACAGAGACAAACAGACAGAGACAGAGACAAACAGACAGACAGACAGAGTGACAGAGAGAAAGAGAGAGAGAGATCGAGAGAGGGAAAGAGAGACAGAGACAGACAGAGAGACAGAGAGAGATAATGAGAGAGAGAATGAGAGAGAGAGAGACAGAGACAGAGAAAGAGAGACAGAGAAAGACAGAAAGACAGAGAGACAGAGAAACACAGATAGAGACAGACAGAGAGAGAGAAAGAGGGGGAGGGAGGGAGAGAGAGAGAGAGGGAGGGAGAGAGAGAGAAAGAGAGAGGGGGAGGGGAAGGGACATCAGACTTCAGACTTCAGATGATTAATTCATAAAGACCACAGCCCCTCAAAAGGGCGATAACACAAACATGTGCGTTAGTTGTGCCAAGGACTGCCACTCAGCCAGCCAGCCAGCCAGCCAACCTGAGAGGAAGGGGGACATGGCACTTTTTGTGTACGCGTGCATGTACGAGTGCGTGCATGCGTGCGTGCGTGTTTGTGTATGTGATGTGTGTGTATGTCTGTATCTGTTTATGTAGTTTGTGTGTATGTGTATGCTTGGGCATGTTATAAACCGCACAGCTGTATAGTGTCACGTCAATGATGGCTTAACAACCATTAATGGTCTGAAGGAGAGCGTCTGTTTACTGTGTCAAGTCTTTGGCCAAACAAAATCACAAAAATCACCCCTTGCATTTTTTTTAAACTTAAGACTGCTCACCTATGACATACATTATTCATTCCTTATATGTAATTGTGCATTGAACATTAAATCATGGTTGCATATTTTGATATTGTCATGTCTAAATTTCAAAGAAAAGAACCTTCTGAGCAAGGGTGGGAAAAAAATATAAAAATCACGTAATTTAACTCCAACGTCCTGTCCCACTGATAAGATAGACACGGATTTAAAAAAAAAGTTGTTTGATTTTTTCAGCTTCACGCACGCACACACACACTCACACACACACACACACAGATTGTACGCTTGCAACCAGTCCATATTTAAAAAGCTTCGCCAGTGTGTTAAGCAGACAGACGGCTTTCAGTGTGACAGTCAGTTTGTCCTTGCATGCAAAAAGTATTGCTGGCGCGCAAAGCTTGTAGCGAGCAGATCACTGTGTGTGTGTTGGACAGTGTTGCTGTAGTCAACCAGATTTTCCAAGAAAGGCTCCATTTTAACGACTTGGAAAGTAAGTAGTGTTGCTCTGTCTGTCTGTCTGTCTGACTGTCTGTCTCTCTTTCTCTCCTCTCTTTCTCTCTCCATCTCTATCTCTCTATCTCTCAGTCTGGGTAATCTTGTAGAATAGAATACGAAAATAATTGGAGCTAATTTCACGCACTTATACGGGTGTTTTCGGTTCTGCTGGATGTAAAGAGACGTAAGACACCCTTACCTACTCACTTTGACCAGTCCTTCCCCACAAACATGCACAAAATATCCCTGAATGACTGGCGACCACAGCTCCAGCAGTCACCTGCACGCCATTTTGGTTGCTCATCACATGGGCACAACGTCATCACTAGTGGGGAGTTTGTTGTTTATAAATAGTAACATCAACCATGTGTGTCAGTGTTGTGCCCATGTGATGAGCAACCAAAATGGCGTGCAGGTGACTGCTGGAGCTGTGGTCGCCAGTCATTCAGGGATATTTTGTGCATGTTTGTGGGGAAGGACTGGTCAAAGTGAGTAGGTAAGGGTGTCTTACGTCTCTTTACATCGAGCAGAACCGAAAACACCCGTAAAAGTGCGTGAAATTAGCTCCAATTATTTTCGTATTCTATTCTACAAGATTACCTCAGTCTGTCTCTGTCTCTGTCTCTGTTGTGTGTGTGTGTGTGTGTGTGTGTGTGTGTGTGTGTGTGTGTGTGTGTGTGTGTGTGTGTGTGTGTGTTTGAGAGAGAGAGAGAGAGAGAGAGAGAGAGAGCATCACCACATCCACAGCACACACACACACACACCATACACACACGCGAGCACACAAGCACAAACATGCGCACACAAGCACAAACACGCACACACACATGTCAGAATGAACACATTCGTAACATTCGTACCATCATCATCATCATCATCATCATCATATATGGCATGTCGCATGGCGTTGGCAATCATGGCCCGCCAAATGAATCTGTCTTTTGTCGCTGCAAGTATATCTCCTACCCTGTCTGTCTTCACCCACTCGGCAAAACTGTCTGATCTTTTCTCTCTGGGTCTACCTGTTGCTCTTTTCCCCACTAGCTTTACTATTGTGATTATGGGTTCAAATTTCTCTTGCCTCATAAAATATAACCTTTAACGCTTTGACTCCTGTATCCTATCCACCAACTGCAAAAACTTACTCTTTGACTTCCTCGCCCTATAGGGTGAGGGAGTCAAAGGGTTAAGTTTTTGTTTTGCTAGCATGGCTGACAATGCAGGATGCTGGTGGACAGGGTGCGGGAGTCAATCGGATAAATGTTGGTTGTCTTTTCCTAATCTTCTTTATTAATGTTATTTTTGTGTTTGCTTCTTTCAAGTCTGGTTCGTTTTCCTTGCTGCCTATGGAATTCTTAACATTTTTTAGACAGCACATTTCAGCTGCCTCAATCTTGTTCTGACTTTGCATGTTGACTGTCCACGCTTCACATCCGTACAACAGTATTGGTTCTACATAACACTGAAAAAGTCTCTTTCTGATGTGAATTGATAGGCATTTGTTGGTAAGAACACTTTTCACACATACCTTAATTTCTAAACACACGTAAACATATACCTATGGTCACAAACGTATGTGTGTACGTGTGTGTGTATGTTTATGTGTGTGTGTGTTTGTGTGTGTGTCTGTGTTCTGTGGATGTGTTGGTGCGTTCGCTCTCTCTCTCTCTCTTTCTGTGAGTGAGTGTGTGTGTGTGTGCGTATGTGCGTGCTTGTGTGTATGTGTGTGTGCGTGCTTGTGTGTATGTGTTCGTGCGTGTGTGTGCGTGTGTGTGTGTGTGTGTGTTTACACATGATGATACACTGTGCCACATTATCAGCAGCAAGAAATGGAAGTATAGATTGGTGGATAAGTAATTATGATACCAACAATAGAAGCTAATAGCGTCAGCATTGTAAGTAATTATGATACCAACGACAGAAGCTAATAGCGTCAGCATTGTAAGTAATTATGATACCAACGACAGAAGCTAATAGCGTCAGCATTGTAAGTAATTATGATACCAATGACAGAAGCTAATAGCGTCAGCATTGTAAGTAATTATGATACCAACAACAGAAGCTAATAGCGTCAGCATTGTAAGTAATTATGATACCAACAACAGAAGCTAATAGCGTCAGCATTGTAAGTAATTATGATGCCAACAACAGAAGCTAATGACGTCAGCATTGTAAGTAATTATGATACCAACAACAGAAGCTAATGACGTCAGCATTGTAAGTAATTATGATACCAACAACAGAAGCTAATAGTGTCAGCATTGTAAGTCATTATGATACCAACAACAGAAGCTAATAGCATCAGCATTGTAAGTAATTATGATACCAACGACGGAAGCTAATAGCGTCATTATTGTAAATAATTATGATACCAACAACAGAAGCTAATAGCGTCAGCATTGTAAGTAATTATGATACCAACGACAGAAGCTAATAGCATCAGCATTGTAAGTAATTATGATACCAACAACAGAAGCTAATAGCGTCAGCATTGTAAGTAATTATGATACCAACAGCAGAAGCTAATAGCGTCAGCATTGTAAGTAATTATGATACCAACAACAGAAGCTAATAGCGTCAGCATTGTAAGTAATTATGATACCAACAACAGAAGCTAATAGCGTCAGCATTGTAAGTAATTATGATACCAACAACAGAAGCTAATAGCGTCAGCATTGTAAGTAATTATGATACCAACAACAGAAGCTAATAGCGTCAGCATTGTAAGTAATTATGATACCAACAACAGAAGCTAATAGCGTCAGCATTGTTAACTTAAGGCTTTAACCCTTTGACTCCCTCAACTTGTCCATCAGCATCCTGCATTGTCAGCTATGCTAGCGAAGCAAAAACTTAACCCTGTAACTCCCTCACCATATCCACCATTTTTTGCAGTCGGTGGATAGGATGCAGGAGTCAAAGGGTTAAGTGAGACTGCAAGTGCGAAAAGACAGGCAGATCTCTCAGATCAACTGGCAACAGATTCCAAACACAGGCGTATATCATTAATGGCATTAAAAACCAAGGATTAGAATTTAATCACAGTAGGAATTTAATGACAGAATTGCAGGATATATCACACCCATCGTAATGCGGTTCCTTTGTTCTCGAATGCTCTATGTAAAAAGACGTAAAAGTTCTTCACGTTAGTATTTGTAGACATACGTAAATAAAATCTACTGAATGACTGACTGACTGGTTTCACGGAAAGTGACGTGATTCATCATTTAACTGTTTATTTGATTGATTGTCTGATTGATTATTGATTGATTGTCTGATTGATTATTGATTGATTGATTGCCTGATTGATTGTCTGATTGATTATTGATTGATTGATTGTCTGATTGATTATTGATTGATTGATTGCCTGATTGATTATTGATTGATTGTCTGATTGATTACTGATTGATTTAATGGATTCCCCGATTAATTATTGATTAATTTGATGGATTGCCTGATTGATTATTGATTGATTTGATTGATTGCCTTATTGATTGGTTTGATGGATGCCTGAGTATTGATTGATTTGATGGATTGCCTGATTGATTGATTTGATGGATTGCCTGATTGATTATTGATAGATTTTATGGATTGCCTGATTGATTATTGATTGATTTGATGGATTGCCTGATTGATTATTGATAGATTTGATATTATTGATAGATTTGATGGATTGCCTGATTGATTGATTTGATGGATCACCTGATTGATTATGATTGATTTGATGGATTGCCTGATTGATTATTGATTGATTTGATGGATTGCCTGATTGATTGATGTGATGGATTGCCTGATTGATTATTGATTGATTTGATGGATTGCCTGATTGATTATTGATTGATTTGATGGATTGCCTGATTGATTATTGATAGATTTGATGGATTGCCTGATTGATTATTGATAGATTTGATGGATTGCCTGATTGATTATTGATTGATTTGATGGATTGCCTGATTGATTATTGATTGATTTATTGATTGCTTGATTGATTATTGATTTATTTGATTGATTGCCTGATTGATTATTTGTTGCCTGTTTCCTTCAGTTGATGGGTGGATTGATTATAAAAAGATTGATTATTCATTATAGTGATAAAGACAAGACGATGTGTTCATTTCTATGATTGATTGATTGATCGATCGATCGATTGATTGATGTATCGATTGATTGATTGATTGATTGGTTTCAGGCATGGAGACGAGCGTATATCTGTCAGTAACAGTGTGGCTGTTGCTAGTTCTCCTGGCTGTCTTTGTCTGGTGGTTCTGGTAAGTGCTGCTTTCAATTCTTTCTTTGTTTCTTTGTTTTCTTTTGTTTCTGTCTGTCCATCTGTTGTTTTTTTCTCCTAAATTTCTTTCTTTTTAAAATATCTTTCTTCTTTCGTACCTTACTTCTTTTATTCATTCATTTGAATATTCTTTCATTCATTTGAACATTCATTCATTCATTCATTCATTCATTCATTCATTCGTTCGTTCGTTCGTTCGTTCGTTCGTTCGTTCATTGAATAATTTATTTAGTTATTTATTAACAGATTAATTAATTTATTTATTCATTCATTCATGGTCGTTTATTCAATCGTTTATTTATGTGTTCATTTCTCTACTTATTTTACATTTTTGTTTCTTTTTGTCCTTTTTGCTTCCATATTCTCCTCGGCTTCCCCTTCCTTAGAATCATCATCATCATCATCATCATCATCACTATCATCATCATCACCATCATCATCATCACCACCACTCATCATCATCACCATCATCACCATCATCACCATCATCATCATCATCACCATCATCATCACCATCATCATCATCATTACCACCACCACCACTGCCACCACCACCTCCACCATAACCACCACCAACGTCAACACCATCAACATCATCATCACCATCATCCGCTTTATCTTATGATGATGACCATCGTTTTCTTTTTCTCTTTTTTTTTACTCTCTTCCTCGTTCTACTTCTTCTTTTCTGTTCCACCACCACCACCCACCACCCCCACCCCACCCAACACCACACACCATTCTTTGCTTTGCTGTGAATTATGTGAGAGTTTGGCCGTTCAAACGTTCAGTGTGTTGAATCAATTCATGACATTGAATCAGTGTTGAACACAAGGATAATATTGTTAATGATCTCCTTGGTTTGGATTTTGGTTTTATTTGCATAGTTATCTACTGATTTATTTGCGTATTTATTTGGTTACTGCCGCATTGTTGTGTTACTGCCGCATTGTTGTGTTACTGCCGCATTGTTGTGTTACTGCCGCATTGTTGGTGTTTACTGCATGTTAAAGTCGTTACGACGTTGGGTATTTACTTCTGATTCATTCATTCAGCTGGTCAGTCATTTTGTCCGTTGGCTGGTTGGTTGGTTGGTTGGTTGGTTGGCTGGTTGGTTGGTTGGCTGGTTGGTTGGTTGGGTGGTTCCTACGTTGTGTCCAGCTTTTTGCATGGCGTGTCCATTGTTTGCAGGAACACACGGCGGTTGTACCAGAAAATAGAGAAGATGGGACTTCCCGGTCCCCGTCCTACCTTCCTGGTTGGCAACATGAAATACATCACCACCAAGGTCAGTATTCAAATAACACATAGCAATTCACACGCAACAACAGCAACGACATCGACAACACGTTATCATTATCATCATCATCAACAACAACATTCCATAACACAACAGCAATCAGCAGCAGCAACAATAACAACACGGGTAACTGCGATACACTAGCATTTCACTCACACACGTGATATTTCTATACTAGAAATAGAAAGCAAAGGTAAGGGGCTGGAACTAAACAGCAGGAAGACTGAAGTCATGGTGATCAGTAAAAAACATGAAATCCCCTCATGCAAAACAGCAAATGGCACAACCTTGACACAGGTTGATGAATTCAAATACCTGGGAACGATCATTTCATCAGACGGCAGATGCACATCAGAAATAGCCGGCAGAATCAGCGAAGCCAAAACAACATTAGGGAAGATAACAAGCATTCTTACCAACAAATGCCTATCAATTAACATTAGGAAGAGAGTTCTTGAATGTTAAATAGAACCAATACTGTTGTACGGATGTGAGGCGTGGACAGTCAACAAACAAAGCCAGAACAAGATTGAGGCAGCCGAGATGTGGTTTCTAAGAAGAATGTTGAGAGTTCCATGGACAGCAAAGAAAACAAACGAGACAGTCTTGATGGAGGCAGACACAAGTAGATCACTCATAAGGAAGATTAGGAAAAGACAGGCAACATTTATAGGCCATTTTATGAGGAAGGGTGATTTGGAGCACCTGGTCACAACGGGAAAGCTGGAGAGAAAGAGAGCACCGGGTAGACCCAGGGAGAAAAATGCTGGACGGACTTGCAGAGTGGCTGGGGACGAGGGGGGTGGGAGAGATGCTAGGGGCAACGAGAGATAGAGACATATGGAAGTCCATGAACGCCAACGCCATGCGGCAAGGCACCTGATGATGATGACGTGATATTTCAGTACATGTGAAATGCATATGATGCACGTACACTCAGGAAAATGTGAATACACACTCAGGGCTGCGTGTCTATGTTTACACGCATACGAGAGTGCGAGCACTTACGCACGCAGGCGCCTCTGTGTGCAAACACGCGCACGCATATACTGACACATACAGACAGACAGCCATGTGTGCATTTTTGTAATGCAATGCTTGATTAATAGCGACTAATTCCGCTGTAAGCTCTTGCAAAGTAGCGCTAGCCCAAGGAAGGTATACATGGAGGCACAACCAAGTTCTGAAAGTGATCACAGATGTGGTTAGCGAAAAAACCATGACCCCAAACGCACCAATTGCTATGACAACGTTCTACAAAGCAGGAGGGAAACAGGTCTGGCCCGAAAGTGCTATGACAACCAGCACATTGCCAAAGGGTCTTCTGGATGGAGCAGTCGACTGGGAGTGTACAGCAGACCTCCCAGAGTGGAGAAATTACCCAGATGTCATCAGCAAGACAGGCATGAGACCAGACATCGCTCTCCACTCTGACTCCTCGAAACAAGTGATTCTGATAGAACTCACTGTGCCATACGAAAGCAGAATGGAAGAAGCACATATCTACAAGACCGAAAAATACGCCGGTCTTGCCAGCACCCTGAAGAAAGCAGGTCTGCGGGTCAAAATCTTCGCCATAGAGGTCGGGGCAAGAGGGTTTGTGGGCACCTCCGCTTATGATCTCATGAAACAACTCGCCATTTCTGGGAAGAAGAGGACTAGAGCCCTTAAAGCGATGGCAGAGGCAGCAGAAAGGAGCTCAAGCTGGATCTGGGCAAGGAGGAACCAAAAAAGTGAACTTCATAAGGATTAAATTCCCTACAGATGATGTGTGCCCCGTTAGCACATTGGTAAAACCGCGTACCGCAGTTCTGAAGCGCAGAATCGCCCAGGTTCGATCCCGGCGTGGGAAAAAAAAAAATAGACAACAGCAGAAGGGCATCCAGGAGTCATGACCTGGATGTGGCCCGGCCCCCCGAGAGTGTAAGGAATTCAGGGCCGAAACACTTGTCTAAAGGGGGTTACTTCTCTGAAGACCTTCTGTTGTCTAGCTCTCCCTAGAGTTTCTTTCTACCTATATGTTTGCCCCAACGAAAAATTACTTTTTTATTTTAAATTTTGGAACATAAAATGCTGCTCCAGCACATTTATTTTCTAAGGTGATCCATCGGTAAAAATATGAAGGTGGATGCGGTATTTTTCATCGATGTGTTCTCTTGCTGCGGATATCGAAATGTTGAAGTTTTCATGTTTCTTAGCGTCTGTTTAATCAATATCAAAAGAGGCTTTTAACATTTCCCATGTAGGGATAGGCGTTGTTGATGGCGTCTCAGCTATTTCATCCATATTTATATTAGACTGTTTGACCAAGTCAGATATGTAAGTTGCAACAGTCATTTGTGATGAAATGCTTTTTGCTCGCTTTGGAAAGTCAACATCAGACCTGATTTTAATTTCTTTACTCACAAAATTGTCCGTTTGTGAAGTAGTTCTAACGACAAATTTTGCTGTCGCTAGCTCACGATAGTTGTTCAGAGGCAGAATTCCAGCAACTTTGTACGTTTCCAGATTAGAGGCATGAGTAGGGACACCTAGAGCAATTTTAATACTTTTGCAGTCTAAGCTTTGTATCTTCTTTAATAAAAATTTTGGTGCACTGAAGAACACTTCTTGCGCATAGGATAATTTAGATCGTACAAGTGCTGTTGATAGATGAATTAGTATGTTCGTATCCATTCCCCAAGGTAATCGGCTTATTATCTTTAGAAAATTTAGGGCTTTTCTTGCTTTTGTTGAAATATAATCAAAATGGACATTCCAGTTTAATTTCGATGTCATAAAGACTCCCAGAAATTTTACAACCTGTTTGTAATGTAACACTTCACCAAGCAATCTGAAAGTAGGCAAGTTACTTAAAGTACCACCAGAATTAAATAGCATCTTGTTAGTTTTTTCCGCTGACAACGACAGACCATTTTCTAACATATAGTTTCCAAGATTATCAAGATCAGATTGATACAACTTCCTAATGTAATTCTGTGCTCTCTGTGGAGTTGTCTTTTTTAAAGTAATATTCATCCAAATACATATATCATCAGCGTACTGTGCCAAAACAACACGATTTGAGAGTGCTGTAGGAAGATCCTGTATAAAGATATTAAATAAAAGCGGTGCTATCACTGAACCTTGTGGAATTCCCATATCAAGATGTCGTGAAGTAGAATAATTAGTTCCCACTCTTGCCTGAATAGTTCTATTGGCTAAAAAAGACTTAATATAATCATACATATTGCCAGATAAACCAATAGATTTCAGCTTGTACAATAAACGCGTATGCCAAACTTGATCGTAAGCTTTTTTCACATCAAAAAAAGTAGCTAAAAGACTTTTTCTGCGGGCAAACTGTTTCTTGATGTGAGTGGTAAGTTTAACCAGGTGCTCAACTGTAGATCTCCCTTTTCTAAAACCAGCCTGATTTACTGGAATAACGTTATTTTTATCACAGTAATGTACAAGTCTGTTTAATACCAATTTTCCAATAGTTTGCTCGTATGGGACGTCAACGCAATAGGTCTGTAACTATTTTTATTTTTTTTTAGGCTTTCCTGCTTTTAATACTGGTATAACAATAGACTTTTGCCATAATTGTGGTATAGTTCCACCAACCCAGCATTTCTGAAAAATTTTGTGTAAAAAAATAATATAGTTTTCTGGAAGATGTTTAATCATTTCAGTTGAAACTGCATCGACATCTACCGAACTCCTTTTGTTGTGTAGAGACAAGATAGTGTTTTTTTCTCTCTAAGGTGATTGGAGAATTAAACCAGCGATCATTCTGAGGTATTGGATCAGTGTAGATAGGGTTGTTAGCTGCCATTTCCCTTTAGTGTTTGCAGGTAGGAGTCAAACCATCTACTTTACTATTTTCGGCAAAACGTTCCACAAAAGTTTCAGCTTTGTCCATGTCGGAAGGAAATTTGTGATATGTGTCAATCATTATTGGACACCTAGGTAAGTGTGTGAGTGTGTGTGTGTGTGTGTGTTCGTTCGTTCGTTCTTTAATTTAACGTCTTTTCACTATAAGTGATATTAGACGGTATGTGTGTGAGTGTGTGAGTGTGTGCGTGTGTGAGTGTGTGTGTGTGAGTGTGTGTGTGTAAGTGTGTGTGACTGAGAGTGTGTGAGTGTGTGTGCGCGTGCGTGCGTGTGCGTGCGTGCTTTGTGTGTGTGTGTGTGATGTTGTGAGTGTGTGTAGTGTGTGTGTGTGTGTGTGTGGGAGTGTATGTGTGTGTGTTGTGAGTGTGTTGTGTGAGTGTGTGTGTGTATGTGTGTGTGTGTGTGTGTGGTGTGTGTGTGAGGGGTGTATGTGGGTTTGTGTGTGAGTGTGTGTGTATGTGTGTGATGGAGGTGAGGTTTGTGGTGTGGTGTGTATGGTGTGTAGTGTGTGTGTGTGTGAGGTTTGTAGTGTGTGTGTATGTGTGAGTGTTTGTGGAGTGTGTGGTATGTGTGTGTGTGTGTGTGAGTGTTGTGAGTGTGTGTGTGTGTGTGTGTGTGTGTGTGTGTGTGTGTGTGTTGTGTGTGTGTGTGTGTGTGTGTGTGAGTGTATCTGTTGCTTCTGTCTGTCTATCAGGAGCATCAGTACGTGTGTGTTTGGGACTTTTGTGTGCATATTTGCAAGCACGCGTGTGGGTGCATATTATATGCCTTACGGTCTTTTGATGCCGACACAAGACCTGATTTAATTACTGAGGCAAATCATCTTATGCATCGTTTAAGGGTCAAAGGTACAGATATCAGTTTATGCTGGGTGCCTTCTCACGTTGGTCTTCACGGCAACGAAGTAGTTGACAGAGCCGCTAAGCAAGGCGCCCAGAATTCTGATAATGCTATAGAATTACATGTTCATACCTCCGTAAAAGAAGCTTCAACTTGCTCGAATCAGCCTCATGGACTCGATTTCATGAACATTCAAATGAACAGTTTGTGTCACAACAAATGATAAAACTTACCGTTCAAAATGTATGTAAAAAATTGCAGTATTCTTCCATGTATCATTTGAGATCGATTGTTGCTGTTTGTTTTCGTATTCAGCTAAACGCATTGAAAACAAAATATTGTAAAAATGTCAAGTGTATTTGCGGCGAACAGTTCACACTGTTTAACTGTTTATTCTACTGCAAAATGCTACGTTCTTTTTTACCGAAAATGTTTACTCAAGAAAAGTATTCTGAAAATCATTTCCAAAAAAGTACATTAGATCAATCTTTGTTAGTTAAAATTTCAGAATCATTAGTTCACAGTCCTGTTAATGCATTACTTTAACTTTATTCGGTTTGTGTTTTAGTGTTACAATTTCCCTTCACGTTGTTGAAGTTAATTGTTAGTGTTAAATTCTCGTTCCATTTTACTGTTCCCCCACCTACTAATGTCTTTTTCCTCTGTCTTCCCTCTGCCCGTATCCAACCCGTCCAACTATCGTTCTACATTTCATTTTGTTCATTTTTTTTTAATTTACTTTTTTTTTTTTATTATTCCCCCTCCCCCGTCTAATATCACACACACACTCACACACACACACACACGCACACTCACACACACACACTCACACACGCTCACACGCACACACACACACACACACACACTCCACACACACTCACACACACACACACACAAACACACACTCACACGCACTCACACACACACTCACACACAATCACACTCACACACACTCACACACACACACACACACTCACACGCACTCATACACACACTCACACACAATCACACTCTCATCACACACACACACACACACACACACACACACACACACACACACACACACACACACACACACACACACACACACACGCTCTTGTCTAAAATCACTTTAGTGAATATACATTAAATTAAAGACCATCACCACCACCACACACACACACACACAAGCACGCACGCACGCACGCGCACGCACGCGCACACACACTCACACACACACTCACACACACACTCAGTCACACACACTCACACACTCACACACACACACACTCATACACACTCACTCACACACACACATACTCACACACGCTCTTGTCTAAAATCACTTTAGTGAATAGACATTAAATCAAAGACTACCACCACACACTCGCTCACACACATTCACATACACAGACACACACACACAGACACACACACACACACACACACACACACACACACACACACACACACACACACACACACGCACCCCAACACACACAAACACTCACTCACACACACACACATATACACACACATACACACTCACAAACATTCACTCACTACTCACACACGCGCACACAAACTCACACACACACTCACTCACTCACTCACTCTCAGAGACAGAGAGAGAGAGATACACACACAGACACACACAGACATATAGACATACACACGTGCGCACGCACACACACATACAGAGAATTTTCCACATTGAGATTCCGTGGATTGAGCTGAATTGGTAAAAAAAAAAAAGAGAGAAGAGAGAGAGAGGGGGGGGGGAAGAAGATAAAGAAAAGAAGAAGAAGAAGGGATGGATGGAGAAAGAGAAAGAACAAGAACAAAAACAACAAACTTTATTAACGAAGGAGTGAGATACGGAATATATCCTGGTTTTTTAATGGCCATTCCCTCGCACAAAGAGAGTCTTCAGTAGACACTAGTTATGTATGAATAAGCAGTGTGTTCTAGGTGTGTGTATTTGGCATTGAGAATTTTTCGGTAGCGTGTTCTAGAATAATAATAATAATAATTACAATATTTATTAGCGCAAAATCTTGATAAAATCAAATCTAAGCGCTGTTTCTCAAGGTGTGTGTATGTGTGTTGTGTGTGTGTGTGTGTGTGTGTGTGTGTGTGTGTGTGTGTGTGTGTGTGTGTATGTGTGTGTGGTGTGTGTGTGTGTGTGTGTTGTGTGTGTGTGTGTGTGTGTGTGTGTGTGTGTGTGTGTGGTGCGTCATGAAAATTTTTCGAAAGTGTGTTCTAGAAGGTATGTGTATTTGGCATGAGAATTTTTGGTAAAGTGTTCTAGGTGTGTATTTGGCATGAGAATTATTTGGTAGTGTGTTTATGAAAGGTGTGTGTGTATTTGGCATGAGAATTATTTGGTAGCGTGTTATGAAAAGTGTGTGTGTATTTGACATGAGAATTTTTTTCGGTAGTGTGTTCTAGAAGGTGTGTGTATTTGGAATGAGTATTTGGGAACGTATACTTGCCTTTCATGCATATACAGCGTGTCTTGGACAAATCAAACTTGGCTTGGCCCATCCCTCTCCAGGTCATATTTTTTTGTTGGCTTTATTCCTTCCATTAAACAAGCAGTACTGGGTTCACGTTGGTATGCCATGTAACAAGATCCAGTGGCCTTGCTGAATCAGTCCTCTGCGGAGCTGTTGAGGGAGGGAGACAGAGAAAAAGACTAAAAAAAACAAAACAAAAAAACAAAACAAAAATGATGGGCTAATAACATTGCGAAATGGACAGAGAAATCATTTACAAAGACCCAGGTTTTGGCACACAACAGACAGAGCTGGCAGTCTGGTGAACAGTTCTTTAGAGCAGTTTCAATTTCAATTCAGTTTCAATTTCTCAAGATGACGTCTCCGCGCTCCGAATGAATTCCATATGCATAACGCACAAGTGCCACGTGATGGAGAAGACCAGAATGATCACGGCACAAGCCTTACGCCTGCACATAAACCCCGAGCTGACCAGGTCCTGATGTCCTCCTAGATTTGTTCCATAACTCTGGGGTCGTAGGGGAGTGAGGTGGCAAGGCCTCAATTTTTCCGGGCCAGCATCACGAGGGCGGCGCCCATCCCCTCTCCTTCGATTCAAATTAATATTCGTATTCTCTCTCTCTCTCTCTTTTTTTTTTTTAATTTATTTTTTTACCGAGACTTCAGAAAGGCAAGACGGCTAATTGGTCTTCAAGGGTTGGGACCTGGGACATCAACTTATCTTTCCAATGTTTTATACCAAGGCAGCCAGACAATGCCCGCTCTTCACAGTTTTCAATTGCCGTGGGATCTTTAGCGTGCACAGCCAGAAGGCACACGGGTCCGACTCGTTTTTCGTCCCCTTCCGAAGGACTAGATGTTCAGTTCGATTTTCCAGTCAAACTGAGGAGAAAAGTCGAGGCCTCTGCGGGGAGCGAACCCTGGAACCTCGAGTTTAGTTATTGGCAGATGAACGTCTGAACCATTCTGCCATTGTTCTCCCTAAAGAGCAGTGTCCCAATGGCTCTTCACAGAGTTAAGGGGGGGGAGGATGAGGAGGAGAACAAGAAGAGGAAGAAGAAGAAGAAGAAGAGGAAGAAGAGAAGAAGAAAAGAAGAAGAGGAAGAAGAAGAAGAAGAAAAAGAAGAAGAGGAAGAAGAAGAAGAAGAGGAAGAAGAAGAAGAAGAAAAAGAAGAAGAAGAAGAAAAAGAAGAAGAAGAAGAGAGAAGAAGAAGAAGAAGAAGAAGAAGAAGATGATGATGATGATGATGATGATGATGATGATGATGAAGAGGAAGACAGGAGAATGTGTATATGTATATTTACCCGTAATGTGTATATGTATATTTACCTGTATTATTGTCATGGCCCGTACAAATCAACCCATCACGTTGATGTTTCAGGGATTTGCTGACAGTTTCAAAGAATGGGAAAAACAGTACGGTCCGCTCTATGGGTAAGACTGCCTGCCTGCCTGTCTGTCTGTCTGTCTGTCTGTCCGTCCGTCCATCAACGTATCAACCAGTCCGTTTTTTGTTTGTTTTGTTTTTTGTCTCTGTCTCCCTGTCTTTCTTGACCCGAAATGTCTGGCTTGAAACTAGAATACATAGTGTATTTTACATATTTGTAAGAAAAAGGAGTGTATTTTACTTATTAAAATTGATAGAACAAAACTACATATCACGCACATTCATAGTATATAATGCATGTGTATAGGAACAGACTACAAAATGAACACATCACAATCATAAGACAACATGTTGTGCCGTTTTGATGATGGAGACAACGTTGTTTTCCTAGTGTAGAGAGGAGGAGATTAACGATCCCAGGAACTTGAGAGTGTTGACGGTTACCATCATTGATCTTTTGTTCCTCAGTGGACGTACAGGATCCTTCTTTCTCTAAAAATCCAAGATCATCTCTTTGGTTTGTAGTGTTTAATTCTGAGCTGTTCTCATCACACTACTTGACAAGACCGTCGACCTAATGCCTGTCAGCAGTCTCATCAGATCTATTAATGAAACCTACAAATGGACATGTCATCAGCAAACTTGATGAACTGCACAGACGCAGAATGGGAAACAGTCATTTGTTGCGAGGATGCAGACAGCACACAACCTTTTGGAGTGCCTATGTTCATCACCAGAACTGGGGGCTGTGTGTTATTGATTTTAACTGTCTGGGGTGGTCAGACAAGAAGTCAAGAATCCAGTAACAGAGATACAATAGGACCGGGAGACGTTAAACGTTTGTTGAACAATTTCTGGAGGACTGTTGTGTTGAATGCTCTGCTAAAGTCGACGAAAAAGCGATAGACATAAAATTTAAGGGTTTTCAGGTGTTGGAGCAAAGTTTCATAGCAGTAGAGAACACAATGTCTGGACCAGAAGTATTACATCAGTTCTGGCAAGCGAACACTTTTTGGCCTCTTGTGCTTTGACAACAGCTAGTTCAGTTTGCTATGCCCAGTCCACAGGCAAAGGATAATGCCTTCCTCTTGCCAGGACAGGTGGTGGTAACTGTCATGTAGCTGGTTTCAGTTTCAGTTTCAGTTTCTCACGATAACGTCTCCGCGCTCGGAACGAATTCCATATGCACTAACGTCACAGGTGCCACGTGTATGGTGATCATGGCACAAGTCTTAGGCCTGCACATAAACCCATGAGCTGGCCAGGTCCTGAGGCCCTACCTAGTCTATGTTTTACTATAATGCTCAAACTGCCTCCTCTTCCTCCAACACCGCACAAGGAGAAGTAGAACGATCATGTCAGAACAAGCCAGCTGCTAGAGCCAACAGTCAGCTGTGCCATGACTCCTTGTCACAACAGGTGGCTCCAACTCATCATCGCAGGTTACGGTCCTGTCAGTTTTACCTGACGTCTGGGCAGAACATACTTTTGAAGTGATCCCTGTAGCTGGGATGTTCTGATCATAGACCTGATGATGGTTTTCAGCTCTGTGAGGCTGACGTGATCTTTCCGTTCATGGTCTGCACCCAGCTTGGCCACGTCGTACGCCTCTTCATTGTCTAGGATAGACAGCACATGTGAAGGGATGTACTGCAGTACGTATGTGGTACACCTGATGTGTTGTTGTTTTCCTTTTCAGGATTTACCGTGCTAAGCGGCCATCTATCGTGATTCACGATCCTGACATGTTAAAAGAGATCATGGTGAAACAGTTTGATGCCTTTCCTAACCGACAGGTAAGTTGACTGTCATTGCTGTTGTTGTTGTTGTTGTTGTTGTATGTGTCTCTGAATTAGCGAGCTAACAAGTCACACACACATATTAAAAACAGTCAATCAGAGGACAAAAGGTTAAAAAGAGTCAATCAGAGTGCAAAGGGCATAGGGTCAATCCGAGGACAAAAGGGCACATTTAAAAGGGTAAATCAGAGGACAAAAGGACATATTAAAAGGGTCAATCAGAGGACAAAAGGACATTAAAAAGGGTCAATCAGAGGACAAAAGGGCACATTAAAAAGTCAATCAGAGAACAAAAGGGCACATTAAAAAAAGGTCAATCAGAGGACAAAAGGGCATATTAAAAAGGGTGAATCAGAGGACAAAAGGGCACATTAAAAAGGTCAATCAGAGGACAAAAGGGCACATTAAAAAGAGTCTGTCAGAGGACAAAAGGGCACATTAAAAAAAGTTCAATCAGAGGACAAAAGAGCATATTAAAAAGAGTCAATCAGAGGACAAAAGGGCACATTAAAAAGGTCAATCAGAGGACAAAAGGGCACATTAAAAAGAGTCTGTCAGAGGACAAAAGGGCACATTAAAAAAAGTTCAATCAAAGGACAAAAGGGCATATTAAAAAGGTTAATCAGAGGACAAAATGGGACATTAAAAAGAGTCAGAGGACAAAAGGGCACATTAAAAAGTGTCAATCAGAAGACAAAAGGGCACATTAAAAAGGGCCAATCAGAAGACAAAAGGGCACATTAAAAAGAGTCAATCAAAGGACAAAAGGGCACATTAAAAAGGGTCAATCAGCAGACAAAAGGGCACATTAAAAAGGGTCAATCAGCAGACAAAAGGGCACATTAAAAAGAGTCAATCAGCAGACAAAAGGGCACATTAAAAAGAGTCAATCAGCAGACAAAAGGGCAGATTAAAAAGAGTCAATCAGCAGACAAAATGGCACATTAAAAAGAGTCAATGAACTGGGCACATACACATCTAGAATGTGCTTATCTCTGTCCAAGATTGAAGAGATGATTTTTATCTGCCTACTAATTCCTTGCAACCTTGATTTTGCATAATGCTAGTCCCAAATCCAAATTTATAATAAGCATATAAAATATTATAAATCTTGTGACACATGGTCAGCTGTTTGGTCCCCATGGCCAGCATGGGCAGGTTGGTGATGACGTCAGTTTGAACTTTCGGTTCACATAGATGGTGAGCGGGTTGTGGCCAGTGTGTAGCTTCATCAGGACCATCACTTGATGTCTGAACAGGAGATGGTTGGCGTCCATTTCTGCCATGTAAGGCATAAGGGGTGATCTTATGATGTTCCCCTTCTCACAAAAATGACATCATAATTCATTATCTTATTTGGTAATGGACATTTGAAACAAACAAACAAACGAAGCCTTTGAAACGTCTGACAGGACAAATAGATGTGTAAACTGTCAAATTAAGGTCGTCTCACACGATTCCATTAATCGAATGAAAAAGCAGTCAAAAAGGATTTTTCAGTTAAATAAAAATCCGAGTTTCGGTCCAATTTTCTCCATTCCGGCAGATAGAAAGGGGAGACAACACCGTCACTACAAACAACTCAAACCGTACGTGGAAAACGATCGACCGGTAGTTGCAAACTATATGATTTGACCAGTTGGGTCAAACGTAAGAGTCGATTCGTGTGAGTTGCCCTTTATTAAACGACTGACATTTTTTTTTTATTCTCTTGTCTCATCTTTTCACAGTCCTGAGAAAATAGTATTTGTGAGAACTAGGCGTTGTTTCAGTGTTTCCTGTGTATTTTCAGCATTCAACGATCTCGGATGGAAAACCTCTGTGCGACATGCTGCAGTTCATGAATGATGACCATTGGCGACATGTCCGTAAGACGCTTAGTCCCAGCTTCAGCTCAGGAAAACTCAAGTCGGTATGATAAGTTTTTATTTGCTTTGTATTGTTCATTGTTTTGTTAGTGTTTGTTTCAGATGCGTGTATGTTTGTTTGTTAGTGTTCCTATTTTTTCAGATGTGTGTATGTATGTATGTTTGTTAGTGTTCTATTTTTTCAGATATGTGTATGTATGTTTGTTTGTTAGTGTTCTATTTTTCCAGATGTGTGTATGTAGTTTGTTTGTTAGCGTTCTATTTTCAGATTGTATATGTTTTTTGTTAGTGTTCTATTTTTCAGATGTGTGTATGTATGTTTGTTAGTGTTCTATTTTTTGTATTTTGTATTATGTTGTTTGTATTTCTATTTTTTCAGATGTGTGTATGTATGTATGTTTGTTGTCAGTGTTCTATTTTTTCAGATATGTGTATGTATGTATGTTGTTTGTTAGTGTTCTATTTTTTCAGATATGTGTGTATGTATGTTTGTTTGTTAGTGTTCTATTTTTTCAGATATGTGTAGTATGTATGTTTGTTTGTTAGTGTTCTATTTTTCAGATTGTGTATGTATGTATGTTTGTTTGTTAGTGTTCTATTTTTTCAGATATGTGTATGTATGTATGTTTGTTTGTTAGTGTTCTATTTTTTCAGATGTGGTATGTATGTATGTTTGTTTGTTAGTGTTCTATTTTTTCCCGATGTGTGTATGTATGTATGTTTGTTTGTTAGTGTTCCATTTTTTCAGATGCGTGTATGTATGTTTGTTTGTTTGTTAGTGTTCTATTTTTTCAGAGTGTGTATGTATGTATGTTTGTTTGTTAGTGTTCCATTTTTTCAGATGCGTGTATGTATGTATGTCTGTTTGTCAGTGTTCTATTTTTTCAGATATGTGTATGTATGTATGTATTTTGTCAGTGTTCTATTTTTTCAGATATGTGTATGTATGTTGTCTGTTTGTCAGTGTTCTATTTTTTAAGATATGTGTATGTATGTATGTCTGTTTGTTAGTGTTCCATTTTTTCAGATATGTGTATGTATGTATGTTTGTTTGTCAGTGTTCTATTTTCTCAGATGCGTGTATGTATGTATGTATGTTTGTCAGTGTTCTATTTTTTCAGATACGTGTATGTATGTATGTATGTTTGTTAGTGTTCTATTTTTTCAGATATGTGTATGTGTGTTTTGTTTGTTAGTGTTCTATTTTTTCAGATGTGTGTATGTATGTTTGTTAGTGTTCCATTTTTTCAGATATGTGTATGTATGTTTGTTTGTTAGTGTTCTATTTTTTCAGATATGTGTATGTATGTTTGTTTGTTAGTGTTCCATTTTTTCAGATGTGTATATGTATGTTTGTTTGTTAGTGTTCTATTTTTTCAGATATGTGTATGTTTGTTTGTTAGTGTTCTATTTTTTCAGATATGTGTATGTATGTATGTCTGTTTGTCAGTGTTCTATTTTTCAGATATGTGTATATATGTTTGTAGTGTTCTATTTTTTCAGATATGTGTATGTATGTATGTATGTTTGTCTGTTTGTCAGTGTTCTATTTTTTCAGATAAGTGTATGTGTGTATGTTTGTTCGTGTTCTATTTTTTTCTGATGCGTGTATACTTGTTTGTTAGTGTTCTATTTTTTCAGATGCGTGTATGTATGTTTCTTTGTTTGGAAGTCTTCCATTTTTTCAGATGAGTGTAAGTATGTTTGTCTGTTAGTGTTCCATTGTTTCAGATGCGTAGTCTGACCCCCGCTGTGCAGTCGGTATGTAGCTGCACAGTCTGCAGAGATCAACAGATTTCATCTGATATGATTTTACGGCTGTTTTTTTTTAAATTGCATTTTAGAGCATGATTTTTAACTGTAGTCTTTTATCTTAACGGATTGTCGTTTTTGATTTAGCCCTGGTATGGCTCTAGTAGTCGGCTGGGCTATAAGCAATATGAACTTTGAAATTTGTATACTCCTGTTTTCGGCTGGTATGCATGCTGGATGATTTTACGTTTCCGTGTGACCCTGGACACTGATGCGATTTACGGGATCTTTTACGTGCGTGCATACGCAGGAGGTGTAGGCACTAACAGGTGTGCACACATATTGACCTGGCTGATCGGAAAAATCTCATCTTTCACCCATCTCGGCCTCTTTACATCTCAGGAGATGATAGTCTGCACCAACAGGCGTTGTGGTCATAACGTGCACTTTCTGCTGTGGCTGTGCAGGCCGATTCTTGAGTGGCAATCTCTGTCACATCTGCCACATACAAATTGAGTCGCTGTCGTCTGGTTTCTGGAACGTTGCTTGCGAAGAGCCCTTTTCTCATCTGCGCTTTCTGCTCTCCTCCTCTCCGCATTCACAACGCCTTGCTGAACGGCTGTCCTCCACGCTGCCCTGTCTTCCACCAGAGTTTCCCAAGAGCCTGGGTCGATCCCTGAGCTTCTAAGGTCCCTTTTGCATGCATCTACAAAGCGTAGCTGTGGGCGTCCTGGAGTTCGCTTCCGGTTTGCCAGTTCGCCATAGAGAACGTCTTTTGGTATGCGTCTATCCTCCATTCGACGCACATGGCCAAGCCAGCGTAATCGGCGTTGGCTTAGGAGGGCAAAGATGGTCTGTAGGCCTGCACGATGGAGGACCTCTGTGTTGGTCACCTTGCCTTGCCATCGGATGCCGAGGATGCGTCGCAAGCAGCGGAGATGGAAAATGTTGAGCCTCTTTTCTTGGCTGGCGTATGTGGTCCAGGCTTCACTTGAGTAGAGAAGTGTGCCTAGGAGGTGTAGGCACTAACAGGTGTGCACACATATTGACCTGGGTGATCGGAAAAATCTCCATCTTTCACCCATCAGGTGAAAGGTATCCTGGTAGGATCGAATCCCAGACTTTCCATTTCGAAAGCTCACCGTTGCTTTATAATAACCACAGGGGATGTTCGAACGGCTGCGAAAGTGTCCAGGCATGGTGTTGTAGACACAGCCCATGTTGCTGTTCAGCAAGGTCTGACATGCCTCGAAAGGGATCCCAAGTTTGCCAGCTTTCCGAGCAGCCAGCAGGTCATCCCTGCGGTCATCACGCCTGATTACTTGAAGTCAGCAACCAAGCTTAAGCTTTTGACTCCCGCACCCTGCCCACCAGCATCCTGCATGTCAACCATGCTAGCAAAGCAAAAACCTAACTCTTTGACTCCCTCATCCCACCCACCATCTTCCTGCAGGAAGCTGGTGGATAATGTGAAGGAGTCAAAGGGTTAAGTTTTTGCAGTTAGTGAGCAGGGTGCGGGAGTCAAAGGCTTAATGAAAGAGTGATTTGATGCTGCTTTTTTTTCACTGTAGCTGACACTGTTCTTATTTTCAAAAAAGATTTAAATCATTTTATACATATGTATATATACAAATATATTACAAGATCCAAAACAAGTGTGACTGCCCGCGCCCAAGCAAACAGGAACCAGAAGAACAAGAAAACCAATGTAAGCGCGTATCCAACAAAACAAGACAAAACAAGCGCAAATTTTCGGCCAACCGGCCTTTGTCAAGCGCGAACGCACGGTCACAAACAGATCACAAACACCAAACAATGGATAATAAAAACAGGACTAAAAACTTCCCTGAGGGCATTGTTTGGTGTTTGTGATCTGTTTGTGACCGTGCGTTCGCGCTTGACAAAGTTCGGTTGGCCGAAAATTTGCGCTTGTTTTGTCTTGTTTTGTTGGATACGCGCTTACATTGGTTTTCTTGTTCTTCTGGTTCCTACAAATATATTGACCAACAAACGGAAACTCCATTATTTCAATCTATGAAGACACACATAGCAATTATGTCACTTATGTTAAGAGACAATCGTTCCACAGAATGTTTCCCTGATCACCCTCAGTGATATCAAGCTGTACAATGACTAATACAAGTTGATAACTTACATTACAAAAACATGAAACCTACCATATTTTCCAACCAGAGTACATCTTGATCCCCGTCTGATCTGACACCAAGGTACATGCACAATGTTGTCTGGTTGGTCTTCCAAAATACAGGGGGGTGCAAAAGTAGGTATACATGTAGTTATGAAAAAAGAAAACACGTACAATATTCATTGCATTTATTATATAAACAACTGAATATTGCATATACATGTAATAACAAGCACAGCCTTAATCCCTCAGATACTCAAACTGCTTGCCGTCGGTATTCTCACACTCCTCTAATCGAGAACGGACACTCATGCACACTCTAGCACAAAGATCTTTATCAGCATCAATTTCTTGACAAGCCTGCAAGATGAACTGAATCATGTCATTAACAGTGCGCGGCTTGCGTGCTAAACCTTTCATTTACATATCCCCAAAATAAAGAACTCCATCTGTCTTCCAGTATTGTTTTAAAATCTATTTGCGCTCCTCGTCTGTCAAATTACCAGCCATGGTTAAATTAAATTGCCGCTTAGATCTAAATTAAATTGCCCGTTTTACCTGCAAAAAAATTATTAAAAAAAAAAAGTTAGGATAAAAGTAAATGCATATTATTAGTTACGATGAAATATAATTAATGACACTGAAAATATCGAAAATAAGGCCAACTAACTTAATGTGTTAATAATGTTAATGAATTAAGCATTATAATAATGATGTGATACTGTATACCTACTTTTGACCCCCCATGTATGCTGGGATCATTTTCTTTTCTTTTTCTCTAACTCATTTACCCTCTCGTTTCCTGGTACCCCCCATGGTATGTTCAGTTATTTTGCATGTTGCTGAAGCGTGTGAATATTATGGGATGTTCAGATGTTACCAGTGATACAGCGAGGGTGCAGACATCTGCAGCAGCGTGTTCAACAGGCCGCTCAGAGTGGAGAAGAAGTGGATGTAAAAGCGTGAGTGTTTTTTGTCGTCGTCGTCATCATCACCACCATCGTCTTCTTCATCTTGACCGTCGTCGTCGTCATCATCATCATTATCATCGTTGTCATCATCACCGCAGGTCGCTCATTGTCATCTTCGTCGCCGTCATCATCATCGTCGTCGTCGTCGTTGTCGTCGTCATCTTGGTCATAAATGGAGAAATGGATGTTGAAGTATGGATATCTTTGTCATCGTCGTTATCATCATTGTCGTCGTTGTCGTCAACGTCGTTGTCATTATCTTCATTATCGTTATTGCTGAAGTTGTCATAACTGTCGTACGCATGATGGTCGTCATCATCATCAATATCATCGTTGTCATTATTCACACACACACACACACACACACGCACGCACGCACGCGCACACGCACGCACACACACACACACACACACCTACGCACGCATGCACGCTTTGTTTTACCGCCCATTTTATTGTTGTGTGTGGTTTTGTTTTCAATTTTATTTAAAACATTTTTCATCATCTCTTCTTTCTTTCTTTCTAATTGTTCATACGTTTTGTAGTCTTTCTTTCCTTTTTTCTAAAATTTCAAACATTTGGCCTTTCTTTCTTGATTTTTACTTTTTCATACGTTTAGCTGTTTTTTTTATTTTTATTTTTCACACGTTTGCCCCCCCCCCCCCCCTTTCCCCCCTTTTAAAATTTTTTTTTAATTTTTCATACACTTGGCCTGTCTTTTTTTTTTAATTTTCACATTTTTGCCCATCTTTTTTAATTTTTCATAGATTTGGCTTTTTTTTTTTAGTTTTTCATATATTTGACTTTTATACGCTTTTTTTCATACATTTGGCCTTTCTTTCTCTTTAATTTTTCGTACGTTTGGACTTCATTTCTTTTTTACATTTTTTTTTACATTTGGCCTCTTTTTGTTTTTAAATTAAATACATTTGGTCTTTTAAAAAAAATTCATGCATTTGGCCTTTCTGTCTTTTTAAAAATTTTCGTGCATTTTGCCTTTCTTTTTTTCTCTAAGTTTTTCATAGATTTGGTCTTTTATCTTTACTTTGCATTATTTGAATGAGTGAGCATGTGTAGTTTTGCTGCTAATTGATTTTTAACGAACTAATTCCAAGAGAAGGGTACATATACTGATCTGTTTAGTTTAGAGGTTTTCTGTTTGTTCCATATAAATACGCAGTGTCTGCAAGTATCCAGCTAGCTAACAAAAATGAGGGATTCAAAACATTTCAGTTGTTATTTTTCTGTTTATTTATTTATTTGTTCGTTTGTTTTTATTTATTTATTTGATTGTTTGTGCATACTTCTTTGGGAATGAGAAAGAAAGACTGAGTGTGTGTCTATTTTGTGTGTGTGTGTGGTGTGTGTGTGTGTGTGTGTGTGTGTGTGTGTGTGTGTGTGTATGTATGTGTGTCTGTGCGTAGGTGCGTGTATGTGTGTCTGTGAGTGTGTGTGTGTGTGTGTGTGTGTGTGTGTGTGTGTGTGTCTGTGCGTAGGTGCGTGTATGTGTATCTGTGAGTGTGTGTGTATGTGTGTGTGTTGTCAGTAGTTATGTATATGACAAGAAATAGTTCCTGTTGTTATTCTTTTTGTTAACGGTGATGACGTTCCTTGTGACGATTTTAACTGTAGAGTGTGTGTGTGCGCACAAACGTAGTGCGCATGCGGTGGTGTGCTTTTCATGTGTGCTTGTGCGTACTTGTTTATTTGTGTGTCTGTGTGTCTGGCAGTCTGTCCAACGCCTTCTCCACGGACGTAACAGCGGGCACGGGGTTCGGGGTGGAGGTGAACTGTCTGAAGAACCCCGACGAACCCTTTGGCGTCATCGCTAAACGTATACTGTACCCGTCACACTGGAAATTTACCCTGATCTGTGAGTGTCATAATGTTGGTTTGGGTTGGTTTGATTGGGTTGGGTTGATTGGTCCAATTGTGTTGGGTTGGATAGATGTCGGTTGGGTTGGATTGGGTTGTTTTAGTAGGGGTTGATTGGTCCGATTGTGTTGGGTTGGATAGATATCAGTTGGGTTTGGGTTGGGTTAAATGGTTGGATTGCGTCTGAGTTGGGTAGATATCAGTTGGGTTAGACTGGTTGGTTTTGGTTCTGTTGCACTGGGTTGTGTTGTGTTGCCTTTGGTTGGTTGGTTCACCATCATCATCATGTGCCCTGCTGCATGGCGTTGGCGATCATGTCCCTCCATACGAATCTACCCCTTGTGACAGCAACTACATCTCCCACCCTCTCTCTCCTCAGCCACTCTGCAAGTCCATCCAATAATTTTTCCCCTGGGTCTATCTGATGTTCTCTTTCCCTCCAGCTTTCCTGTCGTGACCAGGTGCTGTAGTTACGTTATTTCTCTCGCCTCATAAAGTGTCCAATAAATGGTGCTTGTCTTTTCCTAATCATCTTCATAAATCTTCGTCTTGTGTCTGTCTCCTTCAGGACTGTCTCGTTTGTTTTCTTTGCTGTCCATGGAACTCTCAACATTCTTCACAGAAACCACATCTCGGTGCCTCAATCTAGTTCTGGCTTTGCGTGAAGACTGTCCACGCCTCACAACCGTATAAAATTATCGGTTCTATACAACATTCAGGAACTCTCCTCCTGATGTTAATTGATAGGCATTTGTTGGACAGAACGCCTTTCATCTTCTTGAATGTTGTTTTGACTTGGCCGATTCTGCTGGCTATTTCTGATGCGCACACGCCGTCTGGTGAGATGACCGTTCCCAGATATCCAAACCTATCAACCTGTCTCAAAGTTGTGCCATTTTGTGTGAGGGGATTTTATGACTTTTACTGATTACCATGACTTCAGTCTTCTTGCTATTTAGCTCCAACCCTTTATTTTTGCTTTCTATTTCTATTATGTTCACAAGGCTCTGTAGGTCTCTTTCATTTTCTGCAATTAGCACGGTGTCATCTGCACAACGAATGTTGTTTATCATTTTTCCTCCAACCCTTAATCCAGGGTATTCTTCTAGGTTTTTCATGATGGTTTCGCTGTAAAGTGAAAACAAATCTGGTGACAGAACACAACCCTGCCTGACTCCTCTTTTGATATTTTGGAAAGAGCCTACATCGTTTTCTATTATTATTGCTGCTGTTTGTTCCCAGCACACATCTCGGACCATCCGTAGATTTCCTCCACCAATATTGAGTCCCTGTGGTTGGTTGATCAATTCTTCATGTCTTACCCGATCGAAAACCTTGGTATAATCAACAAAGCATAAATATAAATCCTTGTTCACCTCGATTGATCTCTCTGTGATAGTTCTTAGGATGCATATGGCATTAATAGTTCCTTTCCCTTCCACAAATCCACACAGTTCTTCTGTTATTTCTCTTTTGATTCTGTTCCTTGTCCTCATCATGATTATTCTTAATAGGATTTTTGTTACATGACTCATCAAGCTGATTGCATGATGGAGTTCACATTCCCTGTTTTCTTTGGAAGTGTAATGAAAATTGAGTTTCACATAATTATCTTTGGGGATTTTTTGGTGTCATGAATTTCATTTAGGAGGATTGTTATTTTTTCAATACCGAATTCCTCCAGGGCTTCAATAATCTGTTTAGTAATATTGTCTGGTCCTGGGGGTTTTCCTGGATTCATCTTTTTCAGTGCTGCTCTAACTTCTACTTTTCTGTCATCTTCAAAAAGGTCTTTAATGTACTCTCCCCATCTATCTAATATTTTTAATATTTTGTCTTTTTCCATGATAAGCGTACCATCTTTCGATTTTAAGCAACCAGTTAATGTGCATGTCTTTTTCTTTTGGGCAATTTCTTCAGTTCTTCTGTATGTACCCTGAGGATCTGTTTTGTGTTGGTTTTTCTATTTCTTGCACTTCGTTTTCAGCCAAGCTTCCTTAGCTTCATTGCAGCTATTCCTGATTTCTTTGTTTATCTCTCTGTATCTTTCTTCTTTTCCCTTCCTCCGTTCTTCCATCAAGCCTATAATCTCTTTTGTTATCCAGTTCTTTTTTTGATTTTCTATCTACTCTAGGGATTTTTTCACAAGCTTCATTTATTGAGTTTCTCAACTTCGTCCATTGTTCCTCACTGTCACCAACGTCTTCCAGAGCACTAAAGTTTTTTGGGCATGTACGTTAATTTTTTTACGTGTCGCTTCATCTGTCTTTAAGAGTCCAAGATTTAGTTTGATGTTACTGTTGGTCTGTTTTCTTTTCCTTAGTTTCAGCCTTAATCTTCCCCTTACAGGATTGTGGTCACTGTTGCAGTCTGCGCCTGGTAGTGTTTTTGCTGTCAGTAAAGAATTTCTGAATCTTTTATTGACCAGGATGTAGTCAGTTTGATTTTTGGTATTATCTACTAAACTCATCCATGTCCATTTTCTCCTGTTAGGCTGCTCAAACCTAGTGTTTCGTACTATGAACTCATTCATCTGTGCCCATTCCGTGTGTGTGTGTGTGTGTGTGTGTGTGTGTGTGTGTGTGTGTGTGTGTGTTGTGTGTGTGTGTGTATGTGTGTTGTGTGTGTGTGTGTGGTGTGTGTGTGTGTGTGTATTACATGCTTATGCGTGTATGCATATATTTTTATGCATGTATGTTTACATGGGTGTAAGTGTGGATATGTTGTGTAGGTATGTGTGTATTGTCTGTATTACATATGTGCGTGTATGTGTACCTGTGTGTGTGTGTGTATGTGTGTGTGTGTGTGTTGTGTGTATGTGTACTGTGTGTGTGTGTGTTATGTGTGTGTGTATGTGTGTGTGTGTATGTGTGTGTTGTGTGTGTGTATGTGTGTGTGTGTGTGTGTGTGTGTATGTGTGTGTGTATGCGTGTGTATGTGTGTGTGTGTGAGAGTGTGTATGTGTGTGTGTGTATGTGTTTGTGAGTGTGTGTGTGTGTGTGTGTGTATGTGTGTGTGTTACAGTCATGTTCCAGGACTAGTCAACGTGTTTTCGGCACTAGGGATCACTATCTTCGATAAACAAGACACGGACTACATGTTTGACATCATCAGGAAGGCCTAAAGGAGAGACGTCAGGACACCCAACATGTTGTTGTGCTTGATACCTGTATAATGCTGTACTATACTGTGCTGTGCTGTGCTGTGCTGTACTATACTGTGCTGTGCTGTGCTGTACTATACTGTGCTGTGCTGTGCTGTGGTATGGTGTTTAGTGTTGTGTGGTGTGGTGTGTTTTTGTGTCATGAGGTGTTGTGTGTGTGATGTGTTGTTTGGTGTGTGTGGTGTACTGTGGTGTGGTGTGTTGTGTTGGTGTGGTATTGTATGGTGTGTGGTGTGTGTGTAGTGTGTGTGTGGTATTGTATGTGTGGATGTGGTGGTGTACTGTGTGTGTTGTGTTGTGGTATTGTATGGTTGGTGTGTGTATGTGGTGGGTGTACTGTATGTGTGTTGTGGTTGTGGTATGTATGGTGTGGTGTACTGTAGTGTGTTGTGTTGTGGTATTGTATGGTGTGTGTGGTGTACTGTAGTGTGTGTTGTGTTGTGGTATTGTATGGTGTATGTAGTGTGTTGTGGTTGTGGTATTGTATGGTGTGATGTTACTGTGGTGTGGTGTGTGGTATTGTATGGTGTTGTGGTTGGTGTATGGTGGTGTGGTGTGTGTGTATTGTAGTGTGTTGTGTTGTGGTATTGTATGGTGTGTGTGTAGTGTAGTGTACTTGTGGTGTGGTGTGGTATTGTATGGTGTGGTGTACTGTGGTGTGGTGTAGTGTGTTGTGGTATGTGTGTGGTGTGGTGTAGTGTAGTTGTGGTGTGGTGTGTGGTATTGTATGTGTGATTGTACTGTGGTGTTGTGTAGTGTGTTGTGGTATTGTATGGTGTAGTGTGTAGTGTGATGTGGTATTGTATGGTGTGATGTGGTGTGTACTGAGGTGTGGTGTGTTGTGGTATTGTATGGTGTGGTGTAGTGTGATGGTGTGTAGTGGGTGTTGTGGCATTGTATGGTGTGTGTATTGTATGGTGTGGTGTACTGTGATGTTGGTGTAGTGTGTTGTGGCATTGTATGATGTGATGTGGTTGGTGTACTGTAGTGTGGTGTGGTATTGTATGGTGTGGTGTACTGTGGTGTGGTGTAGTGTGTTGTGGTATTGTATGGTGTGATGTGGTTGGTGTACTGTGGTGTGGTGTGTTGTGGTATTGTATGGTGTGATGTGGTGTGGTGTACTGTGGTGTGTTGTGTTGTGGTATTGTATGGTGTGATGTGGTGTACTGTGGTAGGGTTGTGGTATTGTATGGTGTTGGTGGTGTGTGTTGGGGTGGTGGTTGTGATATGTGGGTGTGTGATTGTGTGGTGTGTTGTGTATGTATGGTATGATGTGTGTGTTGTGTTGTGGTATTGTATGGTGTGAGTGGTGTACTGTATTGTGGTTGTGTATGTATGGTGGTAGTGGTGTTGTGTATGTGTGTGTATGTGTTGTATTGTATGGTGTGGTGTGGTGTACTGTGGTGTGTGTGTGTGGTATTGTGTGTGATGTGGTGTACTGTGGTGTGGTGTGTTGTGGTATTGAAGGTGTGGGGTGTGGTGTGTGTGTGTTGTGGTATTGATGGTGTGGTGTGGTGTACTGTAGTGGTGTGTTTGGTATTGTATGGTTGTTTGTGTGTATGTGGTGTGTTGTGGTATTGTATGGTGTGGTGTGGTGTACTGTGTTGTGTGTATTGTGTGGGTGGTGTCGGTGTGTTGTGTGTGATGTATGTGTGGTGTGGTGTACTGTGTGTGTGTACTGTAGTGTGTTGTGTTGTGGTATTGTATGTGTGGTGTGTATGTGTGTGGTGTGTTGTGTGTGTGTGTGTGTGGTGTGTGATGTGGTGTGGTGTATGGGTGTGGTGTGATGGTGGTGTACTGTGTGTTTTGTGTTGTGTATGTATGGTGTACTGTGGTGTGTTGTGTTGGTATTGTATGGGTTTGTGGTGTGTGTGTGTGTATTGTGGTTTACGTGGTGTTGTGTTGTGTTTGTAGTTATGGTGTACTGTGGTGTGTTGTGTTGTGGTATGAGGTGATGTGGTGTGTTATGTGTGTTTGTATGTGTATGTGTGTGTTGTGTTGTGGTATTGTATGGTGTGGTGTGTGTATGTAATGTGGTGTGAGTGTGTCTTGTGTGGTGTGGTGTGGTGTATTGTAGTGTGTTGTGTTGTGGTATGTATGGTGTGTGTGGTGTGGTGTACTGTGGTGTGTGTGGTATTGTATGGTGTGGTGTGATGTGGTGTACTGTGGTGTGTTGTGTTGTGGTATTGTATGGTGTGGTGTGGTGTACTGTGATGTGTTGTGGTATTGTATGGTGTGGTGTGGTGTACTGTAGTGTGTGTGTGTGGTATTGTATTGTGTGGTGTGTGTACTGTAATGTGGTGTGATGTGGTGTTGTATGTGTGTGTGGTGTACTTAGTTGTGTGTGTGTTTGTATGGTGTGGTGTGGTGTACTGTAATGTGGTGTGATGTGTGTTGTATTGTTGGTGTGTGTGTACTGTGGTGTGTTGTGTTGTGGTATTGTATGTGTGGTGTGGTGTATGTGGTGTGTTGGTTTGGTATTGTATGATGTTGTGTGGTGTACTGTATGTGGTGTGATGTGGTATGTGTATGGTGTGGTGTGGTGTACTGTAGTGTGTTGTGTGTGGTATGTTGGTGTGGTGTGTTGTGTTGTGGTATTGTATGGTGTGGTGTGGTGTACTGTACTGTGGTGTGATGTGGTGTTGTGTGTGTGGTGTATTGTATGTGGTGTGATGTGTTTGTGGGTATGTGGTGTGGTGTGTGTGTTGTGTTGTGGTTGTACGGTGTGGTGTGTTGTGGTGTGGTATTGTATGGTGTGTGTGGTGTATGTACTGTGGTGTGATGTGGTGTTGTATGGGTGGTGGTGTGGTGTATTGTATGTGGTGTGTGTGTTGTGGTATTGTATGGTGTGGTGTGTGGTGTACTGTGGTGTGTTGTGTTGTGGTATTGTATTGTGTGGTGTGGTGTACTGTGTGTGGTGTGGTGTGGTATTATATGGTGTGGTTTGGTGTGGTGTAGTGTGTTGTGGTATTATATGGTGTGGTTTGGTGTGGTGTACTGTACTGTGTTGTGTTGTGGTATTGTATGGTGTGATGTGGTGTGTACTGTAGTGTGTTGTGTTGTGGTATTATATGGTGTGGTTTGGTGTGGTGTAGTGTGTTGTGGTATTATATGGTGTGGTTTGGTGTGGTGTACTGTGGTGTAATGTGTTGTGGTATTGTATGATGTGGTGTGTGGTGTGGTATACTGTAGTGTTGTGTGGTGTGGTGTGGTATTGTGTGATGTACTGTGGTGTGGTATTGTATGGTGTAGTGTGGTGTGTGGTATACTGTGGTGTGTTGTGTTGTGTTATGGAGGTGTTGTGTGTTGTGGTGTGATATACTGTGCTGTGCTGTGCTGTGCTGTGCAGTGTTGTGGTGTGCTGTGCTATGATGTGGACTTTTTCTACTGAACTTCTACCAACAACATCCGGGTCCTTTGTTTCCATGGGTAATCTAACATGCGCACCGCCACGCAATATCAGTGGACTAGGGAGGGGGGGGGGAGGTAGAAGGAGGTAGGGGGAAGCGGGGTAGAGAGGAGGAGGATCTTGTACAATTTGGATTTGAACCCAGACTCAGCAGAATACTTGGCTCAAGGGTCACTCGCTTAACAGGCTGGTATACCCTAACTCAGCATTCTCTCTGTCTGTCTGTCTGTCTGTCTGTCTGTGTGTCTATCTGTCTGCCTCTGTCTGTCTTATGTTTAGTGAAAACATGTGTTCATTTACATTATTTTGTTTTTGTGTTTCTTCATTACTGTGGTTCCCAATACTTATGTTATTATGGTTCTGAACGTTTCATGTAATCTTTTATGTTATCTGTCAATGTTTGTATTGCTTTGAAAGTTTAATGCTAATCTCTTACTGTAAAAAACAACGTGCACATGTTTTAATGGACCCTTTGTGCTATACAAATGACATTATTGTTATTATTATCATTATTATTATTATTATCATTATTATCAGTAGTTAGTTTAGTATCATCATCATCATCGTCATCATTGTTGTCATTGTTGCATTATCATTGTTATTATTATTTGTATTGTTTTTGTAGTTATCATTTGTATCAACAATACTATGACTGCTATCATCATTTTTTATTATTATTGTTATTATTATTATATATTATTATTATTATTGTTATCATTATTATTATTACTATCATCATCATCGTCGTCGTCATTATGTTGTAAATATTGACTGGCATTCATTCATCCTTCACGTCGATGGCTGAACCAAAGCATCTCGACAGCGTGTGTGTGTGTGTGTGTGTGTGTGTGTGTGTGTGTGTGTGTGTGTGTGTGTGTGTGTGTGTGTGTGTGTGTGTGTGTGTGTGTGTGTGTGTGTGTGTGTGTGTGTGTGCGTGTGTGTGTGTGGTGTGTGTGTGCGTGTGTGTTGTTGTGTGTGGTGTGTGCCCGTGTGTGTGTGTGTGTGTGTGTGTTGTGTGTTGTGGGATATGTAGAAATACAGAGATCACTTGCAATGTCTGGTGGACGCGGAGAGGGAAGGGCAGAAACGAACCCAGACCCCATAGACCCTGAACTGGACCACAGCAACCACCTCCACACCAAGGCTTCCTGGAATCGTAAAGGTGAGAGATGGCCCCTCCTCCCTCCTCCCCGCAACCCCATGGTGATGTTAAAGGCTGTTTTGATCAGTTCAGAGTATATTCCTGAGAGCTTCACCACGCTCTGATAACTTCCAGATGCACTTGTGAAACAAAAGATGAATAAAATGTTTTAAAAAATTCCAGATGCACTCCACCTTAATCTGATATCAGTTACTGTCAGACTCCTTAAGCTGTGCGGAACTTTATGGCCTTACATGGTCTTGAAATGAGCGAGAAAGTGCGTGGGGGAAGCGGGTGACAGGAAACGCTAAGGACAGGATCCATGAAACGCTAAGGACAGGATCCATGAAACGCTAAGGACAGGATCTGTGAAATGCTAAGGACAGGATCTATGAAACGCTAAGGACAGGATCCATTAAACGCTAAGGACAGGATCTATGAATTGAAACGCTAAGGACAGGATCTATGAAATGCTAAGGACAGGATCTATGAAATGCTAAAGACAAGATCCATGAAACGCTAAGACAGGATCTATGAAATGCTAAGGACAGGATCTATGAAATGCTGAAGACAAGATCCATGAAACGCTAAGGACAAGATCCATGAAATGCTGAGGACAGGATCTATGAAATGCTAAGGACAGGATCTATGAAATGCTAAGGACAGGATCTATGAAATGCTAAGGACAGGATTTATGAAATGCTAAGGACAGGATCTATGAAATGGTAAGGACAGGATCTGTGTAATGCTAAGGACAGGATCTGTGAAATGCTAAGGACAGGATGTATGAAATGCTAAGGACAGGATGTATGAAATGCTCAGGACAGGATCCATGAAACGCTAAGGACAGGATCCATGAAACGCTAAGGACAGGATATATGAAACAGTAAAGATTCAGGATCAATCAGACACTAAGCTGACACCACCAGAATGATCGAAGCATTTAGGTGGGTAGTGAATGGACCAGTTTTCCTTAAATTGCGGTCTGGGACTATCGGCTCCATCAAAAAAAAAGCCACGCAGTCTCAATCGTAGATGGAACTCCATAGCATCATGGTTATCCTCCTCCTCCTACTCATTGCATCATAAAAACTGTGCCAGCTTAAGGTGGCGAAGAAAATGGGACCCCCCCCCCCCCCACCTCAAAAAAAAAAAAAAGAAAGAAAAGAAAAAAAGAAAGAAAGAAAGAAAAAGGTGAGCACAGAGGAAATCTTCTTTTGTGCGATGATCCTGAAAAAAATTCAGATGAGATCTTGTCTATGGCTATTACCAGAGGATATAAACTGAAATGTGGTTTCTAAGAAGAATATTGACAGTTCCATGGACAGTAAAGAAAACAAACGAGACAGTCTTGAAGGCAATTACAAGAGTCATTATAAAGAAGATTGTGAAGTTACAAGGAAGAATGATTGACAGTTCCATGGACAGCAAAGAAAACAAACGAGACAGTCTTGAAGGAAACAGATACAAGAAGATCATTGATAGAGAAGATTAGGAAAAGACGGCAACATTTATGGGACATTGACAGTTCCATGGACAGCAAAGAAAACAAACGAGACGTCTTGAAGGAAACAGATACAAGAAGATCATTGACAGAGAAGATTAGAAAAAGACCGGCAACATTTATGGGACATTGACAGTTCCATGGACAGCAAAGAAAACAAACGAGACTGTCTTGAAGGAAACAGATACAAGAAGATCATTGACAGAGAAGATTAGGAAAAGACCGGCAACATTTATGGGACATTGACAGTTCCATGGACAGCAAAGAAAACAAACGAGACAGTCTTGAAGGAAACAGATACAAGAAGATCATTGACAGAGAAGATTAGGAAAAGACCGGCAACATTTATGGGACATTGACAGTTCCATGGACAGCAAAGAAAACAAACGAGACTGTCTTGAAGGAAACAGATACAAGAAGATCATTGACAGAGAAGATTAGGAAAAGACCGGCAACATTTATGGGACATTGACAGTTCCATGGACAGCAAAGAAAACAAACGAGACAGTCTTGAAGGACGCAGACCCAAGAAGATCATTAATAAAGACGATTAGGAAAAGACAAACAATGTTTATGGGACATTTTATGAAGAAAGGGGAATTAGAGCAAATGGTCACAACAGGAAATTGGAGGGACAGAGAACACCAGGTAGATCCAGGGAGAAAATATTGGACGGACTTGCAGGGTGGCTGAAGACAGAGAGCGCGGGAGATGTACTTGTAGCGACAGGGGATAGATTCGTGTGGAGGGCCATGATCGCCAACGCCATTCGGCAGGGCACATGATGATGATGATGAGACATAAAATCGTCTTTGACTAGAAGATCATTGTACTAGCCTGCCTGTCTTGATTCTGCCTCGCACAGGTCTTACGGAAGAGGAGACGGAGGCGAACAGTTTGAACTTTTTGTTGGCTGGTCATGAGAACACAGCAGCAGGCATCGCCTTCCTGCTCTATAACCTGGCCGGGAGTCCCCACTGTCTGAACAAACTGCAACAAGAAGTCGACACTGTCCTGGGCAAGGTAGGCCTTATGTAGTTGTCTGTTGTCTGTGTTAACCCTCTGACTCCAGCACCTTTGTGTAGTTGTCATGTGTGCTGTATTTGTTAACCCTTTGACTCCCGCACCTTTGTGTAGTTGTCATGTGTTAACCCTTTGACTCCCAAACCTTTGTGTAGTTGTCATGTGTGTTGTATTTGTTAACCCTTTGACTCCCTCACCTTTGTGTAGTTGTCATGTGTTAACCCTCTGACTCCAGCACCTTTGTGTAGTTGTCATGTGTGTTGTCTGTGTTACCCTCTGACTCCAGCACCTTTGTGTAGTTGTGTGTTGTCTGTGTTAACCCTCTGACTCCAGCACCTTTGTGTAGTTGCCATGTGTTAACCCTTTGACTCCCAAACCTTTGTGTAGTTGTCATGCGTGTTGTCTGTGTTAACCCTCTGACTCCAGCACCCCTTTGACTCCCAAACCTTTGTGTAGTTGTCGTGTGTGTTGTCTGTGTTAACCCTCTGACTCCAGCACCTTTGTGTAGTTGTCATGTGTTAATCCTTTGACTCCCAAACCTTTGTGTAGTTGTCATGTGTGTTGTCTATGTTAACCCTTTGACTCCCGCATCTTTGTGTAGTTGTCATGTCTGTTGTCTTTGTGTAGTTGTCATGTCTGTTGTCTTTGTGTAGTTGTCATGTCTGCTGTCTTTGTGTAGTTGTCATGTCTGTTGTCTTTGTGTAGTTGTCATGTCTGTTGTCTGTGTTAACCCTTTGACTCCCGCACCTTTGTGTAGTTTTCATGTGTTAACCCTTTGACTCCCGCACCTTTCTCATGTCTGTTGTCTTTGCTAACCCTTTGACTCTGCACCTTTGTGTAGTTGTCTGTTGTCTTTGTGTAGTTGTCATGTCTGTTGTCTTTGTGTAGTTGTCATGTCTGTTGTCTTTGTTAACCCTTTGACTCCCGCACCCTGTCCACCAGCATCCTGCATCGTCAACCATGCTAGAAAAACAAAAACTTAACCCTGTGACTCCCTTACCCTATCCACCAGCTTCCTTGTTACAGGAAGCTGGTGGATAGGGGAGGGAGTCAGAGGGTTGGGTTTTTGACTCCCTCACCCTGTCCACCAGCTTTCTTGCAGGAAGCCGGTGGTAGGATGAGAAAATCAAAGGATCAAGGTTGTACAGCTGATGGATATGGTACTAGAGCCAACCAACCAACCAGTCAACGAACCAACCAACCAAATATCCAACCAACCAACCAACAAACCACAAACCAACCAACCAACCAGCCAGCCAACCAACCAACCAACCAACCAACCAACCAACCAACCAACCAACCAACCAACCAAACCAACCAACCAACCAACCAACCAACCAACCAACAACCAACCAACCAACCTAACTAACCAATCAACCAACGAACCAACTAACCAACCAACCTACCAACCTAACCAACCAACCAACCAACCAACCAATCAACCAATTTTCCTTTCTCTGTGAGAGCTGGCTAGTTCTCTTGCTCGAGCCATGGACTCAAAGATGTGATGTGTTGAGCTCGGATCCAAAGCACACCATGAAAACTGACCATTTCCACTGACCATCTGAAACCTCCAATCCACGCGGTAGTGTCAGTCCCACCCTCACCTCCCATGGGGGTGCCGGGGACTCTTTCAGTATAAATAGTATCCCCACCTTCTGGAAATTCTATGCTAGAAATTTCCTCTTTTCTATCGCTCTCTTTGTTTCTGCCATATTCCTTTGCTTTCTGTCATCTCTTCAAATCATTTTCTGTCTTGCAGGTCCATTCACTTGTACGAGTTCTATTAACTACACCTTACATACGTTCTCTTAAAATTGATAATTGGATTGTATTAAATGCATTTTTGGCTTTAAGGAAATGTGATGTGCAGAAGAATTTTGGGTAATCAAGGCCCATTGATATTTATGGTTTAGTCTCCTTTGTGTTGGTTATATTTGAATTCAGGTTAGTTTTTTCAAGTCCCTTGGGGATAATTGGACGGAGTGGTCAACGCCAAGGGCATAATCTTATTATGTGGGCGAGTGCATTGACACTGTACTTAATTTTCTTTTCCCTATTTTTTTTCAATGAGTCATTGTGTACGTTTTGAGATAGCCCTGATATGGCTCTGCACAGTCGGCTGGGCTTTTAACCAACAATAACATAACAATAACAATACTGTATTAGCGGTATGCCGTATTTTGATTGGTGTGTGGTTTCCATATCAACAGGATGAGGTGGATTATCGCGCGGTGTCCAACATGCCTTATTTGGACATGTGCCTCAACGAATCCCTCCGCCTGTACCCGCCTGGAATTATGTGAGTCCCAAGGTGGTGGTGGTGGTGGTGGTGATGGTGGTGGTGGTGGGTGGTGTGGTGGTGATGGTGGTTGTGTTACATTACTTTTAATTTTTTGAGTTTGCACTACAGGGATTCATTGCACACAGACAATTCCATTGCACTTCACCACATCAAGATCTGCTGGTAATCATCTGGCAGATTCCTTAAACCGGCGCTAAAATCTTTGTCTGAAAAGGTCTTGAAATGGGAAGAAGGAAGAGGGTTAATGGGATCAATGAAACACAAACTGACAGGCCAGTTTTTTATTATGGGCTGTGAATGAACTGGATAGACATCAGATCTTAAGGTCATGGTTCTATCATCAGCGTTTGTCAGCCAGTAATAAAAAGATAGATAAATGTGTCATGAATACGAATTTGATACAATTAGATAACGATACACACTTGTAAACTGGTGTATATTGATAATGTGTTGTACTGGATGAACGGCACCAAACTAGTGCTGAACACAGACAGAACAGAACTGATGCCTGTCGGCACTACATATACTCCTCAACTTGAATTTATTGGCAGTGAGTGTGCAAATGGCTTTTATTCCAATATCTTTGCCACCTTAATAACCACAGACGCTGGGACAGTCTTTACAGTGCTATGATGGTGATGACGAGGATGATGATCATGACGCTATGGATTTCCTCAAGGATTGACACTGCGTGAAAGGGCTGTATTCTACGATTCCTATTACGATGTATCCTGGCGTCAACCAGGCCTGAGAGATACAGACACCTGCGATGCTGGTCAGGAAATTTGAGCAACACCTTCAATCATGCAACCATGAAATGGGTGACATTCGACTGTATGGTCCCTATCTTCCCAATGAGTCCTTAGCACGCTCTGAGTAGGAGCCGGTTGGAGCCAAAAAATTCGGCAAAAATTGTCGAAAGGACTGACAGGGAATCGAACTCATAATCTTCCAGTCGGTAGTCCGTAGCGCTAACCACTACACCACGGTGACCGAGTGCACATATATTGGTGAACCGATATTTCATTCCAAAGTTTTGTGAAATACTTCAGGGTCAAGGCTGACTGAAAGTTGACCATGCGACAACACGTCAGCGACACTTCATTTTCAGTTTCTCAAGATGACGTCTCTGCGCTCGGAATGAATTCCATATGCACTAACGTCACAGGTGTCATGTGATGGAGAAGATCCAGAATGATCACGGCACAAGCCTTAAGCCTGCACATAAACCCATGAGCTGGCTAGGTCCTGAGGTCCTACCTAGATAGTGCCATAACCCTAGGGTCGTGGGGGAGTGAGGTGGCAGAGATCTCAGCTTTTACCGGGGCCAGCACCACGAGGGCGGCGCCCATCTCCTCTCCCTCGCTTCAAATACATATTCATATTTACTTTGTTATCCTAGACTTCAGAAATGCAAGAAGGCTAATTGGTCTTCAAGGGGTAGGACCTGGGACATCAACCCATCTCTACAATGTTTTATACCAAGGCAGCTGGGCAATGCCTTGCTCTTCGCGATTTTCAACTGCCGTGGGATCTTTAGCGTGCAGAGCCAGAAGGCACACAGGTCCGACTCGTTTTTTGTTCCCTTCCGAAGGACTAGACGTTCAGTTTGATTTTCCGGTCAAACTGAGAAGAAAGTTGAGGCCTCTACAGGGAGCGAACCTTGGAACCTCGAGTTTTGTTTTTGGCAGGTGAACATCTGAACCATTCTGCCACTCTTCTCCCTTATGGTGCCATGACCACGTCAACAGTCTCAGTGGTAGTTGCCATCCAGCGCGTCGTAGAATGGCCTCCATCAGACTATGACTGTCCAAAACATTAATCTGTGTTATGTATCTTGACTGGCCACATCAAACAACACAGTGAATAAAAGACTCAGAGCTGATGTCTTGCACATGCTCAGAAGATTGGTAAGTCTGTATCGTACGTACAACTGTTCTTCATTTTTGTCAATGTGGATACAAGGTTGTACTGAAAATCCAGACTCACCTGTACAGATTAGGTGTAAAAAAGCCAGGTTAACTTGGACAGATGAGGTGCAAAAAACCCTGGTGAACCAGGACATATTAGGTGCAAAAATAGAGCCAGGTAAACTTGGACAGATTAGGTGCAAAAAATCCAGGTTAACTTGGACACATTAAGTGAAAAAAATCCAGGTTAACTTGGACACATTAAGTGAAAAAATCCAGGTTAACTTGGACACATTAAGTGAAAAAAATCCAGGTTAACTTGGACACATTAAGTGACAAAATCCAGGTTAACTTGGACGCATTAAGTGAAAAAAAAATCCAGGTTAACTTGGACACAAAATAAGAGTCATAAGTAGATGGGAGAATAGAAAAATGGATCGAGAACTTCAACACTAACAATTAACATCATCAATGTGAAGGGAAAACTTAACACTAAAATAACAAAATCCATTTAGGCTGGACAGAGAGTGTGTGGAGGACACGGAAGTCAAAGGTCTGCACGTGCCCAAAGGCGTCCTCATTACCATACCTGTCCACAGCATTCACACCAATCCCGCCCACTGGCCTGACCCCTTCACCTTTGACCCCGAAAGGTCAGTGCTGTCTGTTGAAAAGAAGAGGTCGAAGTGATATAGTGGTGTGTCAGTTTGCGTATGCTGCGTGTGTTGTGTTGTGTTGTGTTGTGTTGTGTTGTGTTGTGTTGTGTTGTGTTGTGTTGTGTTGTGTTGTGTTGTGTTGTGTGTCATACAGTTGTTTGGTATTGGTATTATCTCGTGTTCTTGTGTTGTAGTGTGTCGAGTTGTATTATCCTCTATTGTGTTGTGTTGTGTTGTATTATCTTGTGTTTTGTGTGTGTTTTCTTATGTTGTATTGTTTAGTGTTGTTTTGTCTTGTGGTGTACTGTTTTGCACTGTGCTGTGCTATATCCCTCTATGTTGTATTGTATTGTTCTGTGTTGTATTATGCTGTGCTGTATTGTTCCGTGTTGTATTGTACTGTGTTGTATAATGTTGTGGTGTATTGTTCTGTGTTTATTATCATGTGATGTATTGTTCTGTGTTGTATTATGCTGTGCTGTATTGTTCCGTGTTGTATTGTACTGTGTTGTATAATGTTGTGGTGTATTGTTCTGTGTTTATTATCATGTGATGTATTGTTCTGTGTTGTATTATGCTGTGCTGTATTTTTCCGTGTTGTATTTTCCTGTGTTGTATAATGTTGTGGTGTATTGTTCTGTGTTTATTATCATGTGATGTATTGTTCTGTGTTGTATTATGCTGTGCTGTATTTTTCCGTGTTGTATTTTCCTGTGTTGTATAATGTTGTGGTGTATTGTTCTGTGTTTATTATCATGTGATGTATTGTTCTGTGTTGTATTATGCTGTGCTGTATTTTTCCGTGTTGTGTTGTTCTCTGTTGTATAATGTTATATTGTATTGTTTTTGTGTTGTATTATGTTGTGTTGTATTGTTCTGTGTTGTATTATGCTGTGCTGTATTTTTCTGTGTTGTATTATTCTCTGTTGTATAATGTTATATTGTATTGTTTTTGTGTTGTATTATGTTGTGTTGTATTGTTATGTGCTGTATAATGTTGTGTTTATTCTGTGGTGTATTATACTGTGTTGTATTGTTCAGTGTTATGTTGTTCTGTGTTGTATTATGCTGTGCTGTATTGTGCTGTATTATATTATGCTGTGTTGTATTGTGCTGTGTTGTATTATGCTGTGTTGTATTGTGCTGTTATATTATACTGTGTTGTATTTTGCTGTGTTGTATTGTGCTGTGTTGTATTGTGCTGTGTTGTATTGTGCTGTGTTGTATTGTGCTGTATTATATTATGCTGTGTTGTATTGTGCTGTGTTGTATTGTGCTGTGTTGTATTGTGCTGTTATATATACTGTGTTGTATTTTGCTGTGTTGTATTGTGCTGTTATATTATACTGTGTTGTATTTTGCTGTGTTGTATTGTGCTGTGTTGTATTGTGCTGTGTTGTATTGTGCTGTGTTGTATTGTGCTGTATTATATTATGCTGTGTTGTATTGTGCTGTGTTGTATTGTGCTGTGTTGTATTGTGCTGTTATATTATACTGTGTTGTATTTTGCTGTGTTGTATTATGCTGTGTTGTATTATGCTGTGTTGTATTATGCTGTGTTGTATTGTGCTGTGTTGTATTGTGCTGTGTTGTATTATTGTCTTGTGTTATGCTGTGTTGTAACATTATGCTGTGTTGTATTGTGCTGTGTTGTATTATCCTGTGCTGTATTTTTCCATGTTGTATTATTCTCTGTTGTATAATGTTATATTGTATTGTTTTTGTTTGTATTATGTTGTGTTGTATTCTGTGGTGTATTATGTTGTGTTGTATTATTCAGTGTTATATTGTTCTATGTTGTATTATGCTGTGTTGTATTGTGCTGTATTGTATTATGCTGTGTTGTATTGTTCAGTGTTATGTTGTTCTGTGTTGTATGGTGCTGTGCTGTGTTATATTATGCTGTGTTGTATTGTGCTGTGTTGTATTATTGTCTTGTATTATGCTGTGTTGTATTGTGTTGTGTTGTATTATCCTGTGCTGTATTTTTCCATGTTGTATTGTTCTCTGTTGTAATAATGTTATATTGTATTGTTTTTGTGTTGTATATGTTGTGTTGTATTGTTTTGTGTTGTTATGTTGTACTGTGTTGCGCTGGTGTTCTGTGTCATGTGTTGTATTATGTTGTTATGTTGTACTGCGCCATGCCTGTTAGTTTGAGTCGTGTCGTGTTGTATTGTGTTGTTATGTTGTGTTGTACTGTGCTGTTATTTTGTGTCATATTGTGTTGTATTGTGTTATTATGTTGTGTTGTACTGTGCTGGTGTTCTGTGTCATGTCATGTTGTATTATGTTGTTATGTTGTACTGCGCCATGCCTGTTATTTTGTGTCGTGTCGTGTTGTTATGTTGTGTTGTACTGTGCTTTTATTTTGTGTCACATCATGTTGTTTTGTGTTGTTATGTTGTGTTGTACTGTGCTGTTATTTTGTGTCATGTTGTATTGTGTTGTTATGTTGTGTTGTACTGTGCTGTTATTTTGTGTCACATTATGTTGTATTGTGTTGTTGTGTTGTGTTGTACTGTGCTGTTATTTTGTGTCATGTTGTATTGTGTTGTTATGTTGTGTTGTACTGTGCTGTTATTTTGTGTCACGTTATGTTGTATTGTGTTGTTATGTTGTGTTGTACTGTGCTGTGATTTTGTGTCTTGTCGTGTTGTATTGTGTTGTTATGTTGTGTTGTACTGTGTTGTTATTTTGTGTCACATTATGTTGTATTGTGTTGTTATGTTGTGTTGTACTGTGCTGTTATTTTGTGTCACGTTATGTTGTATTGTGTTGTTATGTTGTGTTGTACTGTGCTGTTATTTTGTGTCTTGTCGTGTTGTATTGTGTTGTTATGTTGTGTTGTACTGTGCTGTTATTTTGTGTCACGTTATGTTGTATTGTGTTGTTATGTTGTGTTGTACTGTGCTGTTATTTTGTGTCGTGTCGTGTTGTATTGTGTTGTTATGTTGTGTTGTACTGTGCTGTTATTTTGTGTCACGTCATGTTGTATTGTGTTGTTATGTTGTGTTGTACTGTGCTGTTATTTTGTGTCACGTCATATTGTGTTGTGTTGTTATGTTGTGTTGCACTGTGCTGTGATTTTGTGTCTTGTTGTGTTGTGTTGTTATGTTGTGTTGTACTGTGCTGTTATTTTGTGTCACGTCATATTGTGTTGTGTTGTTATGTTGTGTTGCACTGTGCTGTGATTTTGTGTCTTGTTGTGTTGTGTTGTTATGTTGTGTTGTACTGTGCTGTTATTTTGTGTCATGTTGTGTTGTATTGTGTTGTTATGTTGTGTTGTACTGTGGTGTTATTTTGTGTCACATTATGTTGTATTATGTTGTTATGTTGTGTTGTACTGTGCTGTGATTTTGTGTCATGTCGTGTTGTTATGTTGTGTTGTACTGTGCTGTTATTTTGTGTCACATTAGGTTGTGTTGTGATGTTATGTTGTGTTGTACTGTGCTGTGATTTTGTGTCATGTCGTGTTGTTATGTTGTGTTGTACTGTGCTGTTATTTTGTGTCACATTATGTTGTATTGTGTTGTTATGTTGTGTTGTACTGTGCTGTTATTTTGTGTCATGTCGTGTTGTTATGTTGTGTTGTACTGTGCTGTTATTTTGTGTCACATTAGGTTGTGTTGTGATGTTATGTTGTGTTGTACTGTGCTGTTATTTTGTGTCATGTCATGTTGTGTTGTGTTGTTATGTTGTGTTGTACTGTGCTGTTATTTTGTGTCACATTAGGTTGTGTTGTGATGTTATGTTGTGTCGTACTGTGCTGTTATTTTGTGTCGTGTCATGTTGTGTTGTGATGTTATGTTGTGTTGTACTGTGCTGTTATTTTGTGTCATGTCATGTTGTGTTGTTATGTTATGTTGTGTTGTACTGTGCTGTTATTTTGTGTCGTGTCGTGTTGCATTGTGTTGTTATGTTGTGTTGTACTGTGCTGTTATTTTGTGTCGTGTTGTATTGTGTTGTTATGTTGTGTTGTACTGTGCTGTTATTTTGTGTCATGTCATGTTGTATTATGTTATGTTGTACTGCGCCGTGCCTGTTATTTTGTGTTGTGTCGTGTTATGTTGTGTTGTACTGTGCTTTTATTTTGTGTCGTGTCGTGTTGTATTGTGTTGTTATGTTGTGTTGTACTGTGCTGTTATTTTGTGTCGTGTTGTATTGTGATGTTATGTTGTGTTGTACTGTGCTTTTATTTTGTGTCACGTCATGTTATGTTGTGTTGTTATGTTGTGTTGTACTGTGCTGTTGTTTTGTGTCGTGTTGTATTGTGTTGTAATGTTGTGTTGTACTGTGCTGTTATTTTGTGTCGTGTCGTGTTGTATTGTGTTGTTATGTTGTGTTGTACTGTGCTGTTATTTTGTGTCACGTCATGTTATGTTGTGTTGTTATGTTGCATTGTACTGTGCTGTTATTTTATGTAGTGTCGTTTTGTGTTGTTATGTTGTGTTGTACTGTGCTGTTATTTTGTGTCGTGTCATGTTGTGTTGTGTTGTTATGTTGTGTTGTACTGTGCTGTTATTTTGTGTCACATTATGTTGTATTGTGTTGCTATGTTGTATTGTACTGTGCTGTTATTTTGTGTCACATTATGTTGTGTTATGTTGTGTTGTACTGTGCTGTTATTTTGTGTCACGTCATGTTGTGTTGTGTTGTTATGTTGTGTTGTACTGTGCTGTGATTTTGTGTCATGTTGTATTATGTTGTTATGTTGTGTTGTACTGTGCTGTTATTTTGTGTCACATTATGTTGTATTGTGTTGTTATGTTGTGTTGTACTGTGCTGTTATTTTGTGTCATGTTGTATTGTGTTGTTATGTTGTGTTGCACTGTGCTGTTATTTTGTGTCGCATTATGTTGTATTATGTTGTTATGTTGTGTTGTACTGTGCTGTTATTTTGTGTCACATTATGTTGTATTGTGTTGTTATGTTGTGTTGTACTGTGCTGTTATTTTGTGTCATGTTGTATTGTGTTGTTATGTTGTGTTGTACTGTGCTGTTATTTTGTGTCGCATTATGTTGTATTATGTTGTTATGTTGTGTTGTACTGTGCTGTTATTTTGTGTCACATTATGTTGTATTGTGTTGTTATGTTGTGTTGCACTGTGCTGTTATTTTGTGTCGTGTCGTGTTGTTATGTTGTGTTGTACTGTGCTGTTATTTTGTGTCACGTCATGTTGTATTGTGTTGTTATGTTGTGTTGTACTGTGCTGTTGTTTTGTATCTTGTTGTATTGTGTTAAGTTGTCTTGTACTGTGCTGTTATTTTGTGTCATATTTTGTTGTAATGTATTGTTATGTTGTAATGTGCTGTTATTTTGTGTTATATCGTGTTGTGTTGTTATGTTGTAATGTGCTGTTATTTTGTGTTATATCGTGTTGTGTTGTGTTGTGTTGTTATGTCGTACTGTGCTGTGCTCTTAGTTTGTGTCAAGTCGTGTTGTATTGTCGTGATATGTTCTACTGTACTGTGCTGTTATTTAGTGTCGTGTCATTTTGTATTGTTGTTGTGTTATGTTGTGTTGTACTGTGCTGTGTTGTGTTTTAAGGTGTCATTTTGTACTGTGATGTGTTATGTTGCACTATACTGTGCTGTGTTGTATTGTGTTATGTAATGCTGCATTACATTCTGTTTATTGCATTGCATTATGTGTGTGTGTGTGTGTGTGTGTGTGTGCGTGCGTGCGTGCGTGCGTGCGTGTGTGTGTGTGTGTGTGTGTGTGTGTGTGTGTGTGTGTGTGTGTTCAGACACACAACAGAAGTAGGAACAGAGTGATATCTATTCATTTTTCAATCTGCCTGGCATGAACGCCAAACACGATGTAGGAGTAAAATAAATATGAATATTACAAGAAAAAACAAGCAAACAAGCAAAAAAACAACGAATAGACAAAATTCAATAAAATCGCTTTTCAATTTTGTTTCTTTTCCAATTCTGAATCTTGGTGTTATTTTTTGTTTAGCGCGAAATCCAGTAAATTAAAATGATTTAAAGTCCATTACACTAAGATAATAAACTCTACTACACTAAAAGAAAAAAGTGTGCGTGTGTATGTGTGCGTGCGTGTGTGTGTGTGTGTATGCGTGCGTGTGTGTGTGTGTGTGTGTGTGTGTGTGTGTGTGTGTGTGTGTGTGTGTGTGTGTGTGTGTGTACACCAAATCCAAATGTCCATTGTTCATTTGACTTGGGACATTAAATAATTGTGTATCTTTTGTATGTGTGCGTGTGTGTGTGTGTGTGTGTGGCGTATGTGCGTGCGTGTGTGTGTGTGTGTGTGTGTTTGTGCGTGCGTGCGTGCGTGTGTGTGTGTGTGTGTGTGTGCGTGTGGTGTTGGCTTATTTTACAGACACACAGCAGAAGCGAAGGCAGAGCGTCATCCATTCAGTTTCATACCGTTCGGCATGGGCCCCAGAAACTGCATAGGCATGCGCATGTCTCAGATGGAGGCCAAAATGGCCGTCGTCGCCATCGTGCAGAAGTTCACTCCCGTCCTCTGCGACAACTCTGTGGTAGGCTGGATACTGACTCTGTAGTGATGCTAGAGTGGTTTCCGTTGTGTGTTTCTTGTGTCTGGTCCATACAGCTGGAATGAGTGCCCCTGTCTCTTCAACACTCACATACTCTATTTTCCTGGTGGGGATGCCAGGGGGTCTTTCAGTATAAATAGCATCCCCACCTTCTGGAAATTCTGAACTAGAAATTTCCTCTTTTCTGTCACTCTCTTCGTTTCTGCCGTGTTCCTTTGCTTTCTGTCATTTCCTCTATAATTTTCTGCCTTGCAGGTCCATTCACCTGTGTGTGTTCAATAACGTCTTTCGTACTGTCCCTTAGGATTGGTAATTGGGTACATGTATTAAGTGCATATTTTGCTCTAGGGAAATGAGATATGCAAGAGCAATTTTAGGTAATTTAGGCCTGTTTTATATATGTTTTTGTGTCATTAGTTATGTATAAAGTTTGTATTCAGGTATGTTTTTAAATCTCCTGTGCGATAAAGTGGACGGAGTGGTCAATGCCAGGGGCATATCCGTGGATTGTGTACGCAGATGCATTGATGTATGCACTTAATTTTCTTGTCCTTTTTTTTTTAACCTGTTGAAGTATTGTGTGAATATTGAAACGGGTTATAGCTCTGATACGGCTCTGCGCAGTCGGCTGGGCTTTTAAACAAAAGTAGCAATTAACAGTGATAAGTTTAACTCGCGGTGATTTCCCTTTCTACGTACCCACCCGTTCGTCCCACTGTGTTCCTGTCGTCTTCTTCCCAGTGTGCATGTGGTTTGTGCCCTTGAGTGTTTGACATTGTCAGTTGATTAATGTTTTAGTGAAATATGAGAGGATGCACTTTGATTGAGTCTGTATATCGCACTGAACTTGTATATCGCACTGAATTTGTATATGACACTGAATTTGAATATCACATTGAATGTGTAAATATCACATTCAATCTATGTCACATTGAATTTGTATATCACATTGAATTTGTATATCACATTGAATTTGTATATCACATTGAATTTGTAAATATCATATTGAATTTGTAAATCACGATTTAGCACATTATTATCAGTAGTAGTAGTAATAGTAGTAGTCGTATCAGTATTATCATCATCATCATCATCATCATCAACAACAACAACAACAACAATCATCATCATCATCATCATTATCATCATCATCATTATTATCATCATCATCATTATTATTATTATTATTATTATTAATTGTTATTGTTGTTGTTATCATTATTAACATTATCATTGTTATTATTATTATTATTAGCAGCAGCAGCGTTCTCGTCATTAGTACTGTGGTTTTTTTTTATTATCTTGGTTTGTCTTTTTCTGTCATTTTTTTTCATGTGAGTCTTTCTTCCTTCCTTTATTTATTTATTTATTTATGTATTAGTTTATTTATTTATTATTCGTTTATTTATTTATGGGTTTATTTTACTTTACTTCAAATCGTTTTTATCGACAAAAGAATAGTTTAGGTTTTTGTGCTGCGGTTTGTTGTCTTAAGCCTTTGACTTCTTCCTTTGTATTTTTCATTGTATTTTATTTCTCTATTTGTTTTTCTATTCACTTCTCAAATTAGTTAATTAGTTAGTTAGTTGCAAGTTTTTTAACGTGATCTATTTTATTTAAAGTAAAGGGAGATTGTGTGGGTGTCTGTATATATTTTTTTTCCTTCTTGTGAATCTATCTCTGTGCATGAGATAGAGATAGATAGATAGACAGACAGACAGACAGACAGACAGAGGTTTTTATATCTGTGATATCATTGCGTGAGAGAGAGAGAGAGAGAGTGTGTGTGTGTGTGAGAGAGAGAGAGAGAGACAGACAGACAGACAGACAGATAGACAGACAGACAAACAGAGACAGACAGAAACACAGAGACAGAAGACAGGTAAATCTTACCACAGCCTTTCTTCCTTCTTGTTTCAGTTTCCAGCCAAGATATCAACACACATCCGTCTCGGTCCAGTGGAAACCATGAGGGTCAAGTTCCATCCTCGCTCACCCTGACATCTCAGTTGCTATTAAGCCCACTGATCCATGATCGGTTTCTGAAGTGACTTCAGATTTCAAGGAAAGAACTGTTTATCACTGAAACGAGAAATCATCGTATAATTGCTATGATTGTTGCTGATAAAAAAAAATCGTCATACCTAGTCCAAGGGAAAAGAAAGCTTTCACAGCAGTAACATCAAGAATTGATCAAAGAAATCATTGATACACAGACTGACACAGAAAACGACGTTACCACTAGCATACCATCATAGTTAAAGTAATAGCATTTATATTTGTATTCTTTCTTTTTTGTCACAGTAGATTTACTATGTTAAAGTCGGTTTGCTCTCCCAAGGCCGCGCTCGTCGCCGCAGTTCCCAAAGGTACGATTTTAAGCGTCTAAGTACTTCGGACTTTCCCAGATGGAGAATTTTTGTCGTAGTGGTATTGCCAGCAAGTTTGTCGTCACGTTCATGCCCCTTAACACCAGCGTGTCCAGGACAGTAGATCCATGTGAGATTTTGTGGGTCGATACTGTTCATTGCTTTGTGCCATTCCGGGGGTCCCTACACCATTTTGCACTTTTTGAAATAGACTCATTGAGTCAGAATGAAGGGTTGACTTTCTTTCATCTCATCATCCAGTGAAGTTTACCATTGGAGTGCATGTGTGACTGCCTCAATTTCCATCGTTAGACTGGATGTTGTCATGTCATTCGTAGCGTTTTCTAAATGTTTGGTGTTTCCATTCTGTTTGACAGTGAAGCCCCCATCCACATTTGTTATTGGCGACTGAATCATCCGTGTATATGATTACATCTTTGGGGTTGCAACTTAGTTGTTCCATGAATAGTTGAATTTCTGCATCTGCTTTCCCTTCTGGCCATTCGCGAAAGTGTTTCTCTACATTTTTGGTTATGATTGTTTTACACAGATTTTTGGATGTTTTCCCCATTCCTTTTCTCTCAAGTAAGAATCAGTGTAGTTTTTTGCCAAGACATTACTTGCGTGCTCAGAATTCCACACATACCAACGCCACAGGTACCGTGTGATGGAATACAGAACCAAGATGATCATGGCGTAATCCATGAACCTGCACATAAACCTAGCGTGTTGCTGGTCATCGTGGTGTAGTGGTTCGCACAATGGATTACTGACTGGAAGCTTGTTGGGTCAAATCTCGTCACCCCTGTGGAAGTTTTCGGGTCCAAATCAGCTCCTGCCAGGTTGAGCATGCCACGAGTTCACTGAGAAGAACGGGACCACACAGTCGAGTCTCATCCACTTCACAGATGCGTCATTGAGGATATTGCTCAAATCTCTTGACCACCACCTCAGCAATTTGTATCTCTCAGGCCTGGTTGACGCCAGGTTATATATTGACAATAAGCGTAGAGTACAGCCCTGTCACGCAGTCTCAATCCTAGATGGAAGTCCATAGCATCATAAATATCAACCGCATCGTCATCATCATTATAGCGCTGTAAAAACTGTGCCAGCTTCTGTGACCATTAAGGCGTGTAGATCACCCGTGGGGATGACGGGGGCTCTTTCAGTATAAATAGTATCCCCACCTTCTGGAAATTATGTGCTAAAAATTTCATTTTTCTATCACTCTCTTTGTTTTTGCCTTGTTCCTTTGCTTTCCGTCATTTCTATCTATCACTTTCTGCCTTGCTGGTCCATTCACCTGTATGTGTTCAATAAAATCTTACGTACTTTTTCTTAGGATTGATAATTGGGTACATGTATTAAGTGTATTTTTGGCTCTAGGGAAATGAGATATGCGGAAGCAATTTAGGTCATTTATGCCCGTTTTTTATATATGTTGTCTCTTCCAGTCGGTAGTCTGTCGCGCTAACCAGTGCACCAAAGCAATTGGTTTCACCCACAGACCTACTTACTCTGTCATTATGTTCCTCTGTGTTGTTTGTAGTGATAACATGTCTTACCCATCATTCACATCAATCATATTGATTTCACAATTCGGATTATGAACAGGCGATCCAGGCCCTCCCTACAAACCCATCTTTCGTTGCTGCAATCTGTTTTATTGCTGTATATCACCTATCCATTCTGTCATCATCTACTCTGCAAAACTGTCAAATATTTTCTACCTGAGTCTACCTGGTGCTCTTTTTCCCTTTAGCTTTCCTGATGTGACTAGATGCTCAAATTTCTCATGCCTCATAAAATGTCATATATGAATGTTGCTAATCTTTTCCTAATCTTCTTCATGAATATTTTTTATTTGTGTTTGCTTCTTTCAAAACTGTCTCGTTTGTTTTCTTTGCTGTCCATGGAACTCTTAACTTTCTTTTCAGAAACCACATTTTAGCTACCTCAATCTTGGTCTGACTTTGCTTGTTGATTGTCCAGGTTTCTCGTCTGTACAACTGTTGATTCTGTGTAACACTGAAAATCTGTTCCTGGTGATAATTGGTAGGCATTTGTCGGTATGAACGCTTTTAATTTTCGTGAATGCTGATTTATTTTAACCCGTTCTGCTGGCTATTTCTATTGTGTATCTGCCGTCTGGTGAGATGACTGTTCCCAGACATATAACTTATCAGCATGTCTCTGTGTTGTGCCATTTGCCATTGCACGATATGAATTTTTTTTACCGATTACCATAACATCAGTGTTTTTACTATTTAGCTCTGGCCCATTATTTCTGATTTCTGTTTCTATTATATTCACAGTTCCTTTCCCTTCAACAGATCTACACTGTTCTTCTGCTATTTCTGTTTTGATTCTGTTCCTTGTCCTCGTCATGATTATTCTTGACAGAATCTCTGTCATCATGACTCATCAAGTTGATTGTACGATGCAGTTCGCATTCTATAGCCCCTGCTTTCTTCGGAGGTGCAATGAAAACTGATGCTGACATGTCTTTGGGGATATTTCCGGTGTGACAGATTTTTTTTTTAGGAGGACTGTTATTTTTTTTCAGTCCCAAATTCATCTAGAGTTTCAGTCATTTCTATGGTAATATTGTCTGGTCTTGGGGCTTGTTGTTCTTGTGTATGTATCAGAAAGGATTTTCTCTCGAGTTCTCCATAAAAGTATTCCATGCCCAGAAGAAAATGTTGTTGTTTTTTCGTTCTGGATCTTAGCATCTACAAACTTGGCTGAGCAGTGTGTGACACAATGGATACTTTTTAGGATCATCGCACTGAGGGAGGTTACCTTTGTGCTCACCTTTTTTTTTTCTTTTCGTCCCATTTTCTACGCCACTTTGATGGCCACAGAAGCTGGCACAGGTTTTACAATGCGATGATGATGATGTCGATGAGAATGATAGTCATGATGCTATGGAGTTCCATCTAGGATTGAGACTGCGTGACAGCGCTGTACTCTATGTTTACTCTCGTAGTATATCCTGGCATCAACCAGGCCCGAGATATACAGACACCTGTGGTGCTTGTCAGAAGATTTGAGTAACACCGTCAACGACGCATCCGTGAAATAGATGAGACTCGACTGTGTGGTTACAGTCTTCCATAGCACGCCCAGGTCTGGATAGGAGCCTGTTACAGCCGAAAAATCCCACAATGAGTTTTGAAGGGACTGATGGGGATTCGAATCCACAACCTTCTAGTCGGTAGTCCGTTGCGTTAACCACTACACCCCAACGACTGGTACGCAATAAATAATGCGTGCATAAATATGGCGGTTGTCTTTGGCCTCCATTTCAAAGCGAGTGGACGAATCACAAGGTAACATTCTATGAATATTCACTGCACCATTTCAAGTTGTGTAGGCTTCAAAATATTTTGTGAAAAGTTTAAATCAGGCAAAATATATACTTTTTGTTTTTTCTGATGAGACATAAGATGATACAGTTTCGACAAACTGAGACTTTTCAATTCTTTCTCGCAACAGATATATATCTCGGCATGTTTTTCAAGTTTAGGTAACTGCAGATCTAGTTCTGCTGAGGACAGATAAAGACTCATATATATCTAGATCTATTATCTTTAATCAGTTTTTCGCTCTTAAATTCTCTCTGTCTCTGTCTCTCTCTCTCTCTGTCTCTGTCTGTCTCTCTGTCTCTGTCTGTCTCTCTCTCTCTCTCTCTCTCTCTCTCTCTCTCTCTCTCTCTCTCTCTGTCATAACCACTGTTGTAAGTGGCTGTTGGTCTTCTACAATGAAATTTTTGTTTTCTGTTTCTCTCTCTTGTCTCTCCCTCTCTGTCTGTCTGTCTGTCTGTCTGTCTCGCTGTCTGTCTGTCTCTATCTCGTGGTTAATGCGTGTGTGTCTGAATTTTGTTATTTTCAAAGAGATTGTTGTTTATTTTTAAACCAGACCCACGTCTTGTTTGAACTAAACGGCACACAGTCATTAAATTGTCAAAAAGAGTGTCTTTCTCAGATCAGTGTGTGTGTGTGTGTATGCGTAGGTGTGTGTGTGTGCGTGCGTGTGTGCACGTTTCCTTGCACATGCATGAAATGTTGAAATGCACATTCTTGTCACTGTGTTTGTCACAGAAATGGTGGACTCAGTATCACAAACATGTGACTGATTTATAAAATCAGTGATTTCTCCTGTCGTCATGAACTTTGTTAGTAACCATTATCGTTATTGTTTTTAAAGCCCAGCCGACTGCGTAGAGCCATATCAGGGCTATAACCACTTCAAAATATATAAAACTCCAACAGGAAAAAGAAAAGAAAAGAAAATTAAGTACACATATCGATGCATTCGCGCACATAATTTAAGAACATGCCCCTGGCGTTGACCATTCCGTCCAATTCATCGCACTGGGGATTTAAGTAACACTCTTGTATACATATATAAGCATACCTAAGGACACCAAAACATATATTAAAACAGGCATAAATTACCCAAAATTGCTTCCGCATATCTCACCTCCCTAGAGCCAACAATGCGTTTAATACATGTACCCAATTATCAATCCTAAGAAAAATTATATAAGACTCTTTCGAACACATAGAAGTGAATGGACCATTAAGGCAGAAAATGATAGGTAGAAATGACAGAAAGCAAATGAACAAGGCAGAGAAAAGAGTGTGACAGAAAAGAGGAAGTTTATAGCACAAAATTTCCTGAAGGTGGGAATAATATGTATACTGAGAGAGACCCCGTCATCCCTACGGGGGTATGTTAGTAACCAAAATACAACAGTTATGCCTCTCTTAAGCTATTTACTCACCTTAACCCTTTGACTCCCGCACACTATCCACCAACTGCAAAAACTTAACCCTTTGATTATCTCACCCTATCCACCAGCTTCATGCAGGAAGGTGGTGGATAGGGTGAGGGAATCAGAGGGTTAAGTTTTTGCTTGGTTGGCATGGTTGGCAAAATTGCACAATGCAGGATGCTGGTGGAGAGGGTGCGGGAGTCAAAGAGTTAAGTGATAAAACTATGACTCTCAAGTTTGGAGTTTGGTATTTGTTCAAGAAGCATTCATAGCAATTGGGCAATTCCATACACGCTCCACCCAAACCTGCCACCAGTCATCTGGCAGATTCCTTGATCCTAAGCATAACCTTTCGCTCTGGCAAAGTCTTTAAAAGGGGACAAGCAGATAAGAAGGTAAAGCATTAAGCTGAAACCACCAGAATGATGGAAACATGAAGACTGACAACAAACAGGCCAGTTTTTAATGATGTTGCAGGGTGGGAGTAACTTCGAGATATCAAATCTTTACTCCACAGCTCCCCTCCCCCCTCGCTCCCCCCCTCCCCCCCCGGGATGACTGGGGCTCTTCCTCTCTCTCCTCTCCTCTCTCTCTCTCTCTCTCTCTCTCTCTCCTCTCTCTCCCTCTCTCCTCTCTCTCCCTCTCTCTCTCTTTCTTTAAGGGAATAAACCCAAACAGAAAAAACATCACTGCCTTGTGGTTATCTCGGGAGAGACTACGGCTAAGGGAGTAAACCCTGACAGAAAATTCACCCCTACTGTCTTGTGGGTAATCGTGGGAAAAAACGATGGACGGCAACGGGAAACCACCATCGTATACTCCCAAGATTGTCATGGCCAGCCAAAATATGAAAAAGGAAAAGAACGTAAATAGGGGCTTCTGTGGAGCACCTTCGTCGCGTAGGGGCCATCATGCTGCGCAACAGGTAGATCCAGGGAGAAAATATTGGATGGACTTTCAGTCTGGCTGAGGACAGAGAGGGTGGGAGATGTACTTGCAGCAACAAGGGATAGATTTGTATGGAGGGCCATGATCGCCAACGCCATGCGGCAGGGCACATGATGATGATCTCTCTCTCTGTCTCTCTGTCTCTCTCTCTCTGTCTCTCTCCTTCTATCTCCCCCCTTCTCTCTGTCTCTATGTCTCTGACTCTCTCTCTATTTCTTGCTCTCTCTCTTTCTCTTGTGTTTATGTGCCTATCTGTCTGTCTCTGTCTGTCTGTCTGTCTGTCTATCTGTCTGTCTGTCTGTCTGTGTCTCTGTCTGTCTGTCTGTCTCTCTTTTTCTCGGTTTGTGTTTGTGCCTCTGTTTCTGTTTGTCTCTGTCTCTGTCTCTCTGCGTCTGTCTGTCTCTCTCTCTCTTTCCGTGTGTGCGTGTGTATGTGTGTTTGTCTGCCTGTCTCTGTCTTTCTCTGTCTCTCTGTGTCTGTCTGTCTGTCTGTCTGTCTCTCCCTCTCTCTCCTTCTCTCTCTTTCTGTCTCTTCTATTGTTGGGGCACACCCACAGCTGTGTAGGCAGTTGGTGTGTTTTTTGTGTTCATGTCTACTTTTTTTGTGGGCCCCCTGTCTCCTTCTTCTACTTTTTTTCTGTCATATTTCTTTTCTTCGTTTCTTTGGTATTGTTGATGCCTTTCTATATTTGCATAAGCATTTTTCATTGCTTTCTTTTCGTGCTTTCTCCTCTTTATCTCATCTCTCGACATAATGGCCAAAGTATAGGCTGTCAACAATAGGGATAAACAGCTGGTGCACATCGTTGTCTTTTTCACTCGTGTGATTCCCACGTACGGTACGCAATTGACACGGCTATGACGTGTGTGTGTGTGTGTGTGTGTGTGTGTGTGTGTGTGTGTGTGTGTGTGTGTGCGTGCGTGTGTGTGTGTATGTGTGCGTGTGTGTATGTTTGTGTGTGCGTGTGTATGTGTGTGTATGCGTGCGTGTGTGTGTGTGTGTATGTGGTTGTGTGTGTGCGTGTGCGTGTGTGTGTGTGTATATTTGTGTGCGTGTGTGTGTGTGTGCGTGTGTGTGTGTGTGTGTGTGTGTTTGTTTGTGTGTGTGTATGTGTGTGTTTGTGCGCGTGTTTGTGCGTGTGTGTGTGTGGGCGCGCGCGCTCGCGCGTGTGTGTGTATGTGTGTGTGCTTGTGTGTGTGTGTGTGTGTGTGTGTGTGTGTGTGTGTGTGTGTATGTGTATGTGCTTGTGTGTGTGTGTGCGCGTATGTGTATGTGTGTGTGCGTGTGTGTATCTTTGTGTGTGTGTGCGCGCGCTTGTGTGTGTGTTCGTTCGTTATTTCTTTTAACGTCTGTTCGCATATGTGCTTTTAGACGAAAAAAAAAAAAAAAAAAAAAAAAGAAAAGGTACGTAAGGAATGAATGAATCTATGTAATCATGAAGGCATTGTATCAATTAAGGTAACAATTAATGTAACATCAAACAAATTAACGAACAAAAGAAAAACAATCAGAACATTTTATCAGTCAGGCTTCATCGGATTTCTCGGGGCTGTGTGGGAGTTACAGGTATAAAACAGTTGGGCTGAATCAAAGAAAACGACCTACAGGACTGTGCAGTAAACGTCTAGCAATGTGTAAATACAGAGTGAAATCAGTATGTTTCTGTTTTAAGTTTGTAAATGACGCAGGGAAATAAGGTCGCATTCGCTGACAACACAAAAGGTGATCAACTGTTATAAAATCACCACAGATACATTTGATGGTTTTACTAAATTTAGTTCGAAGTGAATTGAGAGTTAATCTGTAAGCTAAAGTTATCTCTTGTCTTGTAAAACCCTGGTAATTTACCGAGAAGGGGCGAAGGACACATTGCGCTTTTACTTTGTTTTCTAATATAGCATTCATTTCATGTTCAGAGAGTGGTAAATCAAGTTTAGTACTGCCAGCCCTATTCATTGCTGCATTTTTTGCTATTCTGTCGACCCGATCGTTAAAAAGGATACCACAGTGTGATGGGATCCAACAAAAAGTAACCTGTGTATTATTTGTTATTAAACAATGAATTAGAAATTTTATCTCAAATATTAACGAACTATTTACTTTATGTTCGCAACATTTTAAGGATTGTAATGCAGATTTCGAATCTACACATAATAGGATACTAAACAAAGTTATGGGTAGATCTACTATATATTTCAGTGCCATTAGGATGGCAACTAATTCAGAAGTGAAGATTGAATGTCCCTGTCCTAAAGAGTAAGCCTTTTCTACTTTAAATTTAGGAATTAGAAAGCCAGCGCCTGCTTTACCATCATCTAGAACAGAGCCATCTGTAAAGATTTTTAAGTAATGTGAATATTTTTTGTGTAGATGAGACAGAACATCAATTGCTAACAAGTGTGGATTAATATCTTTTGTCAGGTCAGTATCAGTGTAGTTGATATCAAAAATAGCATTGAACAGTTCCCAGGGGGGTAGAGGACAACATATCATTTTATGTGAAACTTTGTTAGGTAATACGTGAGAAAGTTTGAAGAGCTCATTTGTGTAAGTG
>CM060310.1:93462881-93470381 GCA_030674185.1 Monoplex corrugatus | reverse complement strand
AAACATAAATATAAAATGAATCAGTTAGAAACATAAATATAAAATGAATCAGTTAGAAACAGAAATTTAAAATGGAACAATAAAAAATTTTTAAAAAGGGTTTTAAAAAAAAAGAAGAAAGAAATCAGTTGAAAATCAAGAAAATTCCATAATCATTATTTCTTTAAAGACCCAGAATTAAAACGAAACAAAAAAAGGACAATCAGGCAGACGAAAATAAACACTATGGTGTAGTGGTTAACACAACGGACTACCGACTGGAAGGTTTAGGGTTCGAATCCCCATCAGTCCCTTCAAAGTCGTTCTGGAGTTTTTCGGCTCTAACCGGCTCCTACCCAGACCTGGACTCACTGGGAAGACTGGGACCACAGAGTCGAGTTTTATCCACTTTACGGATGCATCATAAAAAGTGTTGCTCAAGTGTTCTGACCAGCACTGCAGGTGTTTGTATTTCTCGGGGCTGGTCGACGCCCGGATTTTTTATGATAGTAAGCGTAGAGTACAGCCCTGTCACGGAGTCTCAATCCTAGATGGAATTCCATAGTTTCATTATTATCATCCTTATCGACATCATAATCGCATTGTTAAAAAAAATAAAACCTGCCTCACATTCTGTGGCCATTAACGTGACGTAGGAAATGGGGCGAAAAAAAAATGTGAGCACAAAGACAACTTCTCTGAGTGCGATGATCCTTAGAAAATTAAAACTGTATAAAAGAATATAGAAAACAATATTAAAATACACATTCTACCACATACTCATTCATTGTCCTTGCGTGTCTTGCCCAACTTTTTAACAATTTCGTATCAAGCATCGTTCGGGACAATTAGAACAGATTTTTACCATCAGTTGATGAGAATACCTGTTGTTATGTATTTGTTCTTTTTCGTGCAAACTTACAGTACCCCTAAGCTGGTATTTTCTTTGTGGACATTAGCAAAGCGTTTGACAGTTTATTCGGGTCTTTCATTCGCTTAAGATTTACATTTCGTTTCCTTTGGTCTAGATATCATGAAACGTATAAAACCTTTTTTTATTTCTTTATTACTTTTGTAATTGTGTATAATAACATCCGTGCTTGTCTCGTGGTGAACGTCGATCCTATGAATGGGTTCATAAATAGATGGATAGATTTATGAAATAAATATGTAAATAAATAAACAAATGAATGAATGAATAAATAAATAGATAAATAAACAGATAATAAATAGATAAATAAATAAGTTAGAAAATAAATGAATAGATAATAAATAAATAAACAAATAAATAAACTTTGTGAAAAGAACTAAGGACCGATCATCAAGTAAGACAACTGTAGATGGTCAATACCCCAAGTCAGGGAAGGAAGGGTTGCTTCCCTGGAAAGGTAACCCAAACAAAAGCAAGGAGACAGAGAAAATGAAATTGGCCTTTTACCCAACAGAACAAACTGTCTGGTATAAATAAATCTAAAAAAAATAATTTAAACTGCTGATAGCTGGCAATGTGAAGGGAGAAGAGTGGCAAAATGGTTCAGACGTTCGCCTGCCAATAACTTAACTCGAAGTTCCAGGGTTCGCTCCCCGTACAGGTCTCGACATTTCTCTTCAGCTTGACCGGAAAATCGAACTGAACGTCTAATCCTTCGGAAAGGGACGAAAAACGAGTCAGACCCGTGTGCATTCTGGCTGCGCACGCTAAAGATCCCACGGCTGTATTGCCCGGCTGCTTTGGTATAAAACATTGGAGAGATAGGTTGATTTCCCAGATCCCACCCCTTGAAGACCAGATAGGTTGATTTCCCAGATCCCACCCCTTCAAGACCAGATAGGTTGATTTCCCAGATCCCACCCCTTCAAGACCAATTAGCTTTCTTGCCTTTCTGAAATCTTTGTTAAAAAAGTGAATGTGAATGTGAATGTGAAGCAAGGGCAAGGGGATTGGCGCCGCCCTCGTGGTGCTGGCCCCGTGAAAAATTGAGGTCTCTTCCACCTCACTTCCCTACTACCCCAGGATTATAGAACTATCTAGGTAGGACCTCAGGACCTGGCCAGCTCATGGATTTATGTGCAGGCTTAAGGTTTGTGCCATGATCATTCTGGATTTTCTCCATCACATGGCACCTGTGACATTAGTGCATATGAGATTCATTCCGAGCTCAGAGACGTCATCTTAAGAAACTGAATTGAAAATTGAACATTGAAATGTGAAGGTCCGCTAGACCAACGTCCATCCAGGTCTTCTGTGCTGGTGCCTAGCCATCAGCAGTCTGTCTTCTTTTTCCCCATTGTCTCTGTTGTTTTTTAACCAGTCGCCGTGGTGTAGTGGTTAGCGCAACGGACTACCGACTGGAAGGTTATGGGTTCGAACCCCCATAAGTCCCTTCAAAAATCAATGTGGGATTTTTCGGCTCTAACCGGCTCCTACCCGGACCTGGGCGTGCTGTGGGGTCATTGGGAAGATTGGGACCACACAGTCGAGTCTCATCCACTTCACGGATGCGTCATTGAGGGTGTTGCTCAATTCTTCTGACCAACACCGCAGGTGTCTGTTTCTCTTGGGCCTGGTTGATGCCAGGATATATATTATGATAGTAAGCGTAGAGAACAGCCCTGTCACGCAGTCTCAATCCTAGATGGAACTCCATAGTTATCGTGATTATCATCTTCATCGAAATCATCATCATCACATTGTAAAAACTGTTCCAGCCTCTGTGGCCATTGATGTGGTGCAGAAAATGGGACGAAAAAAAAAAAAAAGGTGAACACAAAGATAACCTCCCTGAGTGCAATGATCCTAAAAAAAAATGTTTTTTCTGTTTTTGTTTTTGTTTTCTTCTTTGAGCGTTGTCCTTCTCAAAGGTCCACGTTTTGTTTCGTCTTATATTTCAGACTTGACAGTTTATTCCGCCGAACAATTAATGGTCGACTTTGTCTCCTGTTTGTTTCCTCGTTTCTGTTTGGTTTACCTTTGCAGGGAAAACAACCCTTCCTTCTTTATTTTGGGGCTATGACAGCCTGTCTATATTCGCCTTAGCCCTGATATGGTTCTAGTAGTCGGCTGGGTTATAAGCAATATGAACTGAACAGTTGCCTTATTTCAGAGGAGTATAACACAGGGAGGAGGGAGGAGGGAGGGTGGAGAATGTACTTGCTGCAACAAGGGATAGATGCATATGGAGGGCCATGATCGCCAGTGCCATGCGGCAGGGCACATGATGATAATGATGATGATGATGATGATGATAACACAGGGGAAATCTATGCTTACCTATCTCTTTATCACTTTTTTCCCCAACGTTCTTTTTTGTTGTTGTTGTTTTTTGTTTTTTTGTTTTGTTTTTTGTTTATAAGAACCAACAAAGACATGAAAGAGACCAGGCGTAGAAGCACGTTAATCTCAGCATGTCACCACAACCACCACCACCACCTTACCACCACCACCACCACCTTACCGCCCTACACTGGTGCTGACAATTCAAGAGTGTCTTAACATAACTACAGCTAACACCACAGCTACACCACCACAGTTACACCACCACCACCACCATCTACACCACCACCACCACCTACACCACCGCCGCCACACTACACCACCAGTTACACCACCACCACCTACACCACCTCCTAAACCACCACCACCTACACCACCATCTACACCACCATCTACAACAACACCTACAACAACACCTACACCACCACCTACACCACCACCTTCACCACCATCTACAACAACACCTACAACAACACCTACACCATCACCACCACCACCACATACACCACCACATACACCACGTACACCACCACCTACACTACCACCACCACTTACAACAACACCTACAACACCACCACCAGCCACAGCAAATGATACTGACAACTGTTTTAGCTCCTTCAGTTTGTTCTTCTGCTTTTTGGACAAGTCTCTCCTCTCGTAAGGATCCCTTGCCAGGTTGTACAGTTGATACTCATTATTACATTTCACTTTGAGGGCCAGCTCTTGTGGTTGAACCATCCAAAGCACATCCCGTTTTTACCCTTGTCACGTACCTGGTAATAACAATGACAATAATCACAATACCAGAGAACACCAGGTAGACCCTGGCCCAGGGAGAAACTACTGGACGGACTTGCCGGGTGGCTGAGGACAGAGAGGTTGGAAGCTGTGCTTGCGGAGACAAGGGATAGATGCATACGGAGGGCCATGATCGCCAACGCCATGCGGCAGGGCACATGACGATGATGAATAAACAATGCCAGTTGCGTGGTGCAGTGGTTTAGCGCAACGGTCTACCGACTGGAGGGTTCCAGGTTCGAACCTGTCAAATTCATTGTGGGATTTTTCAGTCCCAACCGGCTCTTAGTCGAGTGGAGTGATGCTGTGGGCGCTTTGGGACGGCTGGGACCAAACAAATCGGTCACATCCACAGTCATGAATGCGTCAGTGTTGCTCAAATCTCATGACCAACATCACAGGTGTCTGCATCTCTCGGGCCTGGTTGATGGCTGGTTATGTTATGACAGTAAACGAAGAGTACGGCCCTGTCACGCAGTCTCAGTCCTAGACGAAACCCATAGCATCATGATTATTATCCCCATCATAATCGTCACTATAGCATCGTAAACGCCGTCCCAGCAACTGTAGCCATCAAGGTGGCGTAGAAAATGGGACAGACAAAGGGAAAAATGAAGTAAAAAAAAAAGAAAAGAAAAATAATCACACACACGAAACACACACACACACACACACACACACACACACACACACACACACACACACACCACACACACACACACACACACACACACACACGTATACACACATACACACGTATACACAAACACACACACACACACACACGTATACACACATACACACGTATACACAAACACACACACACGCGCGTATACACACACACACATACACACACACCAAAGGAAAAAAAAGAAAAAGGATCTCTAACCAATTTCCAGTCGCCAACACGAACAGCAGCATAATTATCTGTCGGGCCCACTTCCAGTACCATATCTTTGCGGCGGCTATCCTCTTTTCGGCGGATTCTTTCCCACTGGTCATAGCCATCCACGTTCTGGGGCAACAGTTCGTCCGGATCCGCTTTGGCCACTTTGAGTAGGGTAGGCAGCCAGTCAGTTATGTGCATCATGCCACTGTAGGCAGAAGGAGACAGAGGGATTTATTATCGTTATTGTTGTTTAAAGCCCAGCCGACTGCGTAGAGCCATATCAGGACTATAACAGTTTCAAAGCCTACACAATACTTCAACAGGAAAAGAAAATTAAGTACACACATGAATGCATTCGTGTTCGTAATCTAAGGAAACGCTCCTGGCGTTGACCACTCTGTCCAAGTTATCGCACAGAGGATTTGAAAAACACACCTGAATACAAATTGAAACATGATAAGGACACTAAAATATGTACAAAAACGGGCCTACTTACCTAAAATTGCTTTCATATGTCTCATTTCCCCAGAGCCAAAAATGCAGTGAATACATGTACCCAGTTATCTATCCTAAGAGACAATACGTAAGACTTTATCGATCTCATACGGGTGAATGAACCAGCAAGGCAGAAAATGACAGGAAGAAATTACAAAAAGCAAAGGAACAAGGCAGAAACAAAGAGAGTGACAGAAAAGATGAAATTTTTAGCACAGAATTTCCAGAAGGTGGGGATACTATTTGTACTTAAAGAGCCCCCGGCATCCCCACTGGGGGAGAGAGAGGAGATGATGATTCAATTCAATTCAATTCAATTCTGACAGACACAGACAAACAGACAGACAGAGAGGAGGTGATGATGATAATGATGATGATAGTATTAGTAAAAGTGGTGGTGGTGGTGATGAGGATGAAAATGACAATCTTCTTTATCTGCCTTTACTCCATGAAGAGATATTGGGACGCCACACGCTACATGTAAATTGTTCACTAGATTCTTCTAGCTGTCTCGGTTGTGTGCCAAAGCTTGGGTTGATGCAAATGATATTTCTGTCCATTCTGCAATGTTGTTAGACCCTCTCTCTTTCTCTTTTCTTTTCTGTTTTCCTGTCCGTCTCGCTCCTTCAATAGTTTCCTGGAGAACTGACTTGCCAAGGCCATAGCATCTTGCCACAAGACCATACCAACGTGAGTCCTTTTCTCCCACTGGACGAAGCAGCGGGGAAATTTTACTCATTTTCTCCTTATTTTTGTATGTGGTGTTTGTTTGTGATCTTACGCTTGACAAAGGCCAGTTGGCCGAAAATTTGCGCCTGTCTTGTCTGGTTGTATTAAATACGCGTTCTTATTATTTTTTCTTTTTTTTTTTCTGGTTCCTGTTTGCTTGAACGCGGGCAGTCACACTTGTTTTGGATTTCGTAAAAAAAAACAAGAAAAAAAAACAAACAAACAAAAAAACAAAGAAACAAACAAGGCGGTGAGGCAGTAACTGATATAATAACTGCCATCTACAACAAAATCTGGCTCACAAACGTGTGACCCGTGCCATGACCCAATCAGACCCAGTCTGACCCAATCACTAATCGTTACCTTTCCCAGCAAAGGAAATCTCCAACACTACAATAACTACAGCACTATCAGCGTGATCACCAAGGTAACGCTTAACATCATTCTGACAAGAGTACAGCGACAACCAGCTACCTTTATAGAGGATGAACAAACCTGATTCCGCAAAGGCAAAAGTACCATCGAACAGATCTTTAACCTGCGTACCCTTTGCGAAAAACACGTCTAACACCACATGGAGTTCAACCACGTCTTTATGGACTTCAAAAGGCGTTTGGCAGAGGCAATGTGGGCTACTGCCACGAAATTGAACAGCAGGCAGAAGAAACACCATCCAGCATTTACACTTTTGTTGGATCCCATCACACTGTGGTATCATAAATAACGATTGGGTCGACAGAATAGCTAAAAGTGCAGCACTGAATAGGGCTGGCAGTACTAAACTTGATTTACCACTATGTGAGCATGAAATGAACGCTACATTAGAAAACAAAGTAAAAGCGCAATGTGACCTTCGCCCATTCATCGTAAATTACCAGGGTTTTACAAGACTAGAGATAACGTTAGCTTACAGATGATCTCTCAATTCACTTCGAACTAAATTCAGTAAAACCATCAAATGTATCTGTAGTGATAACATAACAGTTAAACACCTTTTGTGTTGTCAGCGAATGCGACCTTATTTCCCTGCATCATTTATAAATCTAAAACAGATACATACTGATTTCACTCTGTACTTACACATTGCGAGGCACTTTCTGCACAGTCCTGTAGGTCGTTTTCTTTGATTAAGCATGGTTGTTGTATACCTGTAAATCCCACCTGCTCCTGTTTGTTTGCTTGTTAGATTTTTTTCTTACTCCGTAGAGGGCCTGTTTCAACGCAACTTTTTTTTTTTTTTTTTCGTCTAAAAGCATATATGTGAATAGACGTTAAAAGAAATAAGGAACGAACACTTCAAAGCAGACAGTGCGGTATCTTCACAGAATGCTGTTGG
>CM060310.1:93442881-93450381 GCA_030674185.1 Monoplex corrugatus | reverse complement strand
TTGCTGCACTTCTGAATGTTTTCATCATTTTGGTGGTGTCAGTTTAGAGTTTCCCCCTGTGGGGATGCCGTGGGCTCTTTCAGTACAAATAGTATCCCCACCTTCTGGAAAATCTGTGAAAGAAATTTCCTCTTTCCTGTCATTCTCTTTCTTTCTGACTTGTTCCTTTGCTTTCTGTCATATCTTCCTGTCATTTTCTGCCTTGCTGGTCCATTCACCTGTATGTGTTCGATAAAGTCTTTCGTACTTTTTCTTAGGATTGATAATTGGGCACATGTGTTAAGTGCATTTTTGGCTGAAGGGAGGTGAGGTATACAGAGGCAATTTTAGGTAACTCATGCCCGTTTTTATATATGTTTTGGTGTCCTTAGGTATACTTAAGTTTGTATCCAGGTGTGTTTTTTAAATCCCCTGTGCGACAAATTGGACGGAGTGGGTAACGCTGAGGGCATGTCCTTAAAATTATATGCGCGAATGCAATTGATATTTGTACTTAATTTTTTTCCCCTGTTGAAGTTTTTGTATGTTTTGAAGTAATTATAGCCCTGATATGACTCTACGCTGGGCTTTAAACAACAATAACAATAACAATCTTAGATGTAAACCAAAGGAAATAAGAGGGAAGCAGGGAGAAATTTTAAATATTAACTAAGTAACATGACTCTTAAGAGTCACGGAGTTATCTACCATGTAGAATTTCTCAACTTTTTTTAAAAGTTTTTTTTAATTGGGATCAATACTGAAGTTCTCAATAATTTGTTTCTTGAACTGGAATGACATGCGGCATTATAGGGATGATCCGTAGCACGTGTGTGTGTGGTGTGTGTGTGTGTGTGTGTGTGGTGTGTGTGTGTGTGTGTGTGTATGTGTATGTGTGTGTGTGTGTGTGTGTGTGGTGTGTGTGTGTGTGTGTGTGTGTGTGTGTGTGTGTGTGTGTGTGTAACTGATAATGCATGCTAATGAAGTGTGGACCCTTCCATTGTCAAATTTGCTCTACAATAGAAGCGTTCAACACCTGAAAAACTATGGCAAAGCAAGCAAGTCAACATCCCAGGGCAGATCTCCCCGTACAAGAAAACCAGACAGGAGTTAAGAGTATTGTGTTTTCTTGAATATTTTTATTCTGTAACACAAAGGTTACGTGACCAAGCTCGCCATACAATACTTTTATGTAGTTATCTGTGTGCATCAATGATATAATAATGATAAAAAATGTTAAGTACGCATGCTATTTATGATTTTGACTAATTACTTTGCTGTTGATCTTCTGTTTTGTTTTTGTTGTTGGTTTTCTTTATCAATTTGAATTTGAAATGTGATGAAGCTATGTTTCTTAATCAGTTAATTAATTATGGTATCAATTCAGTTTCCCAGCCTCTGTTTTCCTTGTCAATTAAAAAAAACGGAAAAGAAAAACTTTGATTATTATTCTGGATGATGACTTGTATAAACGTACATGTGTGTGTGTGCGTGTGTGTGTGTGTGTGTGTGTGTTTATGGTGTGGTATGGTGTGGTGGTGATGGTGGTGTGGTGTGTGTGTGTGTGTGTGTGTGTGTGAGTGTGGGGTGTGTGTGTGGTGTGTGTGTGTGTGTGTGTGTGTGTGTGTGTGTGTGTGTGTGTGTGTGTTGTTGTGTGTGAAGTATATACATATTTGTAAAGTCTGTATCACTGTATTTTACTGAACATTTAAAATGATCCATATCAATTCGATCCATGTATTAAACTGCCTTTTTGTTTATTAACAGGACAATAAAGATTTCTGTATTCGTGTGATGTAACAGCTTTTGTTTATCAACAGGGTAATAAATGTTCTGTATTCCATGTGATGTAACAGCTTTTGTTTATCAACAGGGCAATAAAGTGTTCTGTATTCTGTGTGATGTAACAGCTTTTGTTTATCAACAGGGCAATAAAGTGTTCTGTATTCTGTGTGATGTAACAGCTTTTGTTTATCAACAGGGCAATAAAGTGTTCTGTATTCTGTGTGATGTAACAGCTTTTGTTTATCAACAGGGCAATAAAGTGTTCTGTATTCTGTGTGATGTAACAGCTTTTGTTTATCAACAGGGCAATAAATTTCTGTATTCTGTGATTGACAGCTTTGTTACGCTAGTGCTGATCAGTATGTAACAGCTTTTGTTTATCAACAGGGCAATAAAGTGTTCTGTATTCTGTGTGATGTGACAGCTTTCGTTCGTCTTATTTTGCAGCCGAATGTACAGCAAACTGCGTCATTTGCAAAGAATCCCTTGACAATGGTCAACCAACAGTGAAATTAGGTGAGACTGGATGTAAGATTGTCAATCGGTGCAGCACACAGCGTGATGTTAACATTGTGATGTTGAAGGACAGAAATTACATAGAAAATGCCGGCTTGACTATACAAATGCCAAAGCAATAAGGATGTATATCTAGAGAAGAAACAAAGCGCCTGTAGAGATGACCCGAGGCCATCCAGACGATCCTTTCAGCCTGCCTATGATCCAAGGATTCACTGTTTTGTGGCACCACTGCTGATGTCAATACTCACAGAAAAGGACATGAAGCCTTCCCAGTGAAAACCAAACCACACGAGGGATTTCAGGCAGCTGTCCTAGGTGTTTGCAAGGAATGAGATGACAGCTGGGCAAAAACAGTATCTGACAGAATTCAGTCAACATGTTGGGAAGACCTCATTGCATGGGATGCTGTGTACCATGATGCCTTCAGTGTCAGCTTCAGAACACACAGAAACAGTTCTGATTGATTTACCGATGCAAAGAAAACAAAACCAACTACTTTCTATGAAGATCCTCAACAGGCTAGGCAGGAAGGTTTTCTAAAATCTGCCAACATTTGGACGAGAATGATGATGAACAAGCCACATTGTCTGATCTTGTATCAAAAGTGCAGGAGTTTTGCGGGGATGGAGTTGATGCATACACTACAAAACATATGAAAAACAAACTTATTGAACATTTTGGGTTAGATATATTGATATCAAGCAGAGGCAAAAAGATTTCTGTGGTAACTCTTAGAACAGACAGCATTTTGACGCCCCACAGACAGAAGATTCAGATGCAAAGAAGAAAACAAAAAACAAAACAAAACAAAACCAACAACAACAACAAAAACTGAACCTAATACGAAACTGCCACAAAATGGATTGAAAGTGATATAAAAGGAGTTTTGCTATCAAGGATGTGTAGCCAGGATCAGATAAGATCAAGTCTGTCTCAGGGAACTTAAATTTTGTCCCTGACTCACTCCAGTTGTTCCTGAAAACAATCTTCTGTGGAATTGAGAGCGATCTGAAAATAGCTGCCATAGGCCAAGCCATCATACAAGCTGCAAGACCCAAAATGCTCCTGGCTCCTTTGCAAGTTGGCCAAGCTGTTCAAATGTACCACCAGTTTGCATCTCAGTTTTTAACTAACATCTTGTTCCAGCTTGGATTCTGTATATCGCATTCTGAAGTAAAGAAGTTTAAAGTATCTGCAGCACTGACCCAGGGAACAGACATTCCCGGCATCACAAAAGGTCACATTATACAGTATGTTGCTGATAATGTTGATCACAATGTGTGCACTCTTGATGGGTTTAGTACATTCCATGGTATGGGTACAATTGCTGTCAACCCCAGGTACTAGAAGGCAACAAGCAATTCGAAGAATATCTGGAACACTTGAAGATGTCACAGCAGTTAGGAAGATCAACATCCATTTTTACAACCTTGCTAGACAGGATTTTGATTGTTTCAGATACACTCAGATGCATGATTTCTATTGTGAGGATCCCCAGTCAACACAGGGCCTTCTGTGGAAGTTATCCTGGCCTTTGCGTTCACCAAGACCAGGGTGATCAGGTTTCATCAAGTCGTTGAGCCGAGGAGAACATCCTGGGTGGTCATCTATGTTCTGCCTTCTGATGATTGATCTCAATCCAAGTAGTATGAGGTGTATGCTGAAGCCAGATGTCTTGGAATCAAGCCTGTGCTGACGTTTGACCAACCACTTTGGTAGAAGTCCCAGCTGATCGTCCAGAAAGAGCCTGAAGATAGCGACCTGAAATCAATTGTTCTCCATCTGGGAGGCTTTCACACTCAAATGAATTTCCATGGCTGTATAGGCAGGATCAAGTGGGGTTCTGGACTTCAGCAAGTGCTTAAGGTTGTGTATGCCCCCAATACTGTTGGGCACATGCTGACTGGAAAAGCAATGACAAGGGCTTTCAGAGGTCACATTCTGGTTGATGCTGCTCTGAATGTTATGATTACAGCTAGATCATTTGTTGTGTACCTTCCAGTGTCACCAGCTGTCATTACAGACGAACATTTATCAGAAATGGATGCCATGGCTCAAACAGACGCTCAGCAGTACGAATCTGACGAGTTACACACGACACAGCGTGAATGTTATCAACTTGATTCAAGGTGAGACGCTATCAGTTACCAGAGAAGTATTGGACAGATTGGAAAAGGAGGTGTTGTTGGAACTACAGTCAGTTTCAATGCTGACATGGTTTTATCATCAGAAAAGGGATAATTCCCGGCAAACCATGCGAACAAGCAAGAGATTTATCATTGTGCTTAGTGATATGCTTCTGGCAAATGGACATCCAACACTTCACAGCCAAAATGATGCAGATTTCCTGATTGTTGAGACTTCCATCAGACGTGCAACTGATCATCCTCTTGTGGTCATTGGAGAAGACACCGATCTCCTGGTTTTGCTCTGCCACCATATTAGCCCAGATCTGAGGACTATCATCTTCAGATCAGATTCAAAGTCTAAGAGCAAAAAAAAATAAACAAAAAACAAACAAACAAACAAACAAAACAAAACAAAACTCAGCGAGTACGGGATATTTAGTGACTACAGCAGGCCCTTGGAGAGGAGATTTGCCAGACATTACTGTTTGTGCATGCCATCACAGGATGTGATACAACTTCAGTGTTGTTTGGAGTGGGAAAAGGCACAGCCACACAAAGGAAGCTGAAGGCAGATAACGTCTTTCACGAAGATGCTGGCGTGTTTTCCAAATGCACAGCCACAGTGGAAGAGGTGGTGTCTGTAGGTGAGAAAGTCATCATCTCCATGTATAACGGAAACCGCATCGATGCACTGGATGAACTACATTATTAGAAGTTTACAGAGAAAGTGGCTTTAAGCACCAGCTTTGTACAAGTCCATTATCTACCACCAACCAGTGATGCCTGCAAATATCATAGTATGCAGGCACACCTTCAAGTCTAGCAATGGATGCACCGGGACCTCAACCTGAATCCAGAGGACTGGGGATGGCGTGTAAATGACGACCCCTGAGCCTTGCATGGCTGATCTGCCTCCTGCTCCAGACTCATTTCTTCAAATCATCAGATGCAGCTGTAGGACACACTGTGATTCAGGGAGATGTAGCTGTAAGAAACATTGACAGGCCTGATCCACTGTTTATGGTAACTGGCTTGGTGTTACTTGTACAAATTCTTTTGTGACATTGCTGGAGGAGGCGACCGAGGAATACTAGGACAAACAGACCTTACGCATGCTGATTCATGACTGGCACACAAAAACAAGCCGTTCTCTGCTGTAATATTTGCTATACATCTGTTTTGATGACAGATTTGAACGTAATATTTCAACGAGGTGCAACTTCTACATATTTCCATAAATATTTCTAAAGTCGGTGATTTGTACAAGGTATTGCGTAATGTGACACATTTTCAGGTAGTAGGATAGTGACCTATGTGTCCTAGGGTTGATTTTAAGATTCTACAAACCATGTTGACTAACATTCAGCAAAAAGAAATTATGTTGCAGCGATTTCCATATTTTCAATATATTTCATTATTTTCGGTAGCCTATGCGTACTGTATTGTTCCATAAAGCCTATACGTACTGTATTGTTCTATAAAGCCTATACATATTGTATTGTTCTATAAAGCCTTACGTACTGTATTGTTCTATAAAGCCTATACGTACTGTATTGTTCTATAAAGTCTTACGTACTGTATTGTTCTATAAAGTCTTACGTACTGTATTGTTCTATAAAGCCTATACGTACTGTATTGTTCTATAAAGCCTATACGTACTGTATTGTTCTATAAAGCCTATACGTACTGTATTGTTCTATAAAGCCTATACGTACTGTATTGTTCTATAAAGCCTATACGTACTGTATTGTTCTATAAAGCCTATACGTACTGTATTGTTCTATAAAGCCTATACGTACTGTATTGTTCTATAAAGCCTATACGTACTGTATTGTTCTATAAAGCCTATACGTACTGTATTGTTCTATAAAGCCTATACGTACTGTATTGTTCTATAAAGTCTTACGTACTGTATTGTTCTAAAAAGCCTATACGTACTGTATTGTTCTATAAAGTCTTACGTACTGTATTGTTCTATAAAGCCTATACGTACTGTATTGTTCTATAAAGTCTTACGTACTTTATTGTTCTATAAAGTCTTACGTACTTTATTGTTCTATAAAGTCTTACGTACTGTATTGTTCTATAAAGTCTTACGTACTTTATTGTTCTATAAAGTCTTACGTACTTTATTGTTCTATAAAGTCTTACGTACTGTATTGTTCTATAAAGTCTTACGTACTTTATTGTTCTATAAAGTCTTACGTACTTTATTGTTCTATAAAGTCTTACGTACTGTATTGTTCTATAAAGTCTTACGTACTGTATTGTTCTATAAAGTCTTACGTACTGTATTGTTCTATAAAGCCTATACGTACTGTATTGTTCTATAAAGCCTTACCTACTTTATCATAGGATGGATAATTAGGTACATGTAGTGGTTGCATGTTAGGCTCAAGGAAAATGTGCTGTGCAGGAGCAATTTTATGTAATCTAGGCCAGTTTTTATGTATGCATTAGAGTCCTGAGTTATGTTCACAATTGTATTCAGGTTTGGTTTTTGAAATTCTCTGATGATAAATTGGACGTAATGGTCAACTCCAGGATTATGTGCGCGCATGTATCGATATGTGTACTTAATTTTAATTTTTTTCCAACCAAATGCTGTGTACGTTTTGAGATGATCATAGCCCTGATAGGGCTCTGCGCAGTCGGCTGGGCTTTCAACAAATGAGAATAGAATAGAATTTAACAATTTGTTTTCATCCGTGTGGCCTTGTTCTCATCGCTGTGATTTCCATACTGAAACATTTGGGACTTCTTAACAATACGCACCTTTGGGAACTCAAAGCTTGTAAACATCCATCCGAAAACAGCTAAACAAATTTTGTTAACACATTGTTGTCACACACACAGGCACACACACACACACACACACACACACACACACACACACACACACACACACACACACACACACACACACACGCACGCACACACACACACACGCACGCACACACACTCGCACACACCTCACCACATGGTTTTAACTAGCACTCAAATAAGGTTGAGTTCCTGGTGAAATGTCAAACCCAAGTAAATTCTATCAATCTTTTCATTTCTTCCGAACAAGCATGTTCTATCGATC
>CM060310.1:93402881-93435381 GCA_030674185.1 Monoplex corrugatus | reverse complement strand
ACACACTCCCCATCACATACTTGTGTAGACACACTCCCCATCACATCTCTGTGTAGACACACTCCCCATCACATACTTTGTGTAGACACACTCCCCATCACATCTCTGTGTAGCACACTCCCCATCACATACTCTGTGTAGACACACTCCCCATCACATACTCTGTGTAGACACCTCCCCATCACATACTTTGTGTAGACACACTCCCCATCACATACTCTGTGTAGCAATCCCCATACATACTTGTGTAACACACCCCATCACATACTCTGTGTAGACACACTCCCCATCACATCTCTGTGTAGACACACTCCCCATCACATACTTTGTGTAGTACACCTCCCATCACATACTTGTGTAGACACATCCCATCACATACTTGTGTAGACACACTCCCCATCACATCTCTGTGTGACACACTCCCCATCACATCTCTTCTGTGTAGTAACACTCCCCATCACATACTTGTGTAGACACATCCCCCATCACATCTTGTGTAGACACACTCCCATCACATACTCTGTGTAGACACACTCCCCATCACATACTCTGTGTAGACACTCCCATCACATCTTGTGTAGACCACACTCCCCTATCACATATACTCTGTGTAGACACACTCCCCATCACATCCTACTGTGTAGACACATCCCCATCACATCTTGTGTAGACACACTCCCCCATCACATCTCTGTGTAGACACACTCCCCATCACATACTCTGTGTAGACAACTCCCCCATCACATCTCTGTGTAGACACACTCCCCATCACATACTCTGTGTAGACACACTCCCCATCACATACTCTGTGTAGACACACTCCCCATCACATACTCTGTGTAGACACACTCCCCCATCACATCTCTGTGTAGACACACTCCCCATCACATACTCTGTGTAGACACACTCCCCATCACATCTCTGTGTAGACACACTCCCCCATCACATCTCTGTGTAGACACACTCCCCATCACATACTCTGTGTAGACACACTCCCCATCACATACTCTGTGTAGAACACACTCCCCATCACATACTCTGTGTAGACACACTCCCCATCACATCTCTGTGTAGACACACTCCCCATCACATCTCTGTGTAGACACACTCCCCATCACATACTCTGTGTAGACACACTCCCCATCACATACTCTGTGTAGACACACTCCCCATCACATACTCTGTGTAGACACACTCCCCATCAATCTGTGTAGACACACTCCCCATCACATACTCTGTGTAGACACACTCCCCATCACATACTCTGTGTAGACACACTCCCCCATCACATACTCTGTGTAGACACACTCCCCATCACATACTCTGTGTAGACACACTCCCCCATCACATACTCTGTGTAGACACACTCCCCATCACATCTCTGTGTAGACACACTCCCCATCACATTGATCTCTGTGTAGACACACTCCCCCATCACATCTCTGTGTAGACACACTCCCCCATCACATACTCTGTGTAGACACTACTCCCATCACCATACATCGTGTAGACACACTCCCCCATCACATACTCTGTGTAGACACTCCCATCACATCTCTGTGTAGACACACTCCCCATCACATACTCTGTGTAGACACACTCCCCATCACATCTCTGTGTAGACACACTCCCCCATCACAATACTTTTGTAGACACACTCCCCATCACCAATTTTGTAGACCACACTACCCCCATCACACTATTTGTGTAGACACACTCCCCATCACATACTTTTGTAGACACACTCCCCCATCATCTGTGACATCCATATTATGTAGACACACTCCCCATCACATCTTATGTAGACACACTCCCCATACACAATTTATGTAGACACACTCCCCCATCACACATTTATGTAGACACACTCCCCCATCACACAATCTTATGTAGACACACTCCCCCATCACACAATTTATGTAGACACACTCCCCCATCACACAATTTATGTAGACACACTCCCCCATCACACAATTTATGTAGACACACTCCCCCATCACACAATTTATGTAGACACACTCCCATCACACAATCTTTATGTAGACACACTCCCCCATCACACAATTTATGTAGACACACTCCCCCATCACACAATTTATGTAGACACACTCCCCCATCACACAATTTATGTAGACACACTCCCCCATCACACAATTTATGTAGACACACTCCCCATCACACAATTTATGTAGACACACTCCCCATCACACAATTTATGTAGACACACTCCCCATCACACAATTTATGTAGACACACTCCCCATCACAATTTTGTAGACACACTCCCCATCACACAATTTATGTAGACACACTCCTCCCATACACACACATTTATGTAGACACACTCCCCCATCACACAATTTATGTAGACACACTCCCCCATACACAATTTATGTAGACACACTCCCCATCACACAATTTATGTAGACACACTCCCCCATCACACATTTATGTAGACACACTCCCCCATCACACAATTTATGTAGACACACTCCCCATCACACAATTTATGTAGACACACTCCCACCATCACACAATTTATGTAGACACACTCCCCATCACACAATTTATGTAGACACACTCCCCCATCACACAATTTATGTAGACACACTCCCCCATCACACAATTTATGTAGACACACTCCCCATCACACAATTTATGTAGACACACTCCCCATCACACAATTTATGTAGACACACTCCCCCATCACACAATTTATGTAGACACACTCCCCCATCACACAATTTATGTAGACACACTCCCCATCACACAATTTATGTAGACACACTCCCCCATCACACAATTTATGTAGACACACTCCCCCATCACACAATTTATGTAGACACACTCCCCCATCACACAATTTATGTAGACACACTCCCCATCACACAATTTATGTAGACACATCTCCCCCATCACACAATTTATGTAGACACACTCCCCCATCACACAATTTATGTAGACACACTCCCCCATCACACAATTTATGTAGACACACTCCCCATCACACAATTTATGTAGACACACTCCCCCATCCTTTACCCTACACAATTTATGTAGACACACTCCCCCATCACACAATTTATGTAGACACACTCCCCCATCACACAATTTATGTAGACACACTCCCCCATCACACAATTTATGTAGACACACTCCCCCATCACACAATTTATGTACAATACATGTATGAACACACTCCCCCATCACACAATTTATGTAGACACACTCCCCCATCACACAATTTATGTAGACACACTCCCCCATCACACAATTTATGTAGACACACACTCTGAAAGCATGCAATCGTACAAGGGAGAAGAAGATCCTGAAAAGTGTCTGGTTGACGCCAGGATATATGATGATAGTAAGCATACAGTACAGCCCTGTCACGCAGTCTCAGTCCTAAATGGAACTCCATAGCATCATGATTGTCATCCTCATCGCACCATCGTCATCGCATTGTAAAACAAAACAAAAAAAAACGCAACTGTGCCTGCTTTTGTGGCCATTAAGGTGGCGTAGAAAAACAGGACGAAAAAAATAAAGGTGAGCTCAAAAGTAACCTCCCTAAGTACGATGATCCTAAAAAAATAAAATAAAAATGAAATAAAAATAAAAATAAAATCCTGAAAAGAGTCAGGACGAGCATGCAATCTGGCTTGACTCTGCTTTGAATGAGGACCGGCTCAGTGTACAATCCACCAATCTGAACAGCCCGGAGTATGTTGCCATGGAAAAACACGATGAGAATCAGCAGCTTCGGTGGGCCATGATCGCCAACGCCATGCAGCAGGGCACATTATGATGATGATGGTGGGCATCCAGTCTTCTCCAGGAGTGCTGAAAGGTCTCTTCTGTTGACCAAGTCAAAAGCTTTAGTCAGGTCGATATAGCCAACTTATACAGGCTGCTTCTGTTGTCAATGTTCTTCTGTAACTGTCTGCGTGAGAAGATCACGTCCATGGTGGATCTCTTTGCCCTGAAGCCACAATAGGACTCGGGCTACACACGATCTGCTACTGCTTGTTTCAGTTTCAGTTTCTCAAGACGACGTCTCCGCGCTCGAAAAGAATTCATGTGCACTAACGTCACAGGTGCTGTGTGTATGGTGATCATGGCACAAGCCTTAAAGCCTGCATATAAACCCATGAGCTGGCCAGGTCCCGAGCCCTACCTAGACCATGTTTTACCTAGTCTATCTTTTATACTGGTCAGCCTACCACTGGAATAGTCTTGGTTACATGTAAATGACATGTGTATCTGTGTATCTTAGCGTTTGTAGTCTCTTCAGAACCTTTGTAACTGTTACAGTCGTTTACTGTCTCCCTTGTTATTGTACAATGTAGTCGATGGCGCTCAACAGTGACATATATCTGTAACTGTTACGGTCGTTACTGTCTCCCTTGTTATTGTACAATGTAGTCGATGGTGCTCAACAGTGACATATCTCTGTAACTATTACAGTCGTTACTGTCTCCCTTGTTATTGTACAGTGTAGTCGATGGTGCTCAACAGTGACATGCCTCTGTGACTGTTACAGTCGTTACTGTCTCCCTTGTTATTGTACAGTGTAGTCGATGGTGCTCAACAGTGACATACCTCAATAACTGTTACAGTCGTTACTGTCTCCCTTGTTCTTGTACAGCGTGGCCATGTTTGCAGCTCGTAAGTCTTGGGGAACTAATCCCTCCTCACAGCACTCGCACAGCATCTCGTGAAGATGGCTCAGGAACGCTGGTTTCCAATACTGAGTCACTTCAGCAAGGATGTCGTTTTTGTCTTTGCCTCAGTTTCACTTTCATTTCAGTTTCAGTTTCTCAAGATGACGTCCCCGCACTAAGAACGAAATCCATATACACTAACGTCACAGGTGCCATGTAATGGAGAAGATCCAGAATGATCACGGCACAAGCCTTAAGTCTGCACCCATGAGCTGGCCAGGTCCTGAGGTCCTACCTACATAATTCCATAACCCTGAGGTCGTAGGGGAGTAACTTTTCCCGAGACCAGCACTGTGAGGGCGGAGCCCATCTCCTCTCCCTCGCTTCAAATTCATATTCACTTTTTTTTTTTTACCAAGACTTCGGAAAGGCAAGAAGGTTAATTGGTCTTCAAGGGGTGGGGCAAGGGAAATCAATCTATCTCTCCAATGTTTTCTTTCTTTCTTTCTTTTTTTTTTTTAAACCAAGGCAGCTGGGCAATGCCCTGCTCTTCACGATTTTCAACTGCCGTGGGATTTTTAGCGTGCGCAGGCACACGGGTCAGACTCGTTTTTCGTCCCCTTCCGAAGGACTAGACGTTCAATTCGATTTTCCGATCAAACTGAGGAGAAAAGTCGAGGCTTGTACGGAGAGCGAACTCTGGAACCTCGAGTTTAGTTATATGTTCTGACACAGTAGTTGACTGCTCAGCACCAAGCCATCTGTTGGCCATTGTTTTCTGCTGTTCTCATGGCAGCGACTTTAGTGGCAGGGTTAATCAGGCTGATAGTTTTATCGTTCTGGCATTGCTCGGTATCTCCATCCTTTGGGGATCGTATTACAAGTGATAGAGTCCATTCTTTGGCTGTTTTCTACACTGTCATATATGTACACACACACACACACACACACACACACACACACACACACACACACAATATATATATATATATATATATATATATATATATATATATATATATATATATCTCATTCCTGAATAAACAGTCCCCTGAGGAAGGCCACTGGCCGAAGTACTGGGCTCAAAACTCTAGTTTGTTGTCTTATTTCTTTGGTTTATCTACAATATATATATATATATATATATATATATATATATATATAAATACTGTTATTATTATCATTATTATTATTAATATATTGTTATTATTACTATCATTATCATAATTATTATTATTGTTATTAAAACTATTCTATTAGGTTGCTCAGACCAGGTGTTTCCTATTATGAATTCATTAACTTGTGTGCCCACTCAAAACGTTTCTCTCCCCTTTTCTTTCGCGTGCCAAAGCCATGTGGTCCAACTATGTTGTCTACTTCTTTCTGTCCCACTTCAGCGTTAAAATCTCCCGTTTCATTACTGTGATTTACATTGAGCCTTGGCTGTCTGTAATTCCACATAGAAGTTGTCAATTTCTTCCTCAGTACTTGCGGATGTTGGTGCATATACTTGGATGATGTTGATATCGAAAGGTTGCCCTCCAGTCTATTACATTCTTGCTGTTGACGACTCCGAAGACAGAGCAATGCTTCTAGTCTTTAATGGAAGAGACTGACTGATTCTCAACTGACACTTATATACATGTTAACATGAACAGCAATCAGATACACGTTCGGTTCACATTTACACGAATATCATATTTACACGAATATCATGTTTACACGAATATTTCGTCATTGGGTATGTAAGGCTGCATTACAAATTACAGTCTCAATAGCAAACCTCACACAGTCTAACAATAGAACTATTTGATATAGCCCAATGTCCTGTAACGGGCTTTGACTCATCATTGTCCATTATAATGCCTACTGCTTTCACGTGTGTCCTCGCTAGAGTATACAATTTTATACTTGCCAGATGTTATCATACCTGCTCCATTTCGTCTCACCTCTCCTAGTCCTAATATATTGATGTCTAAACTTTGCAATTCTAACTTGATATTTTCTTAATTTTCCTTTTTGGGGCATTGTCCTAACATTCGAGGCTGCAATTTTTGTATTCGCAGTAAACTTGATGATAGTCTGGTGTCACCTGCAAAACGTGACATCCCTGCTCATTGACTGATTCATATTTTTACGTCCGCACCATCTCGTACAATATGGCTGACAAGGATAACACTCCCAATGGAAATGGGAAGGGTATGGAGGGGAGAGAATCCACTTCTACACACAGACCACCAGACCGATAATAATGTATTATGGGCAATACGAAGGCTACCCTGTATTGAGACTCACAGCTATAGGCATGTGAAGCCATACATTATACCGACTTACTGAGGTCCACCAGTTGGGTTTCTGAATCTAATGAAACCTGTTTTACTATCTTAACCAGACTCTGCCTAGGTGTGAAACTTGGGCGATGGATAACACTGTCAGCGTGGGGTAAAACAGTAAGTTGTTTGACCCTACGGTCATTGCCGAGTCAGGTGGTAGATAGATACCGTACCACTCACTGGTAAGTTTTATAGGATTCGTTTGATTTGGAATCGTTCTGTGTGTGTGTGTGTGTGTGTGTGTGCGTGGTGTGTGTGGGGGGGGGGAGGTGCGTGTGTGTGTGTGTGTGTTGTGTGTGTGTGTGTGTTGTGTGTGCGGTGTGCGTGTGTGTGCGATGTGTGTGTGTGTGTGCGGTGTGTGTGTGGTGTGTGTGTGCGTATGTGGTTTTGCATGTGTGTGTATGTGTGTGTGTGTGTGTATGTGTGTGTATGTGGTTGTGTGTGTGTGTGTGTGTGTGTGTGTGTGTGTGTGTGTGTGGTGAACACTTTCATACAACTTACAGAGACTGACACTGACAACGTAACAGTATGGGAAGTAAAGCAGCAGAAAGCTCAGAACTCTCAGGTCAGCTTTTTGAGGGATATTCATGCTTATCTTTCCTCAACCATACAGAAGACTAGTTATTTCGTTTAAAGCCCAGCCAACCGCGTAGAGCCATATCAGGGCTATAACCTCTTCAAAACATACACACGTACCCATTCCACACATTATAAATGAGTGGATGGAAGCGGCAGTTTTGTTGTTTTTTGCTTTTTGTTTTGTTTTTTTGCGGGGTGGGGTTGGAGGGCGGCAGTTATGTAATATTCAACTTCTCTTTTGGGATTATTTGCACCGAGATGAATTAAATTTTCCAGATCTGGCACAAACCAGTGCAGTCACGTTGAAAGATAGGAGCTGTACCTGTGTGCCAAAGGATTTGGTAGGGTATCATACAAAGACCTCAATCTTTAACCCTTCGATTCCCACATCCTATTCACCACCAGCAAAAATTTAACCCCTTGACTTCCACACTCTATCCATCAGCTTCCTGCAAAGAAGCTGGCGGATAGGGTGATGAAGTCAAAGGATTAAATTGCAAGGAAGCTAATGGATAGGGTAGGGGTGTCAAAAGCTAAGCTAATGGATAGGGTAGGGGTGTCAAAAGCTAAGCTAATGGATAGGGTAGGGGTGTCAAAAGCTAAGCTAATGGATAGGGTAGGGAGTCAAAAGCTAAGCTAATGGATAGGGTAGGGGTGTCAAAAGCTAAGCTAATGGATAGGGTGAGGGAGTCAAAAGCTAAGCTAATGGATAGGGTAGGGAGTCAAAAGCTAAGCTAATGGATAGGGTAGGGTGTCAAAAGCTAAGCTAATGGATAGGGTGAGGGAGTCAAAAGCTAAGCTAATGGATAGGGTGAGGGAGTCAAAAGCTAAGCTGGTGGATAGGGTGAGTGAGTCAAAAGCTAAGCTAATGGATAGGGTGAGGGAGTCAAAAGCTAAGCTGGTGGATAGGGTGAGGGAGTCAAAAGCTAAGCTAAGGATAGAATGAGGGAGTCAAAAGCTAAGCTAATGGATAGGGTAGGGGTGTCAAAAGCTAAGCTAATGGATAGGGTGAGGGAGTCAAAAGCTAAGCTGGTGGATAGGGTGAGGGAGTCAAAAGCTAAGCTAATGGATAGGGTGAGGGAGTCAAAAGCTAAGCTGGTGGATAGGGTGAGGGAGTCAAAAGCTAAGCTGGTGGATAGGGTGAGGGAGTCAAAAGCTAAGCTGGTGGATAGGGTGAGGGAGTCAAAAGCTAAGCTGGTGGATAGGGTGAGGGAGTCAAAAGCTAAGCTAATGGATAGAATGAGGGAGTCAAAAGCTAAGCTAATGGACAGGGTGAGGGAGCCAAAAGCTAAGCTAATGGATAGAATGAGGGAGTCAAAAGCTAAGCTGGTGGATAGGGTGAGGGAGTCAAAAGCTAAGCTAATGGATAGGGTGAGGGAAGCAAAAGCTAAGCTGGTGGACAGGGTGAGGGAGTCAAAAGCTAAGCTGGTGTATAGGGTGAGGGAGTCAAAAGCTAGCTGGACAGGGTGGGGGAGTCAAAAGCTTAGCTGGTGGATAGGGTGAGCTATATGAGGGAGTCAAAAGGTAAGCTGGTGGACAGGGTGAGGGAGTCAAAAGGTAAGCTGGTGGACAGGGTGAGGGAGTCAAAAGCTAAGCTGGTGGATAGGGTGAGGGAGTCAAAAGCTAGCTGGTGGATAGGGTGATGGAGTCAAAAGCTAAGCTGGTGGATAGGGTGAACGAGTCAAAAGCTAAGCTGGTGGATAGGGTGAGGGAGTCAAAAGCTAAGCTGGTGGACAGGGTGAGGGAGTCAAAAGCTAAGCTGGTGGACAGGATGAGGGAGTCAAAAACTAAGCTGGTGGACAGGGTGAGGGAGTCAAAAGGATGAAATTGCAAGGAAGCTGGTGAATAGGATGGGGGAGTCAAAGGGTTAAATTTTTGCTTTGCTGTCATAGTTGACAAAACAGGGTACTAGTGGATTGGCCAAGGGAGTCAAAGAGTTAATATTTTGTATGCAGAAGTGTTTAGTTACTTTTTTATGTGTGCAGGTACAAATGTGTCCGCATTTATGATGATATTGTGTGTGAATGCATGCCAAGGAAATATGCATGGGCATGTGCATGTTCTCTATTTTCAAACCATGTATGGGAAAGCGTTTTATGTCACGTGAATGCAAACAGTTCGCAATGTGTTTGTGATCATATACATGTTCGAACATACATGCAAACATATGCATTACACAACACATTGTTGAGCAGACAAATCAGTTGTGATGAATGATACACACACACACACACACACACAAACCTAAAAAAATCATCCTTCACGTCTCATACCAATCAACATTCAAACAAAATAAAACCAAACAAGATTGAATCATGGAAAATTTGTTATTTTGGTTGCGAAAATTGGAAAATCTACAGGACCAAGTCATACACACACATTCAGCATATACTAGTAGTTCCCCAAATAATGCACACCCACACAACCATATAACACTTCACCACACACAACCATCTACAGCTAAATGCTCATTCACTGTGCATTATGTAAGTCAGCAAACATACAGATGTGCTTCGGTACTAAATAACAGAGTGACAATGGACATATTTTTCCCAGTATAGTATAAATGGGACATATTTTATAAAGGGAAGAGTGAAAGTTTTTTTCTCCAACGTAACACCAGATTTCTCAGTCACGAATTAATGGTGCTAATACAAAAATGATACAAAATTTGCTTGCCATGTTCCTGAGAGAAATCCAGCCACACATCGGGTCATGTGTGATATCAAACATAATAATAATAATGCCCTAATAATAATAATGTCAACAGTACCTGACCCAAACATCTCTACACACATGCATGCATGAACACACATATACTACAATATGTGCATACATACACATGCAAACAATCACATACACACAATGCATGCTCACATATATGCAAAGTTTCACACAGAAGAATAATAATCTTATTTGGATAGCACGAACAGTAGTAGTAGTAGTAGTAGTAGTAGTAGTAGTAATAGTGGTAGTAATAGCAGCAGAAGTAGTAGTAGTAGTAATAGTAATAATAATAATACGAAGAAGTAGCGGTAGTAAAATAATAGTGTTTCAGACACACAAATGTAGCAATAGTGGTAGTAGAAGTAATAGTAATAATAATGATAATAATAATAAGTAGTAATAGTGGTAGTAGAAGTAATAGTAATAATAATAATAATAATAAGTAGTAATAGTGGTAGTAGTAGTAATAGTAATAATAATGATAATAATAATAAGTAGTAATAGTGGTAGTAGAAGTAATAGTAATAATAATGATAATAGTAATAAGTAGTAATAGTGGTAGTAGTAGTAATAGTAATAATAATAATAATAATAAGTAGTAATAGTGGTAGTAGTAGTAATAGTAATAATAATGATAATAATAATAAGTAGTAATAGTGGTAGTAGAAGTAATAGTAATAATAATGATAATAATAATAAGTAGTAATAGTGGTAGTAGTAGTAATAGTAATAATAATAATAATAAGTAGTAATAGTGGTAGTAGAAGTAATAGTAATAATAATGATAATAATAATACTAAGTAGTAATAGTGGTAGTAGTAGTAATAGTAATAATGATAATAATAATAATAAGTAGTAATAGTTAGTAGTAGTAATAGTAATAATGATAATAATAATAAGTAGTAATAGTGTTAGTAGTAGTAATAGTAATAATAATGATAATAATAATAAGTAGTAATAGTGTTAGTAGTAGTAATAGTAATAATAATGATAATAATAATAAGTAGTAATAGTGTTAGTAGTAGTAATAGTAATAATAATGATAATAATAATAAGTAGTAATAGTGTTAGTAGTAGTAATAGTAATAATAATGATAATAATAATAAGTAGTAATAGTGTTAGTAGTAGTAATAGTAATAATAATGATAATAAGTAGTAATAGTGGTAGTAGTAGTAATAGTAATAATAATGATAATAATAATAAGTAGTAATAGTGGTAGTAGAAGTAATAGTAATAAAATGATAATAATAATTAGTAATAGTGGTAGTAGTAGTAATAGTAATAATAATAATAATAATAAGTAGTAATAGTGTTAGTAGTAGTAATAGTAATAATAATGATAATAATAATAAGTAGTAATAGTGTTAGTAGTAGTAATAGTAATAATAATAATAATAATAATAAGTAGTAATAGTGGTAGTAGTAGTAATAGTAATAATAATGATAATAATAATAAGTAGTAATAGTGTTAGTAGTAGTAATAGTAGTAATAATAATAATAATAATAATAAGTAGTAATAGTAGTAGTAGAAGTAATAGTAATAATAATAATAATAATAATAAGTAGTAATAGTGTTAGTAGTAGTAATAATAATAATAATTAGTAGTAGTCGTAGTAGTAGCGTTTCAGACACACAAACGTCACAACTCATGAAACACATTTCATAATTTCATCTGCAGTACTCCTGCCATCGAACAAATATTTGTACACATGATGCCATATGCACTGATTCTATGTGTGCTGCAGACTGTGAAAGAACAATGCAAAACAGTACGAAATGCAATAATGAATAATTACATATATATATATAAAAAAAAGAACAGACCCAGTATATACTTTGTTACATATGTTATTAGCATGAATACATGTGGAAATAATTGTTTCTGATTTCTTTTCTAATCTAAAAATCTCAATGAAATAAACAAAATTTTATTCAAAGGAATTCACTCGACATAATAAATTATGTATATATGCTTCAGTTTGATCAAAATTATGCTTATGTGAAAAAAGAAGAAAAGATGACGAAAGAGAAGAGGAGAAGAAGAAAAAGAACAGGAGGAGGAGAAAAAACACAGAAGACAGAGAAGAAGATAAAGCAGAACACAGAAAAAAATTCTACAGGAGACAAATTTAGAAATGAGTGAAAGCCTGAGAGTTGTTGTGAGTATGGCAAGCTAACAGGTCCACATGAACAAGACTGTAAATTTATTTAGATCTGGACTCTGTGTATCACAGTTTCTCACAGAAAGAGATTTTACTGACACCTTCAAGCATGGTTCATTGTTAATTAAAGACATCATGGTGAATACGTGAACAGTAAACTCTGAAACAAAAAACAAAGTCACAAATTATCTAAAGTTCACAGAATTAGTTGTCATACTGCCACCAAACCATGCTAATAAGTACCCCATCCATCCACCGTCATGTTTCTTAACCATTTGACTCCCGCATCCCATCCACCAACTCAAAAAAACTTAACCCTTTGACTCCTGCACCCTATCCACCAACTGCAAAAAATTTAATCCTTTGACGCCCTCACCCTATCCACCAGCTTCCTGCAGGAAGCTGGTGGATAGGGTTAGGGAATCAAAGGGTTCAGTTTTTGCTTTGCTAGCATGATTGACAATGCAGGATGCCAGTGGACAGGGTGTGGGAGTCAAAGGGTTAGAGCTACTGAATATGTAACAATAAAATCTTGACATTATGCATGCCACATTGACAAAGAGTCGACAGATTAAACAGAAAGAATTACCACACTCCCACTACTTTTAAGAACTATTCTACAACACATACAGTGACGATCACCACTCTCCACTACTTTCACATGATTTATAGTCTACAGCATTACATAACCCCAATTCTGTTACAAATCTTCACACACTGCATCTTCAAACCATTAACCCTTTGCTTCCTGCACCTGTCCACTAGCATCCTGCATGGTCAACTATGCTAACACAAAGCAAAAACATTAACCCTTTGACTCCCTCACCTATCTACCAGCTTCCTGCAGAAAGCTAGTGGATAAGGTGAGGGAGTCAAAGGATTAAGTTTTTGCAGTTGTGGACAGGATGCGGGAGTCAAAGGGTTAATTTTCAGTTTTTTTAACCCCCTAGGCACAATACATAATTCAAAGTGTACTGTGAGACAATGACGTAAACTTACAGGAGATAACTTGTCAACAGGTACTAACTGTTTTTCATTTTTGCTGCTCTCCTGTAAATATTTCCTAGAAAAGTATATGTTTATTTAGAAAGGAGAAATACTGAACTGCACAATAAAAGTAAAATAAACGCCTTTTTATGGGAAAAACTGAAATTACAGTTTTAGAATAACAAACACTTCCACACACGTGTGATACAAGTACAATGTAAACAAACCAAACTGAATGACAACCCACATTCCATCAGTGACTGATGTGCTAAAAATACCCTTCATCATGTGCTTGACCCTCTCTTGTTCATTTAGAACCAAAACCAAAGCCATATTTACCTCAAAATCATTGCCAGAGTCACAGTTAACAAGTGTCCCAACTTGTCAACCTCACGGTCAGTCCTAATCTCACTAAATGTTGTGCAAAACCTTGTAGAGACTAATCGAAGAACAGCAAAATGACGACCATGTGAAAGGAAGAATGCAGAGGCCACGCAAAAGCAGCTTTCTGATTGGTCAATTTGTATTTTCTTTATAGATTGGACAGTATTCAGGAGATACGAATGAAGCCACGATTGTGGCTCATCGTGTTTGGACGCTAAAGCCATGATCATGGCTCAACGTGCCAAGCGGGTTCATTAGTTCAAAATCATAACAACTTTAAATTCACAGCATGAAAGATGTCAAAATCAGCACAGAAAAATATCTACAAGGCAAAATATAAATCTACAGCAGAAAAAAAAACATTCAATACTTTGTTTTGGTTAAAATGTGTAAGACTAATGTATTGTTGTAGGGGACATCCTTTAGACAGAAAATCAGAGGCTATTGAAATCATGGAAGATGATTCAATTTGGAACAGGGACATTTATGTGAACACCTCCCAATCTACTGACATAACTCTGCATGCAGCTACATCAAAAGATACCGCTTTAACCTTTGACCACCCCCACCCCCCCATAACCCTGCGACTCCCTCACCCTATCCATCAGCTTCTTGCAGGAAGCTGGTGGATAGGGTGAGGGAATCAAAAGGTTGTTTCTGTTTTGCTAGCATGGTTGACTATGTAGGATGCTGGTGAACGGGGTGCAGGAGTCAAAAGGTTATACAGCGAATATGTAATCTGGTGTTGGTGCATAAACGCAACACACTCAGCGACTAAATGCATCGTAAGATGGCTGTGTGATGGAGCTTGTGACAAGCTCAACACAGACACTGCAAGGTAAATGACCTGCCCTCAGAATGTAAGTAGCAAATTCTGAAAAGTTTCCATACGAATAATTTCACAATTTTAGTCCTGTCACTTCCTGTCCACCAGCATCCTTCATTGTCAGCCACAATAGCAAAGCAAAAAAACCCTTTCACTCTCACCCTATCCACCAGCTTCCTGCAGGAATCTGGTGGGGATAGGGTGAGGAAGTGAAAGGGTCAAGTTTTTAGAGCCAGAAGACAGGGTGTGGAAGTGAAAGGGTTAATATGGAAAATGAATGAAATAGCAGTGATTCTGGGAAACTGACACAGTCGATGTCGTCTTTCAGCAGGTGGACGGGGCCAAGCATTCCCTATTCTATATATGATGATCACGGCCACTCTCCCTATTGCCCTCCCGAAATACACACACACCTGGCTTAACCCTTAGACTCCCACACCCTGTCCACCAACATCCTGCATTGCCAACCATGCTAGCAAAGCAAAAAAACTTAACCCCTTGACTTCTTCACCCTGTCCACCAGTTTCCTGAAGGAAGCTGGTATATAGGGTGACGGAGTCAAAGGGTTGGGTTTTTGCAGTTGGTGGATAGGGTGCGGGAGTCAAAGGGTTGGGTTTTTGCAGTTGGTGGATAGGGTGCGGGAGTCAAAGGGTTAAGCACATACCTGCACACAGAAGTGATGTATGTACACATCGCTTGGTCATACAGCCACACACACACAAACACACACGCCTGGCTTAAGCACATACATGCACACAGCAGTCATACACTCGCCTGGTCATACACTCACACATACACACCTGCAGCCTGGAAAAACATTTGAGTATTGATTTAACAAAGAAGAAAGAGGGTGTGCTGCACAACCAAATCAGTCTTGTCTTTCATGAAAACAAGACAGTTAAAAAAAAAACACACAAGAAGAAAACCTGAAGCACAACAAAACAAAACTGACAGCAGTCAGGATGTTACATTTGTAGAATTTACATGCTGAGCTATCTGACAAAGAGAAATGCTTAAGGTCATTTTTTTTTTAAATACAGATATGATGTCAGAACCTATTTGTTAGACACTTATGAAATGTTACTTTCTCTACAATGTTGGAATCTCTTTGTTAGACAAATACGAACTATTACTGTTATCTACGATGTCAGAACCTCTTTGTTAGACAATTATAAAACCTTACAGTTCTCTTCTTTTTTTTAACCTTTCCCCAAAGAATACATTTAAAAACTAAGGTTAAAAAAGAACGAATAATTGAAAAAAAAATATCAATAAACAAAATTAGCAAATCAAGGCAGAAAAAAGTTTTTTTTGTGTTTCTTGTTAGATGACTGAAGACTGATAATATATCCTTCTAGTGTTTCATCATTATTGGCAATATACTTTTTCCCTAGTGTTTCATCATTATTGGCAATTGGCAATATACTTATCCTTAGTGTTTCATCATTATCGGCAATTGGCAATATACTTATCCTTAGTGTTTCATCATTATCGGCAATTGGCAATATACTTATCCTTAGTGTTTCATCATTATCGGCAATTGGCAATATACTTATCCTTAGTGTTTCATCATTATCGGCAATTGGCAATATACTTATCCCTAGTGTTTCATCATTATCGGCAATTGGCAATATACTTATCCTTAGTGTTTCATCATTATCGGCAATTGGCAATATACTTTTTCCCCTAGTGTTTCATCATTATAAGCAATTGGCAATATACTTATCCCAGTGTTTCATCATTATCTTCAATTGGCAATACACTTATCCCTAGTGTTTCATCATTATCTTCAATTGGCAATATACTTATCCCTAGTGTTTCATCATTATCTTCAATTGGCAATACACTTATCCCTAGTGTTTCATCATTATCTTCAATTGGCAATATACATATCCCTAGTGTTTCATCATTATCTTCAATTGGCAATATACTTATCCCTAGTGTTTCATCATTATTTTCAATTGGCAATATACTTATCCCTAGTGTTTCATCATTATCTTCAAATGGCAACATACTTATCCAAGGTGGAATCGGAACATTTTCTGAGCACTTTTTGCAGTCACAAAACATTTTCCATCCCAAGTCTTTCCACAACTTCCGAGACTTTATGGACTGTGGAACCAGAAACTTTTCATGTAAATAAGACCGTCTCCTGATCAGCCAAAACCAGAGAGAATCTGCTCCTTATGGAAATGGGACAATTTCGTTTTCTACAATTGTAATGAAATATTCTGTGTACTCTCATACTGGTGATGAAATCTATGTACGATATATGCAAAAATCATACGGGTAAACAGGGTTGATATATGCATATATATATAAATATATATATACAACACACACACACACACATATGTGTTTTGTGTGTGTGTGTGTGTGTGTGTGTGTGTGTGTGTGTGTGTGTGTGTGTGTGTGTGTGTGTGTAGTGTGTGTGTGTGTGTGTGTGTGTGTGTGTGTGTGTGTGTGTGTGTGTGGTGTATGAACACTGAACTAACATCTTGCAATAGACGTTAAAAAATGGAGATATTCTGATCAGCATCATTTTATCCTATAGCAATTATATAAAATTCAACTATTGGTAAATTATAACAAAAAAAAACAAACCAAATTCGACTCTTAAAATAAGGCCACTTGATAACAACATTAGTGGACTCTTTCTCTTTTTCATAAACTGCATTCACAGTTTTTTACTCTTAGAGTATTATAAGTTTTCTTCAATTTCTACTTCAACGTGACAGCAGAAAATGGATTTAAAGGAGGAAAAAAACCCATCAAAACATGAATAAGGAAGACTTCTAAGTAATTGTTAATGTGAAACAATTCATTCAAATCACTTCCCCAAACCTATAGAATTCAGGGTGTTGAGCTGCTCATGTTAAAACTGCTAGCACAAATTTATGTCTCCACACCAAATAGGTTCAGAGTGTGAAAGAAATAAGCAGAAATCCACACACATTGTGACACAAATATCAAAATTCAATCAAGCATATATCAACACTATCAATATTCAACAGGATTAAATATTCACCTTTTTATAATCTCATCCTACACAAGCGAAGAAGTGAAAAGTTTAAGGAGCCATTCGTTAACCCTTTGACTCCCACACTGTCCACCAGCATCCTGCATTACAACCATGCCAGCGAAACAAAAACTTAACTCTTTGATTCCCTCACCCTTTTCATCAGCTTCCTGAGGAAGCTGGTGAAAAGGGTGAGGGAATCAAAGAGTTAAGTTTTTGCAGTTGGTAGATAGGGTGCGGGAGTCAAAGGGTTAATGACAGGTTGGCAAAAAGACATGCTCATATTGTGAATGATCAAAACTAGGAGTAACAGGGTAAAAACCAACCAGGTTTTCAATCAAATCACTGAAACCCCACATCTGTATGATGTACTGCGGGAAATGCTGGGTTTTTTTTTCTTTTTTAATATGCTGCTGCTGCTGCTATCTCAAAAGAGAAAATGGACAATGAGACTGGCCAAAAATCTTCCCTGAAACTGTTGTCATAATATTTACGATGGCGTTTCAAGTTTGTCCATTCCAAATCACTGTCAGCGATACAACCTTTGCCTAGTTTCATCCTTCACATCTGTGCTCATGTATCGCCTGCAACTGTATTCTCTATTAAATATCCACATCTTACCTACTGCGTATCTGTCCACTTTCAGGCTACATGTGGTTTTCTATAACCAGCAATATGTATTCACTTTATGTGTTACATTTGCATGCTATTTAAAAACAATTTTTCCACATCAAGAAAATGTAACCACTCATGTTACAACTGTCAAATACCTGCATTTTTTTTCCACTGTCTACCAAACATATCCATTTCAGGGTACATCTGCAAAATCTCTGAATTCTTCCATGCAAAAACTGTGACCAATGAAACAACACAAACTTGAGACTAACAACACTACATACACTTGAGCATTACATTTGTAATTCATAGAAATTCTCCTTTATCTAACAATCATATCAACGGCAGAGTTTCATTTCAAAACTACTAGACTTCATTGCATATTTGAAAACAGTATCCATCAATTCATTCTGTCAAGTTGTCACGTCACAACAGCCTTGGTCTTGCTTTGGAGTCCACAGAATGAGCAGTGGTTATAATAATCTTACAGTTGAATACTCATGAATGAACAACATGTCGAAAATGACCAAAAATCACACACCAGTAAAGCTCTTTACCAAGTCGACTCTTCACGAATGAATATTTACAGTCTTTCACTTTGGAACGCTTTGTTATCATGTCCTGGATTCACTATAAAGCAAACAGTTTTTACTTTGTTTTGTTTTTGTTTACTGGCTTCTACTGGCAGCTTTCATCACACAACTGAATGTTCAGTTTGATCAAGAGGGATTCATTACACTTAACAAATTCTATAAGCACCCGTTCAAAATCCACTAGCACCCGTCCCAAATCCACTAGGACCTCCCAAATCCACTAGCATGCCTCCCAAAGCCACAAGCACCCCTCCCAAATCCACTAGCACCCCTACCAAATCCACCAGCACCCCTCCCAAATCCACCAGCACCCCTACCAAATCCACTAGCACCCCTCCCAAATCCACTAGCTCCCTGCCAAATCTACTAGCACACCTGCCAAATCCACTAGCACACCTCCCAAATCCACTAGCACTCCTCTAAATCCACTAGCACCCCTCCCAAATCCACTAGCACCCCTGCCAAATCTGCAAGCACTTACATAGCAAAGCAAAACCCTATGTGCTGGTAAGGTCTTGAAATGGGTAGGGCAACAGGACCTATGAAACACCAAGCTGACAATGACTGGAGTATTCACCATTCGACTCCCGCACCCTCGTCCACCAGCATCCTGCAATGTCAACCATGTTAACACAGCAAAAACTTCACCCTTTGAATCACCTACACCAACCTGCTTCAGTGATCAAGAGGATCAGACAGATGACCACATGTTGTAGCAATGTGACCTCTGTCCAGTGGAGTGACAGGAGATACAGCTGACCACAACTCCTCTCACCACCAAGCTCCATGGCGGTCAGCAGGAACTGGATGTAACAGCCACATTCATTGCAATATACGCCTTGACCATGTGGAGGGCAAACGAAAAATGAAATGGTCACGCACGAATGAAGTGGCAAAGATTTAAACTTCTCTTGGTGCCAACATTATCGGTCTCACTGTTCTACCGTCCATCCCGAAAGAGGGACAGGTGTTCATTTACAACTAGGTGGTCAAGGGGTAGAGTGTTGAAGACAGGGCATGAACCTGGTCACCCGTCCACTACCCCACACTTAATGGTGCTCAACCTCCTTTTGGCTGAGAGTGCTCTAACCACCATACTCTTTCCCACTGTAATTGTTGTGTCATATTCTAACAATGAACAAGTGCACCAAACCATCAAGCCACACACTGGACTGCATGAAGATCTGCTGATGTCAGATAAGAAATGAAAACTGCGTTGGTATGGCCATCTTTATCTACCCTCCAGGAAACTGCTCAGGGAAGGAGATCGGAGGGGAAGACAGAAAAAACGATGGCTTGACAACATTGTGGAATGGACAGAGACACCATCTGCAGAGACCCAAGCCTTAGCACACAACCCACCAAACTGAAGGAATCGGTGAAGTTCTTTAGTGCAGCACCAAGAAGAAAATGAATACACGTAACACACCTGACATCATTACCGTTTACAATATCTAAACAATTCCCAACCAACATTAACCCTTTTACTCCTGCACTCTATCCACCAACTGTAAAAATTTAACCATTTGCTTTGCTAACATGGTGGACAATGCAGGGTGGTGATAGACAGGGTGCGGGAATCAAAGCGTCAAGCAGTAGTCCTACTGTAAACGTGCACGTCTACAATACTGGAATCACCCAATAGAATGATAGGGCCCTCACTTCAGCTTCAGTTATAGCTGCCTCTGCATATGTTGGTGGAGTTTTTTTCATTTCAGTCGGTTTGGCGACATGTTTCTTCAATAAAATAAAGCATTGTTCATCACCATATGTGTTTGCCTGATTTTTTATTGTTTTTATTTTGTCTGTGGTTGTGACAAAAAAGGCGCCGGAAAGTGGGACATGGCTTGGGTTGAAACTCGTACAACAGTGTAACTTAATCAGAACAAGCAACATACAAATGAATTGTGTGTGTCCTGCTAGTAAATAAAACATTAATCCCACTCACAATGAGCCATTGCAAAACTTCATGCAATAAGTTGCGTTTGGTGCATCCAAAAATATGGCGATTGTGCGTTTCATTAGTTTCCACTGATAACGCTTGCATTCCGTTCTACCCACACAACACAGTTGTGCTTCAACTGATTCAAAATTACTCCAAAAGGCATCTTTGGGGATCGTTCTTCCTGCTCACAATTCAGTTCGTTGAAATATGAAGCTGAATGCAAGTTTCTCTGAAGGAGTTTACAGCGCGGCACGTTTTGCTTCCTAGTGTAACGCACACAACCTATCCTTCTTGCTCATCATTAAAGTCAATTATCTTGGCCCCATCCTCTGAATCTAAAGTGTCTGAGAACAAAGAAAATGTGTACGTGACAAGCGGTACATGGCCCATGTATGCTCAAACACAAGCTGGACATTGGTTGACTCGTCTCCACCCGACGCTTTGAAATGCACGTCACATCTGCTTGACGTCACCACAAGTGTCGGCAGCTCTTGTTTGGTGTGTGTGTGTGGCAAGCAAACTGAGGTAAGGAAACAATTTTGCTTTTATTGTTTATTAAAAATAGATAAGATTTTCTGGATAAAATTCAGTAAAAGAGTAAATAATGATCGATTCTCTCTAAATGCGAATCAAATGTGGACATTTACGATTGTTTCTGTAGTAACGCATAAACGTTTCAATATATCAACTGTGCATGAAAATGTGGAAACTTTCTCTAAGTTTACAGTGTACAGGCAAGTCTCTTTTATTTCGCAAAACTTGACATGCATTCATGATGTTACGTGTACAACGAATCATAGTCGTGGGATTCTGCAGAAACGAAATCGGTAATTTCTCATTTCTCTTGTAGCGCACATAACGAATAAACGTTATATGGAGCATTTTCGTTGACACTTTTTGTTTATACAAGCTTTACTGCGTGTGTTGTGACTATTAAAAATATTGTGAGCCCTACTGTTTGTGTTTCGGAAAGGAACGCTCTCAACAAAAAGGAAAGTTCGTGGAATAGTTTTAAGTGCCACTGGTTTTAGATTCCACGGCAACGCACACTTGCTGAATCATTGTTATCAATTTCCGTTTCGCAACAAATTGATGTCTTTGGACAGAAAGCAAACGATTATGGTATTCCAATTACATGGTCCAATTAAAGACATAGAGCTATTGAAATCTACAGAGAATTTTTAAAAGTCGGCACTTTGTGAGCGTGAGTTACTGCAGAGACGAAACATTGTTGCAGATTTTGTTTCAAGGTATGCACCTCACAGTCTTTACGTATTTTGTTTCTTTTTCCCCAGCCAGTGAACTGTAGATCTAGATCTATTCTTTCTTTGAAGATGAATACTCCAACTGCAAATTTAGGGAGAAGGAAAGCCATATTAGCTATCTTGCCAAAAGAAAAGTTCGTTGGTTAGGGTGGAAGTGATTCAGATCTATTGAGATAACAGTTGTGCTTCCTCCTTACGCACATTTTTGATCGGACTTACCTGAAACTGGCTCAGCATACAGATCTACATTGTGCTTTTTATGCCTTACTTTTCAGTGGCAATTAAAAGATTACTTGTTAAAACAACGGATTGGAATATACTTTGTGCGCTACAGAGAAACCACTCTCACTCCTTGTCTTGTTATTATCATTACTATTATCATTACAAAATTTGATATCAGTATTATTGTTGCTAGTCATTATTCTACAATGGACTGGTAAGGATACATTGTTTTGAAGGCAGTACCATGGTCATAATTTTGTCCAATAGGACAGTTAGTTAAAAAAAATTAACCTGCTGTAGGTTTTAAAAACGTACATAGGCATAAGATCTGATCAATACAATGTCGCTTACACTTCTTAATGTTGAAACTTTTAGTTCATCTTTTCCACATTATACAATAATCAAAGCATTTATTCAGAGCTCTGTGTGTGTGAGTATGAGTGTGTGTGTGTGTGAGATTTCCAGGTTAAGTCAGAAGGTGGTGAGACACTGGTGAAATTTCTGCGAGACAGAAGTGGACACTTCAGCTTTCCAGATATTGATGACATTGCTTGAGTGGCCAATGACAACCTGAGTCTCCTGCAGCCACTGACCATTAACCAACACGGGCACCATATTTTTACTGTTTAAAAGCTACACCAATGCAGTGACTTTACAGCTCAAGTTGTAAAAATTTAACCAAACATGGAATCTCAACATGAACTGATGAACTAATTCCCTCCCCCCTCCTGCTTATGACTTCCAGCAATCCCAGAATGGACCAATTCAAAGAATGAATTAGTGAAAGGATGAATCAACTGAATTAGTGCATTTCCACTTGTATGTATCACTGTGTGACATCTAACAAATAGAATTCAATATTCGCTGAAATCCAAGAAATTATAAAATCCTGTCAATTTGAAGAAATTGCTCAAAATCCAGCAAAGTCATTGTATACAGCATATTGTTAAGTCCTGCAAACAAAAATTAACAATGTTGAAAACAATCTAATGCATCAAGAGCACCTAAATGTAAAAAACAGTAATTTATTCTGATGTTGCTCGATGGAATACAAGAATGGTTTCCCATTTGGATTCCACGTAATGCACGCAACATTTCCCAGTTACATAAATGTGGCTATGCCCAAATGCTCATCATTGTCACAGAAAGAAAGCTTTTAATATGTTGTCTAAAATAAATCAAGATACCTCCATATCACAGCTCTACCATTGTCAGCGGAAAATTGTTAAGCCGCAATGTTGTGTGGGTTACGGTTTCCACCTATACATAAGTGTATATTCAGAACATGGTTAAGTTCTTCTGTTCAAGTTTAATACTGGACACATGAGCTTAGGTGTCTGTATTGATGGCATCATCCTTTCCATAAAGCCTGGTTATCTAAAAAAGCAGTACCAAGTGGAAACCATGTAATGCACATCACACCGGTCACTTGGTCTACATTTTGCTGATTTTTAGTGAAGTCTTTACATGAACTCTGTTTACTTTGTTCCTGTTTATTAAAGGTATGTCTAAATTCTTCAAAAATGTGTTTTGCTTGCTTTTTTAATTACTTTTAATTTTTCACCCTCATGTCCCAGGTCTTATTCCAGTATTGTAGACGTGCACATATGAACACAACACCATCATGATGAAGTCACTGACCAGAGTGGATATTTCCATACAGAACAACAACGGTCATGAGTTCAAGAACAGGACAAGCTACCAAGTTACAGGACATTGCCTGTGGTCTGATCTGACAAGGATGGCGCACTACGACTGTCTAACCTGAAACATGCAGTGTGATGACTAAAGACCCTCCACACCCATGAAAGGTGGAGGAGTGGGGGAAACTGGTGCAGCGTTCATCAGTACACTGCCCCTATCTGCCTTGTAGGTTGTGATAATACTTGTAAATGCTTCATGTGTATAGAATAAACAGTCCATGTCTAAAACATGCCCTTTGCAAGTTACCTAATAAACTGATAGTCTGTAGGATCCATAAGCCTACCGTGTATTCCCCATTACCAACTGCAATACTGTATACCACCCAATCATTTTGTAGTTCTGTACACTAGAACAAAGCAAAGCATTACGGCAACTCTTTTGCATTCTCCAATTACGTCCACTCTTTTGCATTCTCCCTGAAGTCACAACCCACGCATTTTTATTGCATTTTCTGTGTGTTTTGTTTTTGTCTTTTCCTTTCTCTCTCTCTGTGTTAACAAAAGACTTTAAACGTGTGTGTGCGCGTGCGCGTGCGTGTGTGTGTGTGTGTGTGTGTATATGTGTGTGTGTGTTGTGTGTGTGTGTGTATATGTGTGTGTGTGTGTGTGTGTGTGTGTGTGTGTGTGTGTGTGTGTGTGTGTGTGTGTGTGTGTGTATGTTGTGTGTGTGTGTGTGTGTGTGTATGTGTATGTGTGTGTGTGTGTGTGTGTGTGTGTGCGCGCACATCTGCACAACTGAGACGCTGTACATTTTTTTGTAGTCATGACACAGAAAGAAAAGAAAACAATGTTTAAGTACACATGTGCCTATTGTATCTTCAAAACCGTTCCTTCCTTCTCGGCATTGCTGCAGCATTCAGCTCAACTGTACAATGGACCCACCAAGCCACGTAGCAATACAGTTTTTTTCATGTCATTCACAGTCACCATCCCATCCCATCACATCCAACATGGCACAACAGAAGCTGACATCCAGCATTTCCCAGCAAGAGGGAAGACATATGAAGAAGGGAGGGGGGGGGGGGGGGGAGAGAGAGAGAGAGAGAGAGGAGAGAGAGGGGGAGAGAGAGAGAGAGAGAAATGGGGGTGGATGGGGAACGAAGGATCTTGGGACTACATGCGGATAGCAAAGAAACAAGCGGGTACAAGTCTTTTTAACCCCTCGACTCCCTCTCCTGATCCACCAGCTTCCTGCAGGATAGGGTGCGGGAGTCTAAGGGTGAAAGTGGTATTCTGGGGGAGGGTCTTTTGCTGATTGATTTTTTTTTTTGGTCATTGAAATAAAAGAATGATGGATTATGAAGGAGCACAAGCAGAATGCATCATTCAAAGTGGTTTCACTTCTGTCTCAGCCCTCAGGAACCCGTTTCTTCATTGCCCATAGCCGGGGGGAGGTTTGGGGGTATCTGAAACAACACAGAGCACACATTAGACATGCAGTGAAAAAAAGAATAAAAGTTCCTGAAAACAAATTCAGAAACAAAAACAAAATGTCCCAATCTTGAAGCAAGTCACCATCAAAATTCTAACAATAAAGCATCAGGGGAGTTTTAGTCTTCATCTCCAAATTTTCGTACTTGGCATTTGTTCGTTTGTGATCTTGCGTCTACACTTGACAAAGGCCAGTTGGCCAAAAATTCGCTGTCTTGTCTGGTTGTATTAAATACACATCCTGATTCTATTTAAATTTTTCTGGTTCCTGTTTGCTTAAACGAACTTGTTTTGGAATGCTAACAAAGCAAAACTTTAACACTTTGACTCCCTCACCTGATCCACCAACTTCTCAAAAGGTTATGTTTTTGCAGTTGGATAGGATGCAAGAGTCAAAGGGTTAAGGTGCATATTTGATATTCTGCATGCACATACATATATACATACACATGAATGGGGTTTAGGCACTGGCAGATTTGCATACATGCTGACTTGAGCGCTGTGAAAAATCTTCACCTTTTAACCTTTTGACTCCTGCACTCTATCCACAATTGCAAAAACTTAACCCTTTGATTCCCTCACCCTATCCACCAGCTTCCAGCAGGAAGCTGGCGGATAGGGTGAGGGAATCAAAGGTTAAGTTTTTGCTTTGCTGGCACGGTTGACAATGGAAGATGCTGGTGGTTCAAGAGTGAAAGGGTTAACCACCAAGCGGAGGTATCTAGGCGGATCAAACCTAGGACCTTCCGGATAAAAGCCAGATGTTTATACATGTGACTACCACACCCACTGAATAGAGTTATAAAGTTCTGTAAACTGTTTGTTTGTTTTTTTAGAGGGGAGGGGGGAGGAATTCTGTTTTAACTTTTGCACGGCTTCCAAGACGGTGAACTCACACTGCTCACACCAACAACCCCAAGTTCATTCACTCAAAGTCCCAGTGACGGTAATCCCATGGGAACCAGAGATATCAAGTGGTCATTAGACTACCCACAGGAGGAGTTCCTGCACTGCTGCTGAGTCACTCTGATGGAGTTTAACAGTGCCCTTTCTGACCCAACTTACTAAAGACACTACTTAAGACACTACCTGCTACCAACCTGCCAAATACACTGCCTACTAAGCCCCCTACTGATGAAAGTCATTCCCCCCTGTGGGGACGCGGGGGCGCTTTCAGTGTAATTAGTATTCCCACCTTGTGGACATTCTGTTCTAGAAATTTCCCTTCTTCTGTCACTCTCTATGTTTCTGCTTTGCCTTTTGCCATTTCTTACTATCATTTTGTGCCTCGCTGGTCCATTCACTTGAATAAAGTCTTCCATATTTTCTCTTACAATTGATAATTGGGTACATGAGTTAAGCACATTTTTGGCTCTAGGGAAATGAGATATGCGGAACCAATTTTAGTTTAGACCCACTTTTACATGTTTTAGTGTCCTTAGTAATGTTTATATTTGTATTCAGGTGTGTTTTTAAAATCCACCATGTGATAAATTGGACAGAGTGGTCAATGCCGGGGGCACTTCCTTAGATTATGTGCATAAATACATTGACACTGCACTTAATTTTCTTTTCCTTTTTTCCTGTTGAAGTAGTATGTATGTTTTGAAACGGTTATAGCTCTGGAGTGGCTCTACACAGCTGGCTGGGCTTTAAACAAAAATAACGATGACAGCAACTGCTCAGCTGCCAATGACCCCGACTTGAATTCACTTTAGGCAAAGAAGTGGTAGAGGAACTGATAAGGAGGTCACCACAAAATCAGAGCGAGAAGAGCCACAGAACCTGGGGCAATTTTCATGACACTTTGATGACTGATGATGCCATGGTAACAAGGAGGGTGGCCATGATGTTATGGAATTCCATCTAGGACTGAAAGAACGTGAGACAGGGCTGTACTCTACATTTACTATCGTAAACTATCCTGGCATCAACCGACCTGAGAGATACAGGCACCTGCTGTATTGGTCAGGAAGTTTGAGCAACACTCTCAATGATACATCTGTAAAGTGTACAAGACTTGACAGCGTGGTCTCGGTCTTCCCGTCAAGCCCATAGCACACCCAACTCAGGCTGGGTGCCAGTCAGGGAAGAAAAGTCCCACATTAATTTTGGGGACAGATGATGTTCAAATCTACGACCTCCCAGTCAGTAGTCTGTTGCATAACCATTTTACCACAGTCACTGGTCTAAACTGTACTGTTGGCACACAGAGACAGACAAGGTCATTGAACATCCAGTGGACACATACCCCCTCCCCCTTCTGAAACAAACAAAAAGAAACAAAGAAAAAAAAAACAATAAACTAATAAATGTGAGAGAGAGATGATGTGTATGGAGGGAACATTATTATTACTGTTTAAAGCCCAGCCAATCTGTTACTGTTCTTTTTGTTTAAAGCCCAGCCGACTGTGTAGAGCCATATCAGGGCTATAATTTTCAAAACATACACAATACTTCAACAGGACAAAAAAAAAAAGGGGGAAAAAAAAGAAAAGAAAATTAAGTACACATATCAATGCATTTGTGCACATAATCCAACGAGACGCCCCTGGCGTTGACCACTCCGTCCAATTTATCACACAGGGGAGCCCAGCCAACTGCTCACAGACGTATCAGGCCTATTACTATCTCAAACAGAACACACATTGAAACACACACATCGATCACCCATGAAAAAAGTAAACCTGGAAAAGAAAATCAAGTACACACTTCACTGCATTCTTGCAAATAATCTAAAACATATTTGGCCATTCTGCTGAATTTACCACCAGAATACAAATGCATGAACAAAAGTACACAAAAACATACATAAAAACTGGCCTATACTACGTAAAACTGTTTCTAAGCAGTTCGCAGTCCTGAGCTAAAAATGCAGGTAATGTGTTTCAAATCATTAATCCTAATGGACAGGAAATATCTAAGGCTTCATGGCCAACAGACAGGTAAATGGACCAACAAGGTAAAAAATGAGTGACGAAAAGATGACAGAAAATAAAGGAGCACGGCAGAAACAAAGAGGGTGACAGAACAGGTGCAATTTTCAGCATATCATATCCAGTAGAAGGTGATACTATTTATATTGAAAGTGCTCCAAGCATCCAAAATGGGAACAGAAAAGATGAAAGTTATATCATTATTTGAATGCACAATACATTAAGTTACGAATACCGTTTTTTTGTTACATCATTTTTTGTTATATCATTATATGAATGTACAATACATAAGGTTACACATACTAATTTTTTGTTACATCATTATTTGAATGTACAATATATAAAGGTACACATACTAAAAGGATTACACTGCCTTCAATAGCCAGCTGGACGATTAATATCCCTTGCCAGGTTATGGGATTAATAAAGTTTAGAGTACAAGAACTGGCGACAAAGGAGGGGCATCCAGGAGTCATGACCTGGAAGCGCCCCCCCCCCCCCCCCCCCCAAGAACATCAGGAGTTAAGGGCTGAAACACTTGCTTGACGGGGGTTTCTCCACTGAGGACCTTCTGCTGTTTGGCTCTCCTCAGTATTTCTTACTACTGACTAGAGCAAAAGAATTGATTTAATAACCCTTTGACTCCTTCACCTTGTCCACAAACTTCTACAAGCTGGGAGTGAAAGGGTTGAAATGATTACAAGCATAATCAATTCAACTGAATGGACTAATTATACTATAGTGAGGTCAACAAAAGTGAATCAAAAATGTTGGGAAATCGACTGAAATAAATGTAAATCAGTCAACGGTTATTGTGAGATCAACTGAAATATACCAAACTGTGGTACATGAGGGTGACAGTGGTGCAGATTAATAAACAAGATAAAAATGCATAGTAAACAAAGATAGGTTTCCGTTGGATTTTGCAAAAGCTTTGTTTTTCTGTGTTTGTTTCTGCTGTCCATCTTCTGCTTTGCTCCACTGGATTTGACCCCACACCACACATTCTGGCTATTCAACACACCATCACCCCCAAGTTCATTCAGCCAAACTACCAGTGCCACAAACTCCAGCAATGTCAGGCTGCCTACCAGTGCCACAAACTCCATGGAGCCACCAGTGTCAGGCTGCCTACCAGTGCCACAAACTGCATGGAGCCACCAATGTCAGGCTGCCTACCAGTGCCACAAACTGCATGGAGCCACCAATGTCAGGCTGCCTACCAGTGCCACAAACTGCATGGAGCCACCAGTGTCAGGCTGCCTACCAGTGCCACAAACTGCATGGAGCCACCAGTGTCAGGCTGCCTACCAGTGCCACAAACTCCATGGAGCCAGCAATGTCAGGCTGCCTACCAGACAAACTCCATGGAGCCAGCAATGTCAGGCTACCATAGCCACAAACTCCATGGAGCCAGCAATGTCAGGCTGCCTACCACTGACACAAACTCCATGGAGCCAGCAATGTCAGGCTGCCTACCACTGACCACAAACTCCATGGAGCCAGCAATGTCAGGCTGCCTACCATACACAAACTCCACTGAGCCACCAGTGTCAGGCTGCCTACCAGTGTCACAAACTCCATGGAGCCACCAATGTCAGGCTGCCTACCACTACCACAAACTCCATGGAGCCATCAGTGTCAGGCTGCCTACCAGTGCCACAAACTCCATGGAGCCACCAATGTCAGCTGCCTACCACTGACACGAACTCCATGGAGCCACCATGTCAGGTTGCCTACCACTGACACAAACTCCATGGAGCCAGCAATGTCAGGCTGCCTACCACTACCACAAACTCCACTGAGCCACCAGTGTCAGGCTGCCTACCAGTGTCACAAACTCCATGGAGCCACCAATGTCAGGCTGCCTACCACTACCACAAACTCCATGGAGCCATCAGTGTCAGGCTGCCTACCAGTGCCACAAACTCCATGGAGCCACCAATGTCAGGCTGCCTACCACTGACACGAACTCCATGGAGCCACCAGTGTCAGGTTGCCTACCACTGACACAAACTCCATGGAGCCACCAGTGTCAGGCTGCCTACCAGTGCCACAAACTCCATGGAGCCACCAGTGTCAGGCTGCCTACCAGTGCCACAAACTCCATGGAGCCACCGATGTCACGCTGCCTACCAGTGCCACAAACTCCATAGAGCCACCAATGTCAGGCTGCCTACCAGAGGAGACTCTGCACTGCAGCCAGGAACACTGGTGGAATTCAACAGAGGCTGTTCTCATCCAACTTTAATCACAGGCACTGCCTACTAACCCCTGACTAGGGGCAATAATAGCCAAGTCATGGAAACAGAGTGAAGCCCCCCTCACCCTCACCCCAACTTCCCTAAGGTTACCAATGGTTAGCTGTAACCGGTCCTAACTCTAGTTCAAGCCAATCTCCTAACCCCAGGGTTTGGTTTGTGCCGTCAAGTAGACTAGCGAACCTGCGTGAGAGGATTAGGAGAAAGGCTAAGGTAAAGTCGCCTCAGAATTGTCAGAGAAATATAGCCTGGCCATGTACTTTTGCATGAAACCTGCAGAAGCAACGGAGACCTAAAATGCACCTTTACCTAAAAACGAACACAAAGATCAATTGTAAGAGAAGCACCGAGTCAAAATACAGACAAGAAGACAATGAATGCAAGCTAACACACCCAATCATATATATACATCATCATCTAATCATATATATACATCTCCATTTCCATCATAAAAAACAAAACAACAACAACAACAACAAAAAAGGAAGAAGAAGAAAGGCGGAACAGAAGGCAGACGTCGTCATGAAGCCAACATGGTCACCAGCACTAACTAAAATCACCCCCACCTCCAAGCCTGCTTCATAACAAAACAGAATTTCTTTAACCCTTTAAACTAAACAAAGGATGCAAGTGACTTTTAAAAAGAAAAAAAAAACCAACAAAACATCCTCCCTGTAATGTGCTGCCAAATGACCTGAATCACACGTCATCTTTACATAAGTAATCGACACATCCCAGCAGTAACACAGTCATACATAACATAAAACACAATATCAGAATAAGACATTAACGAAACCAAAATATTAGCAATAAAACAACCAAAAATGAAATTACAAAATCAGCGCAATCCACTTTTGGAAACACAAAATTCATGGACATAAAACAAGCGTGATACACTACGAAAATACGCTAAATAATAAAGACTAAGAACTACCTCCCTCTATTCTATCAATCTAATCGATATATTTACTATGCAGACAAGGAAGAGCAAACTGCAAAGCATATTTGATATGTGCACAGATACATCTTTAAGCATGCATTTTGAAAAAAAAAAAAAATTAAAAAAACAAAACAAAAAAAAAAACTGCCTTCATTTTAGTTTACAATAAACAGACCATGGCAACGCAAACATTATTTCTACACACAGACTGAGTTACCTTTTGACTCCCGCACTCTGTTCACTAGCATCCTGCATTGTCAACCACGACAGCAAAGCAAACACTTAACCCTTTGATTCCCTCACCCTTTCAACCCTACCAGGAAGTTGGTGGACAGGGTGAGGGAATTAACGGTTAAGTTTTTGCTGTTGGTGGATAGGCTGCGGGAGTCAAAGGGTTGATGAACATCATTACCAGAACACCATTAGTACATTTTTATCACAATTTGTTTGAGCTGTATTCTGTTTTGTTTTTCTGTCTTAATTTAGAACCAATTATTGTTGACAGGCATGGTGGTCAAGTGGGTAAGATTTCAGACTTCCAATCTCAAGGTGCAGGTTCAATCCTGTCTGGGTACCTTCTGCCTGGTGGGTAAAGGGTGGAGAGTTTTCTGACCTTCCAGGTCAACATGTGTGCAGGCCTGCTAGTGCTTGTCTCGTTTCGTCATTGTTGTTTAAAGCCCAGCCCATTGCATACAGCCACATCAGGGCTATAACCGCCTCAAGACATACAAAACTTCAACAGGAAAGAAAAATAAGAAAAAATTAAGTTCATATATAAATGCATTCGTGCACATAATCTAAGGACGTGCCCCTGGCGTTGACCATTCCGTCCAAATTATCGCACAGGGGATTTATAAAAGCACACCTGAATACAAATATAAGCATACTAAGGACACTAAAACAAA
>CM060310.1:93370381-93397881 GCA_030674185.1 Monoplex corrugatus | reverse complement strand
TACCTTTAAAGAGAGGTCCGGACAGAGAGTGGAGAGGGCGAAAGGCCGGCCTGTGATTAAACAGTCCACTGGATACTGGGAAGCAGTAAGACACAACACATACACATTTAGAACACAAATTGAAACCATTTCTCATTTTCTGTGCACCATCACTTTAATCAAAAGAAACAGAATATAGTCTATATGAAAAAATAACAGCAACAATACGATAAACAGGTCCCAAGTCATCCGTAACAATCCAAAATGATCAAACACATGTTCCATGTTGACAGGACATAATTCGTAACCATGGACTTCAGACCTGATGTTTCAAGTTGAACCACAACTCACCACATAAAAACTGGCCTGCTAAGCTACCCATCATTTGCTCTAATCGTTCTGGTGGTGTCAGCTTCAAAACAATCACCACATTAAAACTGGCCTGCTAGCTATCCATCTGTCGCTCTAATCGTTCTGGTGGTGTCAGCTTCAAAACAATCTGACAGATAATTGCTGCCGGATTTGGCTGGAGCATGTACAAGAGTTGTCTGAGGCAATGAACTCAATTAGAACGTACTACTCCAACCTCCACTGGCAATAGAAATAATCCACGTATCCATAAGACAGACACATATTTATGATCCTAAGACAAGCGATGATGTTCCAGAGAAAAAAACATAGGCAAGACAAACATATTCCACGTAATGACCAAGACTGCGTGGCCTCGTGCCACACCTAGGATGTGAAAAGTCCCAGGTTCAATTCCTGGTCAGACAGGGATTCTTCTCTTCCTACCTAGACTTCCAAGTAGTGGTCTGGGTGCTAGATTTTAGTAGTAGATGATAAACTGTTGGAGGTTACCATAAACCATCGGAGGAGACGATAAACTGGTTGCTGTGCGCTTGACGTAAGCCAAAATGACATGGTCACAAAAAAGTTGTTCCCTGCAAAGTTTTGCAGAAAAATCCTCTTACAGAGATAAACCAAATTATACCAAACCAAACAAAAAACAAAAGAAAAAATACAATACAGATAGATAGATAAATAGACAGACAGATAGATAGAGAGGATAAGAGAGAGAGAGATAGATATTGTATCACTGTGAACAGTTTTCTTTCAAAAAATATTTAAGATTTGTGTGTTCATTCCTGAATAAGGCCACACACAGGCCAAAGTACCAGGCTCAAAACTCTAATTTGTTGTCTTGTTTTTTTGGTTTATCTGCAAATATATACAGATATACATATACTCTGATGACCTGCTTTTTCTCACGAGAGCAACCTATACTTCACACAGGCAAACCAAATCTGTTCTGACCTGCATTATCAACAGGGCCGGCCCTCCAACAAACTGTGTTAATAATTGTCACAAGTCGAACTACTATACCCACACACAGACCTGCCAACCCTGACTTTTAAGTTGGAGTATTTGTCCAGGAAAAATGGAGTATTTTTGAAAATATTGGTGTATTCTGAGTGCGCAGCGCCGAAGGCGCAAGCTAACTAGGGGGGTCCGGGGGCATGCCCCCCCGGAAAATTTTTAAAGAATTGGTGCAAATCTGTGCAATCTAGAGCATTCTGAGCCCAAAAATTCACTTTCTAATGGTACTTGATTTTTTTATCTTTAATTTTTTTTTCGTCGTATTTTTTATTAAGTCGGCGTATTGGTCGTATTTTGAGTAAACTGGCGTACTAAATACGCCAAAATCGTATGGGTTGGCAGGTCTGCACACACATACACACACACACACGCACACGCACACACACACACACACACACAAAAGGGGTGAGGTGGGGGTGGATGATATGAACACTCCACAGAATTCAGCAGATGACAATAAAATTAATACATAACTTTTTTCTAAAAACACATTATACCGGAACTTGCAATAATCGTAACCACACAATACATCCAATGATGATGACTGGCCTCCTTCAATCCCAAAGGCCTATAGACAGAGTTGAACCACTGGACTGATGTTCCCAGGACATAACACTGGGCACAGCAATGTGGAGAACCTGCTGTTTAGCATGTATGTGTGTGTTAAGGATATATTTGTTCTGTTTCATTTTGTTTTTTATTATGTATGAAAATTGCAATATGTGATCTGCCAGCATGAAATCAGTCTCAACTAGCATTTTGGGTATTTTGAGATATGCATATCACTGGAAAGTGTACATTCTGCTAATTATTTTGGTACTTGAATAAAGCTTGTACTAAAAAAAAAAAATGTAGAAGTTATGTATGTTTAAAGTCATTAAGTTGTATGACGGCCATTTTGAGAAAACGGCCTCTAAAGTTTTTGTGTGCTCTCCTACACACTTTTCCTTAAATTTCTTTATTTGGTGGCTTTGACCCAGTTTGTTTCTAATTTTAGCTGTCATCAACTGAAAGGTGCACCAATGAGCTTTCTATCAATATATTACATGTGGGGATACTGTACAGGTTACAGTTCATTATAAGAGACAAAAATAGGTACTTTTGGTAGGAAATTGCATTCTTTCTGCTGCAATCAGTGCATTAAAATACCATTTTAAATTGATTACTAATATTTTTTCAAGAACAAAATTTCTGTGGGGGATAGATTATAGTCTACAGAAATCAATATTGAGAAAAGTCAAAACACCCCAGATAGACCTTCAGTCACCTTTTCAGCTCCTAGTGCTGTTCGACTGACTGCGAGTTAAGGCTGATTTGGTGGTGGGAGGTCACATACACACATATTTTAAGAAGACAAATACTGTGAGATAACTATTACAAAAGGTGAGACAGTATGGTGGTAACGCTTTCAAAAGCCGAGGTTCAGCCTGATATGCGTGGTTGCCAAACGGACAGTTGACCAGATTTATACTTTGATATGATCACACTGTCCCAGTCCAGCCACCTGTACATGGGTCTTGTCCTTTAACCCTTTCACTCCCGCACCCTGTTCATCAGCATCCTGCACTGTCAACCATGCTAGCAAAGCAAACACTTAACCATTTGAATCGAAGGGTTAAGTTTTTGCAGTTGGTAAATAGGGTGCGGGAGTCGAAGGGTTAAACTCGTAACATCCAATCCAATGGATCAGGACATGCACAATAAGTGTTGGTGGGGTTAAGATAAATAAAATACTGACTGTTTTAATCTGAAAATTGTGCATGCCATCTAATTTTAAACAGTGCATGCCATTCTGCGTATATAAACACACAGGAAGTGTTGGCGGGGTCATCTTGATAAAGTAAAGCATTGACTGTTAAATTTTCAAACTGCATGCCATTTAATTTCAAATTGTGCATGCCATTCGGCGGATACATGCACAGGAAGCTTTGGCAGTGCTAAACTAAATAAAGTATAGCACTGACTGCTTAATTTTCAAATTGTGCATGCCCTTCAATTTCAAACTGTGCATGCCATTCAGCCAATACATGCACAAGAAGCTTTGGCAGTGCTAAGCTAAATGAAAGATAAAAGTGCTGATCAGTTATATATATTTCAAGCTGTGCTCGCCGTTCAGTGGACACATGAAAGCATTGGCAGGGCTAGACCAAATAAATTAAAGCACTAAGTGTCTAATTCTAAACTGTGCACGCCGTTCAGTGTGTGTGTGCATGCGTGTGTGGAGACAGCATGCCCAGGTTGTATTTTTTCTAAGGGTTTTTCTAATATCAGGTGACGTGCCTGTCACAGAGTCTGATGTCTCATAATAATATGTAGATCTGCCTCTGTTTGTCCCGTATATCTACATTTTTTCCCCCAAAAGATTACAGTAAATTAAAAACAGGGGCTGAGATTGTGCATTGAGGAAATATAAGCCCTGCAGCTTCCTGAGAGACTCAGACACTTCTGAGCAATTGTCAACAGCCCACCAGCGTTACTTCGGTGAACATTTTGAATTCTAGTGGTTTCCAAACTGTTTCTCACCTTACATATCCCTGTTGTGCCTTTAACCCTTTGACTCCCGCACTCTATCCACCAACAGCAAAAACATAACCCTTTGATTCCTTCACCCTATCCACCACTTGCTGGAAGCTGTTGAAAAGGGTGAGGGAATCGAAGGGTTAAGTTTTTGCTTTGCTCATATGGTTGACAAAGGGTGCTAGTGGACAGGAAGTGGGAGTCAAAGGGTTAAGGTATGGGTACTGTAAAGCAGTAAGGGGAGAAGTTGGACACCACTCCCATAATTTTGGTTTACATTTCTAACATCTTGCTCACAAGTTAACAACTACTCAAATTATAGGAAAGCCTTTCTTTAACCCTATGACTCCTAAACCTTATCCACCAACTGCAAACCCTTAACCCATTGACTCCCTCACCCCATACACCAGCTTCCCGGATAGGGAGGGTCATAGGGTAAGGGAATCAAAAGGTCAAGTGTCTGCTTTGCGAGCATGGTGAACAATGCAGGATGCTGGAGAGAGTGTGGGAGTCAAAGGGTTAAATATTGCTAAAATATATATATACTTCATACACAACTTGTAGAAGTCACGGTGATCAAGTCATTAACAATTTCCTTTACCTGGTAGTTACAAGATTACTGGTGATGTGACCTGGAAAACATGGCCACATGTGTTTGTTCATCTTTCATGTTCACAAGTCTTTGCTGGCCAAGTGTATGACCTACTTCCAAACATTCTGTGATACAACAACAACAAATACTCAAAATAAACAATCTGTCTTTTCCCATATTTCACTTATGTTCTGGTGAGAAAAAAAGGACCCGCAATCAGACCCACTATCTATGAGACAGAGTGTGTGAGTGTGAGTGTGTGTGTGTGAGTGTGTGTGTGTGTGTGAGTGTGAGTGTGAGTGTGTGAGTGTGAGTGTGAGTGTGAGTGTGTGTGTGTGGTGTGTGTGTGTGTGTGTGTGTGTGGGTGGGTGCGTGTGTGTGAGTGTGTTTTGTGTGCGCGCGGCGTGTGTGTGTGCGTGCGTGCATGTTTGTGTGTGCTTGTGTGTGTGTGCGTGCGAGTGCATCAACATGCATACATGCGTGCACGTATGTGTGCGTGTGCATGTGTGTGTGCATGCATGTGTGTGCATGTGCGCACATATGTGCATGCGTACATGTTTTCCTGTGTATGTGTGCATGTGTGCGCACAGGTGTGTGTGTGTGCTATGTGCATGTGAGAGTGTGTGTGTGTGTGCATATGTGCATGTGCATGTGAGAGTGTGTGTGCACGCACATGTGTGTGTATGTGCCTGCATGTACATCAATCTGTGATTGGATGGCATTTGTGTTTTGGAAGTCATAAAGAGGATGCAGTTCGTCATTAACCCTTTCACTCCCTGACCCTGTCCACCAGCCTGCTGCATTGTCAACCATGCAAGCAAAGCAAAAACTTAACCCTTTGACTCCCTCATCCTATCTACCAGCTTCCTTCAGGGTGAGGGAGTCAAAGGGTCAAGTTTTTGCAGTTGGTGGATAGTCTGCAGAAGTCAAAGGGTTAAATTTGCCTGTGTGACTGTCACAGTTAGTGCCTCATCAATCATTTCACCAAGACCTGCCACCAAATCCTGGCCTACAAAGGTCATCATTAACCCTTTGACTCCCTTACCCTATCCACCAACTGCCTGCAGGAGGCTGGGAATAGGGTGAAGGAGTCAAAGGGTTAGGCTGGTGAATAGGGTGAGGGAGTCAAAGGATTAAGCCTGCATGAAGCTGTGCATAGGGTGAGGGAATCAAAGGGTTAAGGTTTTACTTTGCTAGCATGGCTGACATTGCAGGATGCCAGAGGACAGTGTGCAGGGGTCAAAGGGTTAAAAGATCTTGCAGACACAGATCACACATATTAACCCTTTGACTCCAGCACTATGTCCACCAGCATCCTCCATTGTCAACCATGCTAGCAAAGCAAAAGCTTAACCCTTTCACTCCGTCACCCTATCCATCAGTTTCCTGCAGGAAGCTGGTGGAAAGGGTGAGGGAGTAAAAGCGATGTTTTTGCACATGGTGGATAGGGTGCAAGTAGAAAGTTTGTCTACTTGCCCCCAGCGCAAGTCAAGACAAAAGTTATCGTCCTACCCCATTTTCTAAAGGAAGATCAAGACAGGATGCTGAGAAATCCTGAAAACATTCGCCTTTTACCTCTTCCATATTACTATTAGTCTTTAAGATTTAGCTTAGTCCATCCAACCAGTGACCCAAAATTTGATGAAAATGCATATCAACTTATCAAATGCCTTCATTAAAGCCAAACATTTCAATACCTTGATAAAACTTGTTAATCCGTTTTGACTACCGCACCCTATCCACCAACATACAAAAACTTAACCCTTTGACTCGTTCACCCTATCCACCAGCTTCCTGTTAACCCTTTGACTCCTTCACCTAATCCACCAGTCTCCTGCTGGAAGCTGGTGGATAGAGTGAGGGAGTCAAAGGGTTAAGTTTTTGCTTTGTAGCATGGTTGATAATGCAAAATGCTAGCTGATGGGATGCGGGAGTCAAAGGGTTAAATATACATACACAGATGTAGAGATAAATCAGTTCAGTACAGCATTATCACCAAGTTCATCTGCCTCACTGTGCTTAACTAAATCACAAGACACAGAGTGTAATACGTACAAAAGTACAGAATATCGCTCACACATATACACACACACCACCACCGCCACCACCAAGTTCACCTGGGCTCTGTGTACACCTCGATCACAAGACGCACAGTTTAATACATACATGTACAAAAGTACAGATATTGTTTACACACACACACACACACCACACACACATACACACACACACACACACACACACACACACACAAACGTGCAGACACACACTCAACTTTTCATTACTAAAATATATTAAACATTTAAACAAAATCCTGGTAAAACAAAAATGTCAAAGGAAAAGAGGTGGAAAGAAAATATTCACCTCTTTTGTAGTAGTCATGCTCTGCCCAATCTAACAATAACAAGAAAAACAAACAAAACTCCATTAATCATAAGATAGTCATAAAACCCTCGCCGATACACTGTTCACAAACGTACACACAGACACAGCCCCTCTCCTGTCAAACCTGAATCATTTCCTGTTCTAGTTTCTTAACAAAACCCTCGCCGATACACTTTGTTCACAAACGTACACACAGACACAGCCCCTCTCCCATCAAACCAGAATCATTTCCTGTTCTAGTTTCTTAACCCTTTAACTGCCTTACTGGAGGACCCTGGTGGACATGGCGAAGAATTCAAAGGGTTAAAGAGAGAATGAACATTCATCATCATCATCAGGTGCCCTGCCGCATGGCGTTGGCGACCATGGACTTCCATATGTCTCTATCTCTCGTTGCCCCCAGCATCTCCCCCACCCTCTTCATCCCCAGCCACTCTGCAAGTCCGTCCAACATTCTCTCCCTGGGTCTACCTGGTGCTCTCTTTCCCTCCAGCTTTCCCGTTGTGACCAGGTGCTCCAAATCCCCCTTCCTCATAAAACAGCCTATACATGTTGCTTGTCTTTTCCTAATCTTCCTTATGAGTGATCTACTTGTGTCTGCTTCCATCAAGACTGTCTCGTTTGTTTTCTTTGCTGTCCATGGAACTCTCAACATTCTTCTGAGAAACCACATCTCGGCTGCCTCGATCCTGCTCTGGCTTTGCTTGCTGACTGTCCACGCCTCGCATCCGTACAACAGTATTGGTTCTATATAACATTCAAGGACTCTCTTTCTGATGTTAATTGATAGGCATTTGTTGATAAGAATGCTTGTCATCTTCTTGAATGCTGTTTTGGCTTTGCCGATTCTGCCAGCTATTTCCGATGTGCATCTGCCGTCTGATGAAATGACCGTTCCCAGGTATTTGAACTTATTAACCAGTGTCAAGGTTGTGCCATTTGCTGTTATTTTGCAGGAGGGGATTTCATGTTAGAATGAACATTATTAAATTTTAACCTTTTCCTTAATGTCTGCTTTTTTAAACAGCGCTCAATTCAACACAATTTTGCCCACAGTCAAAGGACACAACATCACCCCACAGATATGTAACAAGAGTTACTTTGCAAAATCATAACAAAGCAGATGGTGGTGCCTCAATTCTATCCGATGCTATCCACAACTTTCTATCTATGACATCTAACAGTGTTCTATTTTCATTGATTTGCAAGACAGAAGAAGACAAGAGAATAAAGACAATGTGTGTGTGTGTGTGTGTGTGTGTGTGTGTGTGTGTGTGTGTGTGTGTGTGTGTGTGTGTGTGTGTGTGTGTGGTGCTGTTTCTGTGTGTGTGTTTGTGTGTGCGTGTCCCTGTGTGTGTGTGTGTGTGTGTGTGTGTGTGTGTGTTGTGTGTGTGTGTTTGGGGGGCGCGCGCGTGTGTGTCCCCATCTGAGTTTGTGTGTGTGTGTGTGTGTGTGTGTGTGTGTTGTGTGTGTGTGTGTGTGTGTGTGTGTGTGTGTTTTTGTGTGTGTCCGTGTGTGTGTGTGTGTGTGTGTGTGCGTGTCCGTGTGTGTGTGTCCGTGTGTGTGCGTGTGTGTCTGTGTGCGTGTGTGTGTGTGCACGTGCACGCACACATGCAAGTCTGCGTGTATGTGTGAGTACGTGTATGCATGTTGTGCATGTGTGTTTATGCATTTACATGAATGCATGCAAAATGTAAAACGCGCACGCATACAAAAACAAAAACAAAAAGAGGAGGGAAGCACCAGCACCCACAAGCAGCCTGCAGATCAAGCCCTTGGGACTGGATGCTGTTACTGTATCAGATTCTGGAGAGAGAGAGAGAGAGAGAGAGAGAGAGAGAGAGAGAGAGAGAGAGAGAGAGAGAGAGAGAGAGAGAAGAGAGAGAGAGAGAGAGAGAGAGGAGTCTGTGCGCATGAGCGTGCCCACAAACACCCGAGCATGCGCCTGTACGTGCAAAAACACACACGTGAAGGCAAGAGTTCACGATTCAGCTTCTGTTCATGAGGAAATCACCACACTCAGACAAATCTACAGGTAATTATCTGGCAGACTTCTTCAGCCAGTAAAAACCCTTTGCACCAGCAAACTCCCGACAAGAGGAAAACAAGAATTACGATACACTGACACCGCCAGAATGACTGGAGCATTAAGATGGGCGGCAAGCAGGCCAGCTTTCATGTTGCAGGCTCGAGATATAATAAAAAAAAAAATCTGGAATGATGATAAATATGTTTACAACAATTACTTGTACAGCTCCAGTCTCACAAGAGCCCTAAACACTCACAAAAGCAATGACAAGACAAAGGCGGACACATATACAGCAAGTATCTGATAACCCCTTCTGCTATGATGAAAACAGATTAATAATACAATATTAAATAAAAAACAAAAAAGAACCATAACTTATTCACGTCATATGTCGATAAAACAGGACAACAACAAACAAACAAAAATACACACCAAACACCTCTCTTTCTTAAACAACATGTACATATATATGAACACTCAATATAGCGTCTACAGACATACATGCACAAACACATTTATTTAACCTTTCGTCTCCAGCACTCTATCCATCAACGGCAAAAACTTAACCCTTTGACTCTCTCACCCTATCCACCAGGACAGGGTGGGAAGTCAAAGGGTTAAGTTTGTGCTTTGCTAGCATAGTTGACAATGCAGGATGCCGATGGACAGGGTACGAGAGTCAAAGAGTTAAATGCACACATACAAAATTACACAGACACAGACACGTTCATGCAATGAACACCCACACCCACACCTGCACACACACGCATATACACAGACCACAGCTGAAAAAGAGGAGTGTTCAGAGCAGATATGAAGGAAGTGATGAAGATCAAAGAAAGATGGAACTGGCACCAGCACTCACCAACAGCCTGTGGATTCAGCCCTGATGCCTGGGAATGACTGGGTGTGGCAGGGGTTCCTGAGTGAGCTGGGGAGGGTTTGCTGAACCCTGCTTTGCCTGCTGCTGCTACTGCTGCACACAATTGTATTTTCCATCACACACAAGTAAACGCGTGTCTATGTGCATGCATGTGTGCACACATGTATACTCGCACACTCGTTACAGAATTTCAATCGCACACTCGTTACAGAATTTCAAATATCATCTAGAAAGCGCATGCGCATGCACGCACGCCCACACACACTCACTCACACACACACGCATACACAACTTCATACACAGACACACATAATGCACACAAACTGATATATTATGCGTGCACACAATCACTACATCCAGTTCACATATCTTTGAAAACTACATTGTGAAGAGAACAGGGCCCCAAACAGAACCCTGTGGGACACTGGGTTAATCACATGTCGTGGATGATGATAGACAGACTTCAACAACAAAAAAAGGAATACCTGAACCACTCAATAACAACTTCAACACAGCTGAATGTGGATGACAATCCTGAGATCATGTTGTCATGCTCAATAAAGTCAAATGCTCCTGAAAGATCTATAAGTGATCAAACGGACAATTTTCCACCATTGAAAGACTGCAAAAGATGATTAACCCTCTCATAAGCTGCAAAAACTTAACCCTTTGACTCCCTTACCTCATCCACCAGGAAGCTAGCAAACAGGGTAAGGGAGTGAAAGGGTTAAGTTTTCATTTCGCTATCATGGCTGACAATGCAGGATGCTGGTAGATAGGGTGTGGGAGGCAAAGTTTCTGTACTATGGGCTTTGCAATAGGCTGACTGAAAAGGTTAAAGAAGATTAGTGGCTCCAGATGACTCAGCTGAGAGAGGACAATATACACAGGAACGTCTGACAAAAACAATAAGACTGGAAAGAGGCCAATACACTCTGCATACAAACCTTTTGCTCTCAGTTTTGCTGATTTCTGTTTCCATTGCGAGAAAACGCAGCTCTGCTTTCTCATATTCTTCATTCGCTCTTTATTCTTGGTTCGTTTTTTTATTTGTTTGCTCAAAAAAATTTTTTTTTAAGTCACTGTCGTCTTTATATACAACTTCCTCTAGCCACTTCCACTTCACGTACTTTTCTACCCATGAATCGATCTCAGACGCTTACACTTTTCCACTGTCAGGAATTTGGCAAAACATCTTGACAATAACATGGCATTAAACAGGACTGCAAATGTCACCCTTTCCAGAAGGAATCAATTACTCCCCCTTACTGTTGTTTCAATCAGCCATGATATATTCCATGTAAACTGTCCCAAATGCTCAAGCAAACAAGTCATCCGTTTGAGAATAATTGATCCAGACCATAATAGCAATTCAAGTTTTGCCAATTTTGCAAGCTGAAAAATAACTTCCTATACACATATACAGCCTGATAACTTTCTCAACAAATCTACAATGATCTCAAACAGAATCCTCTGACTGGCAGAAAATTCTCAAGCCTGCTGGTTAGTGTAGGACAGGTATTGACGTTCCAAATTTTTTTTATGAAATACAACAAATATATACAAAGGTGATCTTATTCTACTCATCAAAACTGCACAATACAGGCTGTCTCTGATGTCAGACAGGAAACAGGGATATGTTATAGTCAAGGTGTGTCACTGGCTGAAACGCTGTCTCGCTAAGGCCTAGAATGTGTACATGCACACACATGTGCAAACACACAGAGCTATCATCACGTGCCCTGCCGCATTGTGTTGGCAATCATGGCCCTTCATACAAATCTATCCCTTGCCCCTGCAAGTACATCTCCCACTCTCTCTCTGTCTTCTGCCACCCTGCAAGTCTGTCCAATTTTCTCCCTGGTCCTATCTTGTGTTCTCTTTCCCAGCAGCTTTCCTGTTGTGACCAGGTGCTCTAATTTCTCTTTCCTTACAAAATGTGCTATAAATGTTCTTTGTCTTTTCCTTATCTTCTTTATTAATGATCAGAGCTGTATATGATTACATAGAACAGGGACAATACAACACCTCCTGGTTAGCTGTAATTGTGGTGTGTTGCTGCCTAAGCCAGCACTGTGCAGAGGAGGGTATGGAACATGGTGCGCAGCGCACACAGGAGCATGCACAAACATATTGTTGCATCACAAATAAACAGGAAAGGGAGATACGACACCTGCTGGTTGTTGTAGCCGTGGTGTGTTGCTGGTTGTACCAACACCATGTGGGGAAGGCCTGGAATGTGGTGTGCTGCTAGCTAACTTGCTGCCTTGGTTGTTAACTTGGCTGCCCTGTATACATCAAGAAATGTTAATGCATGATAATAAATCATTCCTGTATAACACATGTACAAGACACACAGTGTAATACACACAGCAGCAACATTACACATCAAAATTATATGATACTAACACTGAGCCTAAACTTATTATAAAAAAAATCTTTCTTTTACTGATTTGTTTTAAACTTGGAAAGATCTTCATGTAAAAATGTTGGTACTTCACACATGTCATCATCCTAAACTACTTATTCAAATTACTATCAGATATACAATATTGTTACTTATATCAAACTCGAAACACGTACGCCCCCCCCCCCCCCCCACCACACACACACCAAAACCATACTTAACATTTTGTTTCTTATTCTAAAACAGTCTAAGGCTACATTCAAAACAAAACAGTCCACAACCATTCGAACAGGATTATACAAGAATATAAAGAGTTGAGACTGACCAATGATATTAACTCACACACACACACACACACACAACACACACACACACAACAACACACACACACACACACACACACACACACACACACACATACCCACACACGTTTGTCAATTGTTTCATTCTCAATCTCAGGCGATCACTTTCACAATAAAATGGTCCACAAATTATTCAAACTTGCAACAAGATTTAAAGTGCTGTGACTGACCGGTGATAATGCTGCCTTGTCCCCTACCAGTCTCTGTACTGGGTTCTGCCTGTGAGACACACACACATCTTATGTCACTGAACACCCACACACCACACCTCACACACGCACCATACACCTTCAACACAAATGCACACCATTATTATTACCACTGTGTAAAGCCCAGTTGACTTCGCAGAGCCATGTCAGGGCTATTATCACTGTAAACTGTACACACTTTGATGACACCTATAAAAAATCTGAAATATGGAAAAGAACATTATGTATACATAACAGTGCAATCATGCACATAATTTCAGAATATACCCCTGGCGTTGACCATTCCATCCAATTCATCACACACATCCATTAACCTTTTAATGTGTTGTTTTTTTCTAAACTAGCTGTCCAAAGAAATAACTGACGGTAGAACACACCTCACCTACACATACCTCATACATAACACAAACACAAAACCACACACACACGCACATACATATACATGACACACAAAACCATACACATAACACATATAACCATAACACAACACAAAACACAGACAAACACTGAACATATTTCGTATTTTGCCAGCATGACTGACAATAATATGCTCTCTATAATTTTCCATTGCTTTTATTCTTTCTCCCCATTTATAACCATGTGGTGTGGTGTGTGTGGTGGTGGTGCGTGTGTGTGTGTGTGTGTGTGTGTGTGGCCCATTTATAGCCATTTGTTGTGGTGGTGTGTGTTGTGTGTGTGTGTGTGTGTGTGTGTGTGTGTGTGTGTGTGTGTGTGTGTGTGTGTGTGTGTGTGTGTGTGTCTGAGTCTGTTTCAGCGCTTAGATTTGATTTTATCAAGATTTTGCGCTATATAAATAGTGTAATTGTAATTGACAATGCAGGATGCAGGTGGACAGGGTGCGGGAGTCAAATGGTTAATAAACTAATGATTATCATCATAAAATATGACCCCCTGTGGTCAAACTGACGGCAGAATACATCCTCCAGAACTGACAGGTACCCATCACTGACATAGGAGATTTAGCGACCCCTGAGCCTGCCCAAAGAACTGTAAGATACTGTGAATGCCCTACACAAAACAACCCAAATCATCCTCAATACTAAATTCCAAATGTGAAGACAAACGAAAAAAAAGAAAGATCAAACCTGACAAAACTACCAACAGTAACGCAAATCATTAAATATCAGAATATTCTTACCCATATTATCTACAAAAACAAAACAAAACAAAACATTAATACATAATGTGGATTTTTCAATTTCATAATCAAACAACACTATTCAACATATGCACTCAATCATGACATCCCTACCTGTTCTGCATTTCCATCGCAGCAGACACCGGTCGGACCTGACCTTTAGGTGGGCCCAGCGATAATGAGCTGCTCCCTTGAACCCTGGACATGGCCCCGGATGGAGTGCCCCCCGGCAAGCTCTGAGAGCCTTGAGGAACGGGCGACACCTTGCGCCACAATCTCTGAGGACTGTGAGGGAGGATTTCTCTGGTTGGAGACCAAACTGGTCGCCGATGACCTCTGAAGCAGGTTGTGACCTGCTGACACTCTAGCCTGTGAAATGACCTGACCTCCAGACACCATAATTTGTCCATGACCTGTCGACACCTTAATGCTTTGGCCTTGACCTGCCATGACCCTGGAGGGTGCCTGGGAGGTGGGAGGTCGCTGAGGTCGTGAAAGACTACCAGCACCTGCAGCAACACCGGGGTGGAAGATACTGAAGGCTTCTTCTGGGCAGGGAGGGAGAGAGGGCGCACATTGCCCGAGGGCTGAGAAGAGGAAGGGAGAGACGCGGGGCTCCTCTGTGGAGGAAGGGAGGAGAGGGGAGCCTGCTGTGGTGAATGGAACGGAGGCATGACAGATTTGCTGCTGTTCCCTGCATTTTGACTCCCATGGGCGGCCACTGCTGGACGAGACGACACCATTGCTGCCTGTTTGCCTGATGCTGCTGCTGCAGTCATCGCCGGCTGTCGCGACGCTGTCACCGGCAATTGTCCCGCCAACGATGTCGTTGGCGACTGTCGAGCCAGAGGGGTTGCAGACTGCCGAGCGCCTGCTATGGAGACTGGCGAGTGCCCAGAGATAGCCTTGAACCCGAGGATGAAGGTCTTGGTACCGAAGTGGCACTCATCCCGGGTGGCTGCTTCGGGTTGGAAGGAGAGAGGGACGGACGAAGAGGCTGCCTTGGCATTGTGCCACTGGTTCCAGCTTGTTTAGGACTGGAAGCAGGATGAGAAGGGGGAGGCTGCCTGGAAACTGGATTGTTACCTAGACTTGTTTGTTTGGGAACAGAAGTAGGCATGGAGTGCATGGGGACTTGTCGTGAAGTGTGAGCAGGAGGAGGAGCCTGTCTCTGCTGGCTGGGGGTCGACACTGGGGCTCCAGACGGCCGTGCTGCCGTTTGAGAGACGCCAGCTGTCCTCTTGCCCCCCATTTCCCCAGAAAGTCTGCTGGTGCTGGGAGCAGGCCTGGGGCTGCTGGCTTCCATCTCGGCCTGGATCTTGGCCAAGATTTGATCGCGCACCACTTCCCCCTTGGTCTTGGTCTTCATGGTGGACGCTGACCCGCTTATGTCCCCTTTCCCCATCTCTCCCATTAACACTGCCGCCATCATCTTGTAATGCTCTTGCTGAGCTGCATCCATCGCTGTCGCCATGTTGTGGCCACTGTGGGCGTTAGGAGGTCGGATGGAAGCAATAGACTCTGCGGCTGGTTTCTTCCCTTTGTCAACGTCTGCCTCCATCTTCATCTTCCAGTCCATGGGGGTCATGTGACTTACTTTCCTGTCATCAGGACGTCCCGATGATGGTGATGATGATGATACTGTCTTTGACTGCAGTTGAGAGGATGGGGGATGGTTAGGGGAGGGGCCTTGTCGAGATGAAGAAGTGGGCGCAGGCTGAGAGCTGCTGTTACTGAGATAACGGCTAAACTCCGCCATGAAAGGAGAGACACCTGCATCTGACGCCGGCGGAGTTTTGGGAACAGGTCTAGGAAAGGAACCACTGGGATCCGTACCACCTGGCTTTTTCAGCATTTCTGACATCAGATGAGGCCGCCGCTCGCCTAAGGATGGAAGGGAATCCGATTTTGGCACTGAGACTGCTGCAGCAACGGCAGCAGCTGTGGCAGCAGCGATGGCCTCCACAGAATTGGGAGAGAACTTTAATCCCTCTCCACTGGCGCCACGAGACACCTCATCAGGAACAGCAGCTGCAACTCTGCCTTTATCTTTGCTGGGCGCTGGGGCTGGCTCGTCAATGTCGCTGACTTCTATCACTTCCAGGTCACCTGATGGCGCCGCTCCGGAGGGCGGACGAGCAGGGGAGGAGTGATTCTCCGTCACCGTCGCGTTGGCTGGTTGGTTGGGGGTGGGGGAATTTGCTGATCTTGACATCAACACCGGGCGTTTGGGTTTGGAGCTGGGAAAGAAGAAACTAAAGCCATCAATGATAATATTACAACAATGACAGTACCACCATTAGTAATACTACTGGTACAACAGTGACACTACAATTATCAAACTGGAGAAATTTTAGGTATCAGAATAACTGATGAGAAAAACATATAACATTCTAAACAGCAATAAATGCCAGTATTGGCATGTACTCTGTTCTCCACCAACCCACTTCTACACAGAATCAGTTATCTACTTCAAGCCAAGGACCCTACCCCAACTTGTCAACCTTTTCCTTTTTTGTCTTTATGCTAACACACACATTAGGAAGCAGAATCAGTCGACGAATGGCACTTGTTAGTGTCCATGAGGTTTACTGAATGCCATTTCTACTTATATAACAATATCAAACAAACACTGATGCTCACCACACAAAAATCAACTCCAGCACTCAATTAGGGATAAATACTCAATATAATCATCCTCAATATAATCATAAGTACTCAATATAATCATCCTCAATATAATCAATCAACTTACAAAGCTAAATGAGATAATTCTTCAGAGTAAAATGTAAAGTAAGTATACTCAGGTACACTCAAATTACAACCATGAAAAAGAAACACAAATAAACCAGAACAGGATTATCTGACTTTGTCAAGGGAAATAACTCCTGCAAAACCATGGCAAAAAGTCAAGAATTCTGATCCTACCATCACAGTGTGATGATGAAAATGTGAGGTTTCAGCTTGCTCCAGAGGGATTCATCACACTTACACAGTTCCATATGTGGTCCTCCCAAAACTGCCAGTAATGATTGACAGATTTTCTGAGCCTATGCAAAGTCCTACCCACTGGCAGGATCTTAAAATGGAAGGAGATGAGGAGGGGAACCTGTGACACCATATTACACTATCACAATGACTGGAGTGTTAACCCTTTGACTCCCAACCCTATCCACCAGCTACAAAAACTCACTCTTTAACTACCACATCCTAACAACCAGCTTCCTAGCTGGTGGACAGGGTGAGGTAGCTAAAGGGTTAAATTTTTGTTTTGCCATCACTGACCATGCAGGTGGTAATGGACTGGGTGAGGGAGTCAAAGGTTAAGATGGGCAGAGAACAAGTCAGTTTTTTTTTTTTTTTTATGAGGGCTGGGACGACTTGAAGCACCAAACAGGTACACAGCTCCCGATGGAACTTCGATTGAACCACGCTAACAATGAAGACGCTGCCTAAAACTTTTGATTAGGATGTTGTCACTGTAATGATGATGCAGATGCAGAATTTCAACCCCTTGTGGGCAGAAAGAAAGTGTATAGCAAATAATGATCACACATGTGATGATAATGGTGATCACACAACCACTCACACACACACTCTTCTCTCTCTATTCTGATACACATACACACACACACACTCACTCACACATACACACTCTCTCCCTCTCTTTCTCTCACACACACATAAACTCTCTCTCTCTCTTTCTCTCTCTCACACAACACACACAACACACACAACACACACTTACGGATTAGTCCAGCTGCCATGAACAGAGCGAGTTTCCTTGAACAGCATCCTGAAATAAACATACATGACCATCATACTTTCTTTCCTATACATACATATACCATACTGACACATTTCTCTCTGCACAATACAAACACAAACCAGCCATATTTCCTTTTTTTTTTTTTTGTCTTCTTTCTTTTTTTCTTTTTCTTTTTTGTCCAAAAGGTTCTCATGTTTCTTGGATGTACGCTACTTCAGTGGGTGCACATGTTGGAAGTTTTCATGTTTCCGTAAGCCACCAGAAAGTGACATGAGTAACAGGATCTTTAACATGCACAAGACTTGATGTTTTATCAGCTTATATACATGAAGAGTTTTAGGCACTAACAGATCTGCACATATGTCGACCAGGTAATCAGAAAAATGTTGAAAACTTTTACCCACCAGGGGAGAGACCCAGGCGGGATCAAACCTCAGACCTTCTGACTGAAAGTCTCAGGTCCTACTGACTTCTTTGCTGTGCCCACCCTCCCCTGTATTTTCTTTCAAAAATCATACTCAGAAAATCTTGCTTACTTCTTTTACAAACAAAACAAAACAACCCCAACAACCAAACAAAAAAATCTACACATATACATATATACACTAAACACAAAACATTCTGAATCTCAAAATAGGCTAATGACAAAACAGTCTAGATTTGTAAATGTGCTAATACAAAACATTCTACATCTCTGAAAGTAGGAAGCAAAAGATTTTAGATCTATAACTGTACAAGACACATCATTTTAGATCAACAAATGAACTTAACACAAACCGTTCTAGATCTATAGATTGTACTAAACACAAAGATTCTAGACCTGAAAATGTACTCAACACAAAACAATCAAGATCAGTAAATGTGCTAAACACAAAACATTTTAGATCTATGCTAACCACAAAACATTTTATTCAGACCTCAAAATATTCTTTAAACAGTCATTTTGTTTAAATCTACAAATGTGCTAAATATGAAACATTATACATCTATAAACATGCCGCACACAAAACATTTTAGTTCTTTGAATGTGCTAAACACAAAAATGCTAACACAAAATATTCTAGATTTATAATAATGGCTACCTGGTTGAACCTGGCTCTCAGTTACAAAAAAGCTACTTACTGCGTAGCTTTCATCGGCGATCCGGCCGACTTCTTCAGCTGGGTTGAGAACTGGCTTCAGTGCGCACCGCCGTGAGCGATTTATAATGTCTCTGCCTATGTCATTGCATTGAAAATATAAATCTAGTTTCTCCAGTGTCCATTTGTATGCATACTTACAATTTTTTCTTATCTTGCATAGATTGATTTATCAAGATTTTGCCTATATAAATATTAATTATTATTATAATATACCTTTTTTTTTTGCGCTATAAAATATGAATCATTATTATTATAAATACCTTTTTTATCTTTGGAAAAGCCACAAAACGCAAAAAAAAAAAAAAAATATATATATATATATATATATAGGACAGTATGCAATCAGCGACCAAGCATGCAAACAAAAGAAGGAAAGAGAAGGGAGACAAACCTGGTCTGTATCCATCCTTGTGGCCACAGAGGTTTGATTTCATTCTCCAAAAACGTCTTGAGATATTCCTCTGCTGTTTGGTTACGGAACTTGTATGTGTCAAACATGTGCATCTTGATTGTCACAATTTGACACAGCAGTGCTCTGAAATATATAGAAAGGGCATGACAGTGAGTGAGTGAGTGAGTGAGTGAGTGAGTGAGTGAGTGGACTGGGTGAGACAGAGAAGAGTGTGTGTGTGTGTGTGTGTGGTGTGTGTGTGTGTGTGTGTGTGTGTTGTGTGTGTTTGTGTTTTGTGTGTTTGGTGTGTGTGTGTTTGTTTGTGTGTGTGTGTGTGTGTGTGTGTGTGTGTGTGTGGTGTGTGTGGTGTGTGTGTGTGTGTGTGGTGTGTGTGTGTGTTGTGTGTTTGTGTGTGTGTGTGTGTGTGTGTGTGTGTGTGTGTGTGTGTGTTGGTTGGTGTGTGTGTGTGGGTGCGTGGTTCTGGCGAACAAATGTGCAAGATGTCTGCTATGTGTCTGTGACTGATGTGAATGTAAACATGAGCTCACCGCCTTAGCTCAAAGAATACACTGTCAATTCAAATTAATATTGCTTGTAACCCAGCCAACTACTAGAGCTATATCTGGGCTGTAACACCAAGTCAAAAACGACAACCAGGTTAAGATAAAAGACAACAGTTAAAAACCACGCTCACCACTGACCTTTCAGTACTAATACAGATGTAGAAATCACATACCAAATTCTGTCTTTGGGCTTTGTGTACTGGTTATTTTGGTGAGGGGATAAGTTATCTTTTCCTTGCCTATCAAGCCATTTCCAACTGAAATGTCTTCAAGCCTTCAATAACTCTTCAGCCACTTTACTCCGACATAAGAGATCCATCTCAGATTTCCAGGTGGTAGGAGACATTTTTCTGTCCCCTCTCCCACACCTTGTGCACTTGTGTGCCAGTCATGATTTACAACTGCGAAGCCTGGACTCTGAGAAAAACTGACTGCAGAAGAACTGAGGCAGCACAGATGTGGTTTTGTCAGACTACTACGTGTCAAATGGACAGACAGAAGAACTAATGAAAGTGTACTGGAAGAACTTGATGCCACCAGAAAACTACTAGCAGACATTAACAAGAGATGACTAAAATACATTGGCCATGTGACATGTAACAAGAACACAAACCTCATGGCAACCATCTTTCAAGGAAAAACAAAGGCAAAAAGGAAGAAAGATAGACCTCCAATCTCATACATCAAGAACATTACCAACATCAGTGGCCTAAATATTCAAGAAACTGTCCACAAAAGTCAAGACAGAGCGGCCTGAAGGGAAGATGGCAGTGTGTAAGTGTGCAGCGGCCAACACCAAACCCAGTGACGCCAACAGGTGAGACAGGTGAGGTGCCACACCTTGAGGGTGGGCTGGGTGATAGCGTTTCTGATGAATGAAAAAATGAAACCCTCAGCACAGCAAGTGCTTCATGCATGCAGAAGACACTAAAGCAACAAACAAGTTGTCCCTGGCACAAATTTGTACATAACCTACCTTTAGTTCTTACAAAAATATGCGCATTTAGAAAGAAAAAAATTTCTAACATGCTGGAGGCAATTATGACACGGTTTCCCCATAATGAGCAATTAACGTTCGTGAAAAAAAAAATCGTGACACTTTCCAAAATCTAGCTGAAAATCACTACCCGTTCACCTTTCAAACAACATCACTTACTTTATCTCTGGTGTCCACTTGAACTTTTTCCTTGGATCCCTGTTGCCTTTCCGACTCTGTCCTTCTGTTGTCATGCCTGGCGTCATGTTTTTGTCTTCCTCGTCGCTCTCTGTGTTTACACCTTCCTCTTTCTGCAACTCCCCTCCCTGCTGCTTTTCTTTGTTCTCCTGCCTGTAATCATGTCAACAGAGGTTGGTTTACACTGGACAAGGCCAACCACCAAAAAAACGGAGATGCCCAACAACACAATGGAGTGTGGTCAGCTTGCCAAACAACTTAAGTTCTCCATTCTCCACTTAAAATCTGATTACATGTAATGTAAAATGAGTCTAAACAAATTTTCAGATTAACACTATACAAGAATGACTTGTAATGGTAACCATCATCATCATCATCATTTTTTATGATGATGATGATCATCATCATCATAATCATAATAATAGTAAATTTTGTCCTTTGCCTCTAAAAGCATAGATTCGTACTTTTTCTCTAAAATTTGATAGTATTTTGTATTTCATCCCTTCATACTTGCCCCTTTCAGTACATGTTTCTGGAAATGTTAAATGACTGTACTGATAATTCTAAACAGATCTAGATTCAACAACAGCTACATTCCTCATCCACAGTATATATTAATAACAAAACTGTAGAACTATATGCATCATCCAAAGTAAACATTAATAACAAAGCTTTAAACTGTATGCACCATCCACTTTAAATATTAATAACAAAACTGATATTTACTGTCTATTGATGAACTTCATAATAATGCCAAAACAAACAAGCCTACATACATATATACACTAGGCTGCCATAATTTACTTCTATACCTTACCAAATAATCAGAACACCTGTAGTCAGCTACTGTTCTTTATGCCTACCAATATTAGCAGTAATACCTGTCTGACTAAATTAACATGCCTCATATGTGTCATTCTTTGTCACAAACACTAAATCCCAGTCATAATCATACAGCAAGACTGTGAGACCTGCAGTCAAACCTACTGACAGTAATACTCAGCTGGTTACAATAAGTTACCCAAATAAAATCACACACACATACACACACACACACACACACACACCATCAATTCTCACACACATACACACATATAGAGAATTATTTTTTCATTGTAATCCAAATATGTTTGGCTAAATGAATGAAAGACACAGAATATACTTCAAACGTTTTCACATGAGAGCTTCTGACCCATTTTAAGTGGCTTCTGTCAGACCAAATGGTTTGCAACGGAAAAGAACATCTGGTCTGCTGAAGGCCACGCAAGGAATCAAAACCTCAACAAATATAACAAATCAAACTTTACACCTTTCATTCAATGATTATGGCACAATCTGGTACCAAGGCCACACTCTCTCTTTTCTTGTGATTTTTTAAAAACTTTACTATATTTCAACACACCTGGACTCCCATCATCTGTACATACCTGACTTTGACCACTTCTCTTTCATGCTGCTCTTGTAGTGCTGGCATCACTCTGTCAATTTCTGAAAAATGGTGTCAACGGTCAGTTGGTTAGAATGTTCAACATTTGTCATCAGTTGGTTACAATGTTCAACACATGTCTATCAGGGTAATAATGAGTTAATGGTCACTTTGTTTCATTAGACACTTCAGCGATTCTGAAATCAGAGTGGTTTCATTAACCCTTTGACTCCCACACCTCACCCATCAACATCCTACATTGCCAGCCACACTAGCAAAGCAAAAACTTAACCCTTTGATTCCCTCATCCTATCCATCAGCTTCCTGCTGGAAGCTGGTGGATAGGGTGAGGTAGTCAAAGAGTTAAGTTTTTGCAATTGGTGGACAAGGTGTGAGAGTGCGGGAGTCAGAGTTAATGACTTCAGTGATTCTGAAATCAGTGTCAATGGTCTGTGGGTTTGTCTTATTAATCAGTCTGGTAACCTCCTGAGCATTCTGTCACTGAACACTTTGTTCAGGTTGAACCTTTGTTATGCTGTGTCTTATCCTTGTCTTTGTTGATGTTAGTAACATGGGTCAATGAACCTTTGTTATGCTGTGTCTTATCCTTGACTTTGTTGATGTTAGTAACATGGGTCAATGAACCATTGTTATGTTGTGTCTTATCCTTGTCTTTGTTGATGTTAGTAACATGGGTCAATGAACCTTTGTTATGCTGTGTCTTATCCTTGTCTTTGTTGATGTTAGTAACATGGGTCAATGAACCTTTGTTATGCTGTGTCTTATCCTTGACTTTGTTGATGTTAGTAACATGGGTCAATGAACCATTGTTATGTTGTGTCTTATCCTTGTCTTTGTTGATGTTAGTAACATGGGTCAATGAACCTTTGTTATGCTGTGTCTTATCCTTGTCTTTGTTGATGTTAGTAACATGGGTCAATGAACCTTTGTTAAGCTGTGTCTTATCCTTGTCTTTGTTGATGTTAGTAACATGGGTCAATGAACCTTTGTTAAGCTGTGTCTTATCCTTGTCTTTGTTGATGTTAGTAACATGGGTCAATGAACCTTTGTTATGCTGTGTCTTATCCTTGACTTTGTTGATGTTAGTAACATGGGTCAATGAACCATTGTTATGTTGTGTCTTATCCTTGTCTTTGTTGATGTTAGTAACATGGGTCAATGAACCTTTGTTATGCTGTCTTATCCTTGTCTTTGTTGATGTTAGTAACATGGGTCAATGAACCATTGTTATGTTGTGTCTTATCCTTGTCTTTGTTGATGTTAGTAACATGGGTCAATGAACCATTGTTATGTTGTGTCTTATCCTTGTCTTTGTTGATGTTAGTAACATGGGTCAATGAACCATTGTTATGTTGTGTCTTATCCTTGTCTTTGTTGATGTTAGTAACATGGGTCAATGAACCTTTGTTAAGCTGTGTCTTATCCTTGTCTTTGTTGATGTTAGTAACATGGGTCAATGAACCTTTGTTATGCAGTGTCTTATCCTTGTCTTTGTTGATGTTAGTAACATGGGTCAATGAACCTTTGTTATGCTGTGTCTTATCCTTGTCTTTGTTGATGTTAGTAACATGGGTCAATGAACCTTTGTTATGTTGTGTCTTATCCTTCTTTGTTAATGTTAGTAACATGGGTCAATGAACCTTTGTTAAGCTGTGTCTTATCCTTGTCTTTGTTGATGTTAGTAACATGGGTCAATGAACCTTTGTAAAGCTGTGTCTTATCCTTGACTTTGTTGATGTTAGTAACATGGGTCAATGAACCTCTGTTATGTTGTGTCTTATCCTTCTTTGTTGATGTTAGTAACATGGGTCAATGAACCTTTATAAAGCTGTCTTATCCTTGTCTTTCTTGATGTTAGTAACATGGGTCAATGAACCTTTGTAAAGCTGTGTCTTATCCTTGACTTTGTTGATGTTAGTAACATGGGTCAATGAACCTCTGTTATGTTGTGTCTTATCCTTCTTTGTTGATGTTAGTAACATGGGTCAATGAACCTTTGTAAAGCTGTGTCTTATCCTTCTTTGTTGATGTTAGTAACATGGGTCAATGAACCTTTGTAAAGCTGTGTCTTATCCTTCTCTTTGTTGATGATAGGAACATGAATCAATGGTAAGATGCTTAGGGGTTACAGTCACTGCTTTAGTCTCAAACTCTCCTCGCCTCAGTCTTATGTCTTCACTTGTGATGATTTTGAAACGATACAAGCTGGCTTGCACTAATCCTGTCACCAGCCACAACACACTGTGCAGACCATCCATCAAGATCCCTGTGAGGAGGCCATCACCATGACCCACAGAAATGTTGACTGACAATGACCAGACGAGACTAACATCATTTAATTTCTTTTCGTTTTTGTTTAAAGCCCAGCCGACTGCGTAGAGCCACATCAGGGCTATAACCCGTATCAAAACACACACAATACTTTCAACTCTGTCCAATTTATCACACAGAAGATTTTTAAAAAATAACTGAATACAAATTTAAACGTATCTAAGGTAATTAAAATATATATAAAAGCAGGCCTAAATTACCTAAAATTGCTTTCTCATTTCCCTAGAGCCAAAAATGCACTTAATACATATACATACAAATTTAAAAGTATCTAAGGACATTAAAACATATATAAAAGCAGGCCCAAATTACCCAAAATTGCTTTCTCATTTCACTAGAGCCAAAAATGCACTTAATACATATACATACAAATTTAAAAGTATCTAAGGACATTAAAACATATATAAAAGCAGGCCCAAATTACCCAAAATTGCTTTCTCATTTCCCTAGAGCCAAAAATGCACTTAATACATATACATACAAATTTAAAAGTATCTAAGGACATTAAAACATATATAAAAGCAGGCCCAAATTACCCAAAATTGCTTTCTCATTTCCCTAGAGCCAAAAATGCACTTAATACAAAACACCCAGTTTTCAATCCTAAGAGAAAGTATGTAAGACTTTATCAAACACATACAGGTGAATGGACCAGCAAGGCAGAAAATGATAGGCAGAAATGACAGAAAGCAAAGGAGGAAGAAAGAAACAAAGAGAGTGATGGAAAAGAGGAAATTTCTAGCAGATAATTTCCAGAAGGTGGGGGATACTATTTATACTGAAAAAGCCCCCAGCATCCCCACAGGGGGCGACCAACCTCAACATGCCTGAACTGCTCCTGTCTGCACTGAAGATACAGACATGGAGGACAATCACAATGGTTAAGAAATTAGACAACAATGATGATAATGATCTTGAACCCCTTCCCCTTCTCTCTATCATCCCCTGCCCAATCCAAATTCCTAGTTTTCCAATGTACATACCTTCTTTCAGTCGCTGTATGGGAACCTTCAGCTGGTCATCTTGCTGGTTCTCTCGCAGTTTCTTGGCACGCTTGATCAGCGTCTCCTTTCCGCATGGCAAATGTTCTGCCAGGTGGGCATAGATGATGGGTCGCTTACCAGGTGCCAACTGTCGCGATGCTAGTTCAATGCTGTAAACATACAAGATGATCAAAGGCTGTTTTTTTTTACTAGTAAATATTAGGATATTGTTAATCTCACACATACACACACACACACACACACACACTCGTATATACATACATGCAATACACATCTGTGCAGACAAAGGTTCAAGCCATAATGATAATCGCAACTGAGAAACAAGCCATGTTGATAATCATAACTGAGAAACAACCCATAATGATAATCGTAACTGAGAAACAATAATGATAATCACAACTGAGAAACAAGCCATAATGATAATCACAACTGAGAAACAAGCCATATTGATAAGTGTAACTGAGAAACAACCATAATGTTAATCACAACTGAGAAACAAGCCATAATGATAATCATAACTGAGAAATAAGCCATAATGATAAGTGTAATTGAGAAACAAGCCATATTGATAAGTGTAACTGAGAAACAACCATAATGTTAATCACAACTGAGAAACAAGCCATAATGATAAACATAATTGAGAAATAAGCCATAATGATAAGTTAACTGAGAAACAAACCATAATAAGTGTAACTGAGAAACAAGCCATAATGATAAGTGTAACTGAGAAACAAGCCATATTGATAAGTGTAACTGAGAAACAACCAAAATGTTAATCAAACTGAGAAACAAGCCATAATGATAATCACAACTGAGAAATAAGCCATAATGATAAGTGTAACTGAGAAACAAGCCATAATGATAAGTGTAACTGAGAAACAAGCCATAATGATAAGTGTAACTGAGAAACAAGCCATAATGATAATCACAACTGAGAAACAAGCCATAATGATAATCATAACTGAGAAACAAGCCATAATGATAATCATAACTGGAGAAACAAGCCATAATGATAAGTGTAACTGAGAAACAAGCCATAATAAGTTAACTGAGAAACAAGCCATAATGATAATGTAACTGAGAAACAAGCCATAATAAGTGTAACTGAGAAACAAGCCATAATGATAGTGTAACTGAGAAACAAGCAATGATAAGTGTAACTGAGAAACAAGTCATATTATAAGTGTAACTGAGAAACAAGCCATAATGATAAGTGTAACTGAGAAACAAGCCATAATGATAAGTGTAACTGAGAAACAAGCCATAATGATAAGTGTAACTGAGAAACAAGCCACAATGATAAGTGTAACTGAGAAACAAGCCACAATGATAAGTGTAACTGAGAAACAAGCCACAATGATAAGTGTAACTGAGAAACAAGCCATAATGATAAGTGTAACTGAGAAACAAGCCATATGATAAGTGTAACTGAGAAACAAGCCATAATGATAAGTGTAACTGAGAAACAAGCCATAATGATAATCGTAAACAGAATTGTCCAAAATCTAATGAATGCCCCCAGAACAAATTCCGCACTACCCAACTAAATGTTTGCCCAAACTGTTTACCTGTATCTGGTTCAGATCCACAACTTAACACGGCCAAGAAATCACACACACAATACTTACAGGATTAAGAGTACATCTGTCATTAAACCCTGAGGTCATTGGGGAAGTGAGATGTACTACGAGCAGGGCTTAAAACAGGAGGAGGAAAAAAACCCCACTGAAACTAGGGGGGGTCCGGGGGCAAATCAGGGGCCATAACTTGTGCGCCA
>CM060310.1:93360381-93365381 GCA_030674185.1 Monoplex corrugatus | reverse complement strand
GTAGATCAAAGTGATCAACTCATCAGCTACTTCCCCATGCACAGAAAGTCGCTAAAATGGTGGAAGAAGCCCTTCTTCCATTTGCTGACCCTCTGCACCATTCAGACGATGATTCTGCTGAACAAAAACCGCCTCAGCAGAAACCTCAAGAAGATGTCGCTGGAAGAGGTCATCAAATCTTTGCTCCTGGATCTCCCTGCCGCCCGCGTGGATCCTGCTATGGTCTCTACTGATGGTCCCACCCTTCCCATGTCCCGTCTGCAAGATCGTCATTTCCCCACCGTCATCCCTCCAACCCCACACAACCAGAAACCCAGGAGGAATTGCCATGTATGCTATCAAAAGCTGAAGGCATCTGGAGTCTCACAGGACGACCTGAGGAACAAGCGATCTCAGACCCAATACCAGTGTGGCCAGTGCAAGATCGGCGCCCGCAACGTCGCTCTGTGTGTCCACCCATGCTTCGAGATATACCACAGAAAGAAGAACTTTGTGTAGCTGATGCTGTGAATTACATAGTACACACCTGTTCATTCATCAGCTGTTTAGATTTGTGTTGTTGTTGTTTTGATGTGCCTGTACTCTATTACATGTCACTAGCTAAATTCATTAGTATAGTTTTCAACTTTTTGATGTGCCTGTACTCTATTACATGTCACTAGCTAAATTCATTAGTATAGTTTTCAACTGACAGTATAATGAGTTTTTCCCAAGGTGACAACACTACTCAAAGCAGAAATGCATATCGCCGGGTTTGATGAGGAAAAGCCGACAAAAGTGACTGTGTTTCCGGTAGTACTGTGACCACTTATTTTGCTAACAGTGACCAGTGACTTATGTGGATTTGTTAAACTTTGGATTTAATTTGGTGTATTCATATTGTGGATGTGTTCTGCTGAACATTCTGTTGGAATTATAAGGTAAGGAAATGTTTAAAGTCGTTTGTTTTGATCGGAACAATGCATGTTACACGCACTTCCGTGTTGTTTTTGTAGCTCATTTAGTGTGCTTGCACCGACTCCCATAACTCCAACAGGAAGCTTCATATCAAAGTAAAGTTCACTTTTTCTGTTAGGACTTGAGTAGATCTTTCCGTAAATACCAATTATTGCACGAGTCTAGTGTTGAAACACAACGTAAAAAAAAATCGAAAAACGCTAAAAATGCTCCGGTCGCAAGGGTTGTGCAGCCACGCTCAGCGCACGTGCGCGGGGAAGTTCCAGCACGTGCTACTGCCGGGCGCATAGTGTTAAAACTACAGAGTGACTTTGCTGAAGAAAGTCGGTCAATGCAGGGCTTTGTAACAAAGATTATTCATGCAAGCTAAAGAACAATGTAGGTAATCCATGACATTTTCTTTCCATGATCCCCTTCCCCACCCCTGGAGAAAAACAAAAAAAACACCATGACCACCACCAACATAAACAAATGGATTAAATCTTCAATAAGGAATTTGAAAGGAACATACTACTGCTTTCAACAGAGCAATCTTTATAAGAATGGGAGACAATTGAATGCGAAGGTTGCTTCCACTTGGTGGTGTTTTTTTTTCCTAATGCTGCTTCCAATTTCTGGTGGGTTTTTTTTCTTTTGTTGTTTCTTTCTTTTGTTTTGCTTTCAATTTTTCTTAATCAGGGGGTAGAATTGCTGCTTGAAAAAAAAGAGGAAGGCCGGGGTCCAGGGGCCACTTTTTTGTGTTTGGGGCGTTTCACATGGGCTTCGATGGCGATCCGACCACGTGAGTTGTAGTTGATATCGCTTTTGCATGCAATGCAGAGAGCGTAGCCTGGCTCCTTCACCTTGCGGATGAAATCCCCGACGCGATTCTCTTCGATAATTTCATCGGTCCATTCCCATCGCCAACCATTTGTACCAGGTCCAGTTTTTTCTTCGAAAGGCTCTCCGCGCTCAACAATCTGCAAGTTGATCGCCATCTTGGAGACCGACTGCGCAATCAGTTTCGCGCACGCTAAAGCTCCCCTTACGCTAAAGCTTCCCTTCCGAGAATTCATTCCGATCAAGCCATTTGAGAATACAGCGATTTTGGGAATTTTTGAGGTCCGATTTTTTTTTTCCGGCGGACGATGATTTTTTTTCGGCGGATTCTGATTTTAAAAAAGCGGAAATCCGCCTAACGGCGGAACAATTCCACCCCCTGTTAATTTCAAAAGAACCTCCAATTCATATTAAGCATTTTTTTGTTTGCGCGCGCGCGCGTGCGTGTGTGTATGTGTGAAGCCATGTATTCTCACATGGGCAAATGCACATGATTTGGCCCACACCATGAAGATACACGGGCTGATCCTAAAGCCTCGTCAGGTGGACTGCCCTTCCTAAACTGTTAACAGTAAACACATTTAACTCGTATTGAAAAGAAAAGAAATGTAACCAACCATGCGTCAAAAGAACACAGATCCTAGCACTAAGCAGCTCAGATGCTATGTCTTCACAAGCTCAAACCTGGAGACAGTTCAGTCAAATTTCAAGCTGATTTGACAGTTGTGTGTAGAGACAAGTATGTGTCCTATATGATATCTGCTGCTGGACCGTTTCAAACGAGGAAAAACGGACTTGAAGACAAGTACCGATGTGGACGTCCAAGCGCAGTTAGAAAAAGCAAAGTGTTCAACTTGTAAAGCCAATAATGTAAAGGATCCCCACATTTTATTTTGTGAAATAAGTTAAACTTACGGCATTATGTATGGTACAGTACAAGAGATCTGCGGTATGACCCTGAGCTGAAAACATGGCTGCCAAACAGATATCTCCTCATCTTCTGACAGAGGAATAGAAAAAAACAGAGGGTTCAAAATTCTAAGCAACTCTCAGAACAACCCCCCTTTTTTTTCCAGGATCATCGCACACAGGGAAGTTACCTTTGCGCTCACTTATTTTTTTCGTCCCGATTTCAATGCCACCTTAATGGCCACAGAAGGTGGTACAGTTTTTACAATGCGAGGATGATGGTGTCAATGAAGATGATAATCATGATGCTATGGAGTTCCATCTAGTATTGAGACTGCGTAACAGGGCTGTACTCTACGCTTACTATCATAATAAATCCTGGCATCAACCAGGCCTGAGAGATACAGACACCTGCAGTGCTGGTCAGAAGATTTGAGCAACACCCTCAATGACAGATCCGTGAAGCGGATGAGACTCAACTGTGTGGTCCCCAGTCTTCCCAATGAGCCCATAGAATACCTAACTTTGGGTAGGAACTAGTCAGAGCCGAAAAATCCCAAAATTGTTTTTGAATTGACTGATGGGGATTCGAACCCACAACCTTCCAGTCAGTAGTCCGTTGCACTAACCACTACACCACAGCGACTGGGTAAGTGTGATGGGTTTCCAGTTATCTGAAGACACTCAAATGAATGACTACTGGTGAAAATGGTGAAATGGCAAAAGGGTTGTCTTATACGCCATTGGCACACGACACTCACTTCTTTTCAGGGTCGATCACTTTTCTGCGTTTGATGATCTTCTCTCCGTCAGGTCCAAATGTCATTTTCCTCTTCTTCTTCTTCTCTCCTTCCAAACCATCCTTTACTTTCTTCTTCTGGCACAAAAGTCAGGAAAACAACAAACGCTTCTTTATACAGTTTATGAAATAAAAGGTGCAATACCAGTAAACGAAGAGACTAAAAAGGTATAGAAAAAAAGAATGGAAAAGAAAGAGAGAGAAAGAGAGAACAGAGAGAGAACACAGACAGAGAGAGAGAGAGAGAGAAAGAGAGAGAGAGAGAGAGCAGAGAGAAAACAGAGACAGACAGAATCAGAATTCTCTGAGAGACAGAACAGAGAGAGAGGAAAGAAAATAAAGAGAGAACAGAGAGAGGAGAGAAACAGAACAGAGAGAGAGAGAGAACAGAGAGAGAGAGAGAGAGAGAGAGAGAGAGAGAGAGAGAGAGAGAGAAAAGAGAGAAAGAGAGAGAGAAGAAGAGAGAGAGAAGAGAAGAGAGAAGAGAGAGAGAGAGAAGAGAGAAGAGAAAGAGAGAGAGAGAGAAGAGAGAGAGAAAGAGAGAGAGAGAGAGAGAGAGAGAGAGAGAGAGAACAGACTCAAGACGGTTTATTCATAAATGCTGCAGCTTCAGAGAAAGGTGATGCAAATAACACTGCAATGCTTCACACTTATATAAACACTGACAGTGCCCTACATATTTCTAACAACTGCAACTTCACACTATATAAACACTGACAGTGCCCTACCATATTTCTAACAACTGCAACTTCACACTTATATAAACACTGACAGTGCCCTACCATATTTCTAACAACTGCAACTTCACACTTATATAAACACTGACAGTGCCCTACCATATTTCTACAACTGCAACTTCACTCTTATATAAACCTGACAGTGCCCTACCATATTTCTAACAACTGCAACTTCACACTTATATAAACACTGACAGTGCCCTACCATATTTCTAACAACTGCAACTTCACACTTATATAAACACTGACAGTGCCCTACCATATTTCTAACAACTGCAACTTCACTCTTATATAAACACTGACAGTGCCCTACCATATTTCTAACAACTGCAACTTCACACTTATATAAACACTGACAGTGCCCTACCATATTTCTAACAACTGCAACTTCACACTTATATAAACACTGACAGTGCCCTACCATATTTCTAACAACTGCAACTTCACACTTATATAAACACTGACAGTGCCCTACCATATTTCTAACAACTGCAACTTCACACTTATATAAACACTGACAGTGCCCTACCATATTTCTTGCAATGGCAACTTCACACTTATATAAACACTGATAATACCTAACCATATTTCTTGCAATCGCAACTTCACACTTATATAAACATTGATAATACCTAACCATATTTCTTGCAATCGCAACTTCACACTTATATAAACATTGACAGTGCCTGCCATATTCTTGCAATGGCAACTTCACACTTATATAAACACTGACAGTACCTTACCATATTTCTTGCAATGGCAACTTCACACTTACATAA
>CM060310.1:93350381-93355381 GCA_030674185.1 Monoplex corrugatus | reverse complement strand
CAAACAACACACAAGCAAAACCCCAAAGCGACACTACAACAAACAACTTAACGCAGGATCATAGCTGATTATGTCACACACACAGAGCTATGCACCATCACACTGACGAGCATACAGAAAATAACAAAAATAACACAAGCACATACACACAAGAAAACACAACAGCCCACTCACAGCATCAGTATTGTCGATGAAGGGATCGTTTTCATCGTAGCCATCACCCAAACAATAATCACCTTCCAAATACTTCAATCTGCGTTTCTTGCCGTTTGGCTTGGGACCCTGTTGGAGAAATATCACATTACTTCTTTATCCACATCATCATTCCTGTAGTAGTCGTCTTCCAAACACTTCAATCTGCGTTTTTTACTGTTTGGCGTGGGACCCTGTTGGAGAAATAGCACATTACTTCTTTATCCACATCATCATTCCTGTAGTAACCGTCTTCCAAACACTTCAATCTGTTTTTTACTGTTTGGCGTGGGACTATGTTGGAGAAACATGACATTACTGTTCCATAACCATCACCATTTCTGTGGTCTTCCATTGCTATAACCCATGTATAATTCTGTCTGCATTGTAAATAAAATAACATGAACAAAAAAAACAAACAAACACAAAGACAGACAGTTAAAAAGGCAAGGCTAGATTCTCCTATCATCAAACCACTCTATCCAAAAATAGATCAGTATGTCATTATGTGTACAATAATAGATCACTATGTCATTCTTCATACAGTTAAGGATACATCACTCTATCCAAAAATAGATCAGTATGTCATTATGTGTACAATAACTAGATCACTATGTCATTCTTCATACAGTTAAGGATACATCACTCTATCCAAAAATAGATCAGTATGTCATTATGTGTACAATAATAGATCACTATGTCATTCTTCATACAGTTAAGGATACATCACTCTATCCAAAAATAGATCAGTATGTCATTATGTGTACAATAATAGATCACTATGTCATTCTTCATACAGTTAAGGATACATCACTCTATCCAAAAATAGATCAGTATGTCATTATGTGTACAATAATAGATCACTATGTCATTCTTCATACAGTTAAGGATACATCACTCTATCCAAAAATAGATCAGTATGTCATTATGTGTACAATAATAGATCACTATGTCAATCTTCATACAGTTAAGGATACATCACTCTATCCAAAAATAGATCAGTATGTCATTATGTGTACAATAATAGATCACTATGTCATTCTTCATACAGTTAAGGATACATCACTCTATCCAAAAATAGATCAGTATGTCATTATGTGTACAATAATAGATCACTATGTCATTCTTCATACAGTTAAGGATACATCACTCTATCCAAAAATAGATCAGTATGTCATTATGTGTACAATAATAGATCACTATGTCATTCTTCATACAGTTAAGGATACATCACTCTATCCAAAAATAGATCAGTATGTCATTATGTGTACAATAATAGATCACTATGTCATTCTTCATACAGTTAAGGATACATCACTCTATCCAAAAATAGATCAGTATGTCATTATGTGTACAATAATAGATCACTATGTCATTCTTCATACAGTTATAAGGATACATCACTCTATCCAAAAATAGATCAGTATGTCATTATGTGTACAATAATAGATCACTATGTCATTTCTCATACAGTTAAGGATACATCACTCTATCCAAAATAGATCATATGTCATTATGTGTACAATAATAGATCACTATGTCATTCTTCATACAGTTAAGGATACATCACTCTATCCAAAAATAGATCAGTATGTCATTATGTGTACAATAATAGATCACTATGTCATTCTTCATACAGTTAAGGATACATCACTCTATCCAAAAATAGATCAGTATGTCATTATGTGTACAATAATAGATCACTATGTCATTCTTCATACAGTTAAGGATACATCACTCTATCCAAAATAGATCAGTATGTCATTATGTGTACAATAATAGATCACTATGTCATTCTTCATACAGTTAAGGATACATCACTCTATCCAAAAATAGATCAGTATGTCATTATGTGTACAATAATAGATCACTATGTCATTCTTCATACAGTTAAGGATACATCACTCTATCCAAAATAGATCAGTATGTCATTATGTGTACAATAATAGATCATTATGTCATTCTTCATACAGTTAAGGATACATCACTCTATCCAAAAATAGATCAGTATGTCTGACACTGTCATATGTGTAAAGTAACAGATACACCATTCTATTCAAAAATAGATCAGTATATCATTACGTGTACAGTAACAGATGTACCACTCTCTCCAAAAATAGGCCAGTACATCATTATGTGCACAGCAGACATATATATCAACAAAAAAAAGATCAGTATGTCGCTGTGCATGGTGACAGATGCGTCACTCTATCCAAAATATATCAATGTGTTACTCTGCATCAGGATTAACACAGAACCTTTCAAAGTGCAGATGAACTCAAGTAGAGTCAATGGCTGTCTACTGTACAAAACCTACTGCTTGCACAAACTGCAGCAATCTTCAGGAGTCAAGTTCAAGTTCATATTGCTTATAGCCAGCCGACTACTAGAGAACTACTAGAGAAACAGCAGGGCTAACACCACGTCAAGAACGACTGCGAGTTAAGATAAAAGAGAACAGTTAAAAATCATGCTCATGGTTAACCTTTCAAGTCTAAAATGCAATCTTTAGGACATGAACAGGCGAAGGAGAAAAACCTGTGACAGAACTCTGCAGCTAAATCCCCAAGGCAATTGCACTGCTATTCTCACTCATTCCGACAATTCCTGCGACATCACTGGTGCCAAGCCGTACTGATTCCTGCATTTTCCTTGGACTTCATCATCCATGTGGAGAGTGCTTTGTGGTCCTCCCATTTCTCTTTTTTCTTTTCTTCCTCCTCTCTCTCTCTCTCTCTCTCTCTCCACAGACTCAAGATCTGATATCTCAAGTTCAATCTCATCCCCAACATAAAAAAACTGGCCTGTTTGCTGCCCATCTCAATGTTTCCATCATGTTGATGGTGTCAGCTAAACTACAAAAGTCCCCCCTTCCCCATTTCAAGACCTTGCCTGTGCAAGTGATAGTGTACGCACAACTCAGGAAGTCTGCCAGATAAGTGCAGGCAGACTTGGGTGAGTGATAGTGTACCGCACAAATCATGAAGTCTGCCAGATAAGTGCAGGCAGACTTGGGTGAGTGATAGTGTACCGCACACTCAGGAAGTCTGCCAGATAAGTGCAGGCAGACTTGGGTGAGTGATAGTGTACCGCACAGACTCAGGAAGTCTGCCAGATAAGTGCAGGCAGACTTGGGTGAGTGATAGTGTACCGCACAGACTCAGGAAATCTGCCAGATAAGTGCAGGCAGACTGGGTAAGTGATACTGAATAGTTGTGAACTAGCACAGAACTCCAAGCTGCAGAGACTGGTCGCAGGTAACCTGAAGCAGGCAGACTTGGGCGGAGCACACATGGAACTGTCCGAATGCCATGAATCCCTTTTGCACAAATTTTAAACTCCACATATCTTGCCCAGGCTTGTGTACTGGAGGTCAAAATATGAAGCTGTACCTCAATTTTCAACTACCATGGATTCTTAAACATGCACAGGCCAGAAGACACACTTGTCCAACTCATTTTCCATTTCCTTCTATCAATCTACAGTATCAAAAACAGATCACTGTGCTTCACTTTGTGTTCTAACAGATAAAGAAACACTGTATCCAACATTATCATATACACAAACATTGTATCCAACAATACAGATATAAATAAGCATCGTATCAAATAATACAGATATAAATATTATAACATTGTATCAAACAACAGATCAGTGTGCATCGTTTTTCTCTGTGTAGCAACTGATCCACATCATGTAACAACTGGTCTACGTCCATCAATCAAAACAACAGGTAAATGTGCATCACTTTGTGTGTCGGTCTGTAATGGCAATTTCCTGTCAACTTCACACAAAATTCTACAGGTTTTTGCACTGTTACTGTTGTCTTTTCCAAAATATCAAGACTTTTCAAGATCATATTCACAATCACAGCAGGCTTTTCTATTTTCTTCTAATTTTTCATGGCCTTTCCAGAATCAGAACACACCTTTTCAAATTTCCAACTTTTTAATTCCAGATATAAAATGAAACAACAAGAAGAAAACAAAAAAAAGTGTTAATTTACAGGTTAACATCACCCATACTGCCCTTCACTCGTTACCAGAAAACACAAGACAGGGAGATCCAAGAACACCTGGTGACAAGCGAGTTCCAGAACACTTGTGACAGATTCAAGAACACTGGTGACAAGAGAGTTCCAAGAACACCTGGTGACAAGAGAGGAATTCAAGAACACCTGGTGACAAGAGTTCCAAGAACATCTGGTGACAAGAATTCCAAGAACACCTGACAGGTGACAAGACAGTTCCAAGAACACCTTGGTGATAAGAGAGGGAGTTCCAAGAACACCTGGTGATAATTTAATGAAGTTCCAACAACACCTGGTGACAAGACACGGAGTTCCAAGAACATGTGATGACAAGAGAGGGAGTTCCACTTCCAAGAACACCAGGTGACAAGCAGAAGGTCAATGTCTTGAGACACATCTGGGATACCTGCAGAGGCTGGCCCAAAACTGACAGGATTGGTGGACATTTGGCGCTGTCTTCCATGCAAATGGCATAAAAATGGGTGGTAATAGGTAGATTTTTTTTTGTTTCCTTTTAATACTTACATATTTTTCTTCAAACTGTTTGGCCAGGGCTGCAACCTCATCATGGCAGTCCTCCTCATCTCCAAAGGCATCATTTATCGGTTCAACATCAGTCTGAAAAACACATTTCACAACATAGGTAAGTATCACAGCACGACCAGTCACTGTGGTGCAACTGTCAGAGCAACGACAACAGAAAAGAAGGTTGAGAGTTCCAATCACATGAGACCTGTCAAAATCGTTATGGGGTTTTTCAGCCCAACCGGTTCCTACC
>CM060310.1:93332881-93345381 GCA_030674185.1 Monoplex corrugatus | reverse complement strand
GAGAGAGGAAGTTTGTTCCAGGAGAGTGGACCAGAAACAGAGAAGGCTCGTGGACCATAGGTATTGAGCTTAGTGCGTGGAAAGCGAAAAGTCAGAGGATCGGAGGCAGAGCGGAGGGTACGTGAGGGAACATAGATCTCAAGTAGGCTTGACAGGTAATCGGGGACTGCGTTATTGAGGCTTTTGTAGCACATGGTGTCTAGTTTGTACTGTATGCGCTTTGATACAGGGAGCCAGTGAAGTTGTGCCAGGAGAGGAGATATGTGGTCAGCTTTTTTCTTTTTGAGTACAAGGCGTGCAGCATTGTTTTGAATGTGCTGTAGGATGTGAATGGTGGAGGCAGGAAGACCAGACAGGAGTGAATTGCAATAGTCAATGCGAGACATTATGAAGGAGAGAACGAGTTTTGCAGTTGTTTCCACAGAGAGATACTTCCTGATCAGGCTTATACAATGGAGGTGATAGTAGCAAGATCTGGCAGTTTGAGAAACAAAGTTGTTCATGGAGAGGGTAGAGTCAATGCAGACACCAAGGTATTTAGCTGAATCAGAAATTGGGACTGATGTGTTACATAATGGGAGAGAAAGAGGAGGCAGCTGAGAAAGTTTCTGACGGGTGCCAATGAGGATAGCTTCTGTCTTGTCGTCATTAAGCTGAAGTTTATTGTATGTCATCCAGTTCTTAATGTCCGAGTAACACTCAGTGGTGCGAGTCAAGAGGCACTGTATATTGTCAGGTGAGTCACTGTCTTGAAGTTGGGTGTCATCAGCATAGAAGTGGTGTTTTATAGAGTGGGAGTTGATGATGGTGGACAGGGGAGAGGTGTAAAGAGTGAAAAGAACACGGCCAAGGACAGATCCTTGTGGAACACCACAGGTCAGGTATGCAGGTTGAGAGTAAGTGCCATTAATGAGAACAGTTTGTTTTCTGTTTGATAGATCATATATGAAGTGAACCAGGAGAGAGCAATGTCAGAGATGCCAAAAGTATGATGAAGTCTAGAAAGGAGAATACCATGATCAATGGTATCAAAGGCTGCAGACAGATCAAGGAGTGTGAGGAGAGAGACTTTGCCAGTATCAGATGCAAGGAGGAGATTGTTGAGAATGTGTAGCAGGGCAGTTTCAGTGCTATGGCACTGGCGGTAGGCTGACTGGAAAGGATTGAGGAGATTGTTGGCAGACAGGTGAGAGTTCAGCTGGTTGAGGACAACTTTTTCGATGAGTTTTGACAAGAAAGAGAGATTAGAGATAGGCCGGTAATTTTTCAGTTCATTATTTGGGTCTAAATTGTATTTCTTGAGGAGAGGGTGAACAATAGCAGACTTGAAAGAATCTGGGACAGTTCCAGTTTGAAGAGAAGTGTTGATGATGTCAGTGATGAATGGGAGGAGAGTAGGGAGACAGTCAGAGTAGAGAGAACCTGGAAGAGGATCCAGTTCGCAGGTTTTGAACGACATGGATCTGATTGTGTTGAGAATTTCTTCTTGTGAGACTGGGGTAAAAGTAGTAAGAGGTGTGCCAGAGAAGGAAGGGTCAGGTGGGCATGGTTGACAGGGTGTCCTGTCAAGCCTGTCACGAAGTCAAGAGTTTGTATTTTGGTGGTGAAATACTTGGAGAATACAGATGGGAGTTCTTCATTTGTGTGTTTTGCATACAAGCATACATAAGGACACCAAAACATATATAAAACCAGGCATAAATTACCTAAAATTGCCTCCTTAGAGCCAAAAATGCACTTAATACATGTACCCAATTATCAATCCAAAGAAAAAATACGTAAGACTTTATCAAAAAAATACAGGTGAATGGACCATTAAGGCAGCAAATAAGTAGAAATGACAGAAAGCAAGGCAACAAGGCAGAAACAAAGAGAGTGACAGAAAAGAGAAAATTTCTAACACAGAATTTCCAGAAGGTGGGGATACTATTTATACTGAAAGAGCCCCGGCAACCCAACGGAGGAACAGTATGAATCTAAAACAGACAATAACAAAACAAAACAAAACAAAAAAGTAAGAGAGAGAGAGAAAAAAAGGCTGCTAGGGTTCAGGAGTAACCCAGGAGATCCTCCTTCCACTAGTTCCAGAGTACTTTGTCAGTATTAATTTACTGTTCTTCAATAAGAAGATGGCTTGCTGAAATTGCTCACAAAACAGATCGACATATCATTATAATTTATATATATGTATATTTCTTTCTACACAGAGCTTGTCAGACCTGTTGTCTGGTATAGCAAGAGGACAGACTGACTGACCGATTTGGGCCAGTTTTTACATCAACACCCACCTTAGGTGATATGGCCGAAGCGGATAACCATCCCAGGGAAGTGGGAGGAGTGGGACTTATCTAATCCTATACCAACACCACCAGAACAACAATGATATTAAGATGGGACGGTGAGATGGCCAGTTTTAATACAGCACACTCCCAGATTCGAACCCACAACCATGAGCATGTGAATCCGATGCTCAAACCAACTAAGCTACTGGGGCCAGCCAAGAGGACAGAGACAATCACACATAATATATGTTATATACTGAGCCAGCCACCCAATCCTAAAACAGCAGAACTCTGTATAATGTAAAGAACTCTCACAGAACAAAATGGTTCACATGCTGTTTTGGGAGCATAGGACCTTCCCACTGAAAAACCTAAATACTGACAACGGTGAAACAGAGCGTTCTGTGAGGGCCTCCTGGGCCGCTCCCCAACACCCAGCAGTCTTTGTTCTTATCATTCTTTCTTCTTTCAGACAGACAGACAGACAGACAGAGAGAGAGAGAGAGAGAGAGAGAGAGAATGTGTGTGTGTGTGTGTGTGTGTGTGTGTGTGTGTGTGTGTGTTGTGTGTGTGTGTGTGTGGTTTGCGGTCGTGTGTGTGTGTGGTGTGCGTGTGTGTGCGCGTGTGCTGTGTGTGTGCTGTGGGTGCGCGCATGCGCGTGTGTATGTGCTTTTGATGTGTGTGTATACATGTGTGTTGCATGTGTGTGTGTGTGCGCGCATGTGTGTTGTGGTGTGTGTGTGTTACTGTTAGTGAAATACTGTGTGCGTGTGTTTTGTGTGTGTATGTGAGTGTGTGTATGTGTCACTCTGTGTGTATACTGTATGTGTGTGTGTTTGTGTGTGTATTTTGTCATGTGTGGTGTCGTGCACTGCTGTGTGCATTGCGTGTGTGTGGTGTGTGCAGTGTGTGCTTGTGTGTGTGTGTGTTGTGTGTGTGTGTGTGTGTGTGTGTGTGTGTGTGTTGTGTGTGTGTGTGTGTTTGCATGTGAGTGTGTGTGTGAGAAAGAGAGGGGGGGGAGAAAGAGAGACAGAGAGAGAGAGAGAGAGTGTGTGTGTGTGTGTGTCAAAAGTACTGTAAAAATTGGCACAGAGCCACTAATGCTAGACTGCTATAAGGCCAAGTGCAGACCAACTGGATTTAATGATAACAATTACAATAACAATAAAAAAAAAAACATAATTACAGACCTAACAGGAATAATGAAGATTTATAGCATTACTACAGAGGACATGACTGATCTGTGACAAACATCTGAAGGAAACAAGTGCTACTGTCTTCATGTACAGAAAGAGAATGAAGTTTTGCCGAAAGTCTTGGTCTTTCCATGAGTATGTGATGACTATATAAAATTATGTGATGGTATCTGGGCAAGCTGAAAAAGAGTACAGATGTGAGAAAATCAGTAATATATTATATACATGATACAGGAAGAGAAGCTTCAAAGGAACTGTAACAAAACTGGCAGCTACTTACTTGGTGAATTTCTTGATACAGTATGAACTTCAATGACATGGTAATTGGTATGTCATCACAAAAATTGTTAGACCAGTCACTAAGTTCAGAGCTTATTTTTAAATATGAACACAGCACTGGCAGGGTTTACCATTAACACCATGATCTTTCATTAGTTGATGCTGGCAAAGCAGGAGCCCATGGAAGCCAGATGTTTCAAGCCACTATGGGGCCATCCATCAGAGGTGACCATGTATTGTCACTTCGGAGGAATTTAACAGTATATATGTTTTCCAAAACAAGTGTGACTGCCCGCGTTCAAGCAAACAGGAACCAGAAAAAAAAACACGAAAGAAAAATAAGAACACGTATTTAATATAACAAGACAAGACAGGCGCAAATTTTCGGCCAACTGGCCTTTGTCAAGTGTAAGATTACAAATAAACACCAGATACAAAAATTAGGAGAAAAAGACTGAAACTTCCCTGCTACTGGGTCCAAGTTTGAGAAAAGGAGTTGTAATCTTATGCTTGACAAAGGCCAGTTGGCCGAAAATTTGCGCCTGTCTTGTCTTGTAGTGTATGTTATCACCAAACTTATGGAGCACACACACCAAATTTTGCCTTTCACTAGTTTCAGTATCATTATTATTTTTTCATTTAATATATTATGATTACTATTATTAACATTATTGTTTAAAACCCAGCCAACTGAGCAGCCTTATTAAGGCTATAAACATTGCAAAATGTACACAACATCTCCATCTTATAATAAAACATATATGACAAATTATTTCTTTTAAAAAAAAAAAGGGGGGGGGTAATACACATATAATGCTCAATGCATGTGTGCACATAATCTAAGGACATTTCTCTGGTGATGGCCATTCTGTCCAATGTATCACCATGGGGTTAAAAAAATACAATTACCTGAAAACAAATGTAAACATAACTAAGGACACAAAAACATACATTGGCCTCATATAAAATTACATCTGCACAGCACATTTCCTTAGAGCCAAAAATTCACTCAGCCCACACAAGTAGGCCTACCCATTATCAATCCTAATAGAAGATATGTAAGACTTTTCAGAACATGTGCAGGTGAATGGACCAGCAATGCAGAAAATGATAGGAAGAGATGACAGAAAGCAAAGGAACAAGGCAGCTCTTTCTAGACAAAGTGACCTTGATAGGAAGAGATGACAGAAAGCAAAAGAACATGGCAGCTCTTTCTAGACAAAGTGACAAAAAACCGGCAATTTCTAGCACATACATTTCCAGACGGTGCACATAGGCAACTCTTTATATTAATAAAGACCTCAGCATCCCCACAGAGGATGTCTTCCAGTATCTGAGTATGTAGAATACATGTAGGCCTACTGTTAATACTGCATCCAAAGAATGCTTCTGACATCACACAATTCCATGCATGCTTACAGTTATATAGGCCTAGCTAAAAATTATGACAATGATTAGCAGAACGAGCTCTTTAAAAGAAATCAATTACGACTGGGGCAGATAGAGTAGAAATTAGGCCCAAAATAGATTACACATCTGATTAATGCCAATAGTGGTTTCTTCTACAGAATTATCAAAACCAAGAAAACTGACAGGCCGAAATCAAAATTCTGAAGTCTTCCTATGGCTTACTCCTGCCGTTTGTGCACAATTGAGAAATTAAAATTGTAACCTCTCTAACACACACATGACTTAACTAAAAGTGTTTACAGCAAAATCGTTCCAATTTACAAATCCAAGGTTCTGTTTACTAATATTATTCCGAGCCTCAAAAGATCCCCAAAACGCAGATATCGGTAAAGAAAGACTTCATACTGCGAGGAGCGAAACCCGCACACGCCGGCAAAAAGAACGCGGTAGTAAGTAGCACAGCACTACGCGCCGCGCTAAACGAACGCAGCACGCAGCGTCAAGCCGCCAACACAAGCACCTCCCACCACCCGCCGCCAACAAACCTGACCCGTCCTTCCCCCACAACTGACCCGAAACGCCGATAATCGATCAGCGCAATCAATCGGCACCGACTCCAATGAGCCGTAACAGCATCCTCCGCCACCGCGACGATCGATAATAAAACGCGCCCTGCATCTGCCGATAACGCGCCGCGCGCTTTACTGCCACTGCCAACGACACTGCCACTGCAGCTAAAAATAGCTCTGACCCAAATCTGTAACTCCACCCCCTACCCCCACCACTACCCAAAGCACCTGAGTACATCGATAACCAATCATGTGAAATAAAACAAAATCGATGACATCACCCACTATCAAATAACAATCACCTACATGTAAAAATGGAATCTTCCGTCACAGTCCAACTTTCATCAATTTCAAGCTTCATGTCATATCTAAGTCAATGCCACTTCTTCCTGTATATACATTTTTAAAGTCAACAAAGCACCGTTTTCCTTATCTTGGCCACGACACACTGTGTCACTAAACTTGTACACAATAAACAATTAAGTCAACAAACACAAATCCATGGCACCAAATTAAATATTTGGTCCAATGGTGAAAGAGTCCTCAAACAGCACGATTTCATCAAACGTGTAGAAATGCATGCAACCCTAATCAGGGTTCAGGGACACACTGAAAACACACAAGTTGCCACAACACACTTGTTCAGAGCTGTGTACTGTGTCTGTGCGTGCGTGCTAGAGGTCCACATTATTCAGCCCTTCAACATGGCTCGCAAATCCACAACCCAAGACAGTCCCACCAAACCAATCTCCACATTTTCCATTGGGATTTTCAAAATGCACGTCTCTCACAAAATTGCAACCCCAGCAAACCATAGTTCAATACAAAAACTTTTCGTAGTACAAGTGCAGGAAATGATACTTATAATAGATCGAAAGAAATCTGCAAAAATATCACCGATTTTGTACAATTTCGTCCAGACTACAAGGGGAAGGTTCAACATGGCGCACAGCCTTTCGTCTAGCCATTTTCATTGCAACTTCTGAGCATTATCAAGCTTGCTTGTACATCTCTACACAACACTTTACTCTTCTGTGAGACCGGCTGTCCTGTTAAAAACAGTTATTTCCACGGTAACCATACCTACGATTTTTCGGTTTTTCTTTCAGTTATACACTACACACTTTCAAGAAAACATATGGGAATGTTAGACCATTGTTTTGTCCGACATTTTCCAGCATTTGATGTCCTTTGTCCACTTACCTTTTCTTTTTTCATCAACTCGGTGAAAGAAAACTCCGGACACGTTGAAGCTGTCGATTCTCCAAGTGCTAAACTGAATCTCTGTATCAATTGACGTTTCTTCGTCTTTTTCTCTTCTTCTGGGGCAGCAATCGTTTGAAACTCCACTCGCCTAGATTCTGCCATGGTATCCGTCATCTGACTGTTCTGGTAATTGAGAAAATCAACGATTTATAAGCCCTTTCCATGTCTATACGCCTAAATGAACCGCCATTTTCGTGAACTTTGACGTCATGTGTTGTGGCCTCGAGAAGAAATCCCGGACAAGTCCATTTTAAAATAGGGACTTCAAATAGGTCATGTGGCTATATAGCACTCTAAAATATTGGTATTGATCTGTGCGTGTGACCAAGATATTTACAACAGAGCCACGAAAAAGTGACAGACTATTAAACAACTCTGTATGTAGACTTGAATATGAACGCAAGAGAAAAATATCAGACATGTAGTAATGACGCCTTTAACTTATAGTAATAATGAACTCACCCAGGGTTCCCCAATGTCACGTTGGTCGTTCCGGGTTCCGTTAGCTGCGGAAGGAAACCGAAAGCTAGAGATGAGCTGTTTTAATCATATTTTCTTTGACATATTCTTCAACGTGCGGACTCAGGTGAGTCTTTTTGGGTAAGCTGAATAAACCAACGTTTAGCATGTTGTTTTGGAAGAAAAATATCTTTTAACAGCAATCGTAATAATGTGGGACCGACTACAGCCGGCTTACAACCCACTTTGCGGCGTTTGTCATCGGAAAAATAAAATGATCAGAAAACGTGGGATTTTGGTAACAACAGAGTCCAGTAGATTTTTAATCGTATAGGCCTACATGTGTGCATTTCTTTTACAAGTTGTTGTTAGTTTGTGTGTGTGTATGTGCACAAACTAAGGTGGAAAATAAAAGAAGACAAAACACACATGTATGCCTGTGATCATGATATTCGGTTTTCCTTGTGTTATGACTCCAGTCACCATTGTGTCGCAGTGACTTGGCATTTTACGCATTATTTACAATGCCATGTTAATTTCACATGTTGTATTGAATGCATGGCTTCCCAAAATGGAGTTTCATCGTAGACGTTTAAATTCTCGTAAATAAGACATACAACTTACAAGGAATTGAACTGTATCTTATTAAAACAGGGATTCGATTGAAGGGACAAGAACAAAAATGTACTAACAAAACGTTGAACAGTGAGTGAGTTGTTCAGTTGCTGAAATTTACTGATTCACATGTAGTCTCCTGTTCCTTCATGGCCATATGACCGGATGGCCGTTTGGAATAGTGAACAAGAATGATGTAGCAGTTTGAGGTCACCAGGGGATTAATCTCTTCTCCATTTCATTTTCCACTCTTTTGCATCTTAAAAATGAACAGTTGAATCCAATATGGGACAGCATAGGGCCTACAGTAGATGAGACAAAAGTTCTAAAAGTAACTTTATGTTTCTAGCACTGTTAGGCTTATTTTTTTTAAAATTGAGTGTTATGACCCATGAAATTAGGTTACGATGACTAGTTCATTGCCTAAAAACATCAGCTATGATGTTTGTCATGTTTACTTTGCCCCAATTATTTTTCTCTCTGTTCATTAATTTTTTGTTGTTGTTTGTTACAGGCTTAAATATGACAAATGTTACCAATGTGCCTGTATATAATAATATTATAACACTAGTGTTTGGGGTTAAGTATGGTCTCAGCTTGAGAAAAATACATAGCACTCTGAATCCCCATTAGGGTGGCAGGGTAATTAAAATGATGATCACATACATGTTTTGGGTGTCTTGTTGTTTTGGGTGGTTATGTTTGGTAAAAATTGGTTTGTTTTGTTTTTGGCCTAAACTGTCTGCTACCCAAAGTTTAGTGTAATGTAGACTCATTGGGAAGACTGGAGACACACATTCAGAGTCTCATTCACTTACTTAGTGTGTTAGTGAAGGTGCTTCTCAAATTTCCTGAACAACACCGTGGTTGTCCATATATTACATATATCTTAGGTTTGGTTCATGTCAGGATATGTTAAAAAAAAGAAACAGAATACAGCGTTGTCATATGATCTCAGTTCAAAATTAAAGTATTTAAAATCCGCTGTTTTTCACATTCTCATATAATATTATGTGCGTCACCTTAGCATTGTGAAAATTTGTCCCAGATTCTGTGGCTGTTCGTGCCTTGTCCTCATGGCAACCTCAGTTTTGGTGGGTTTGGACGTGTGTTGGAGAACCACAAATGAATGGCAGGTAGACGCTGACACAGAGGCAATGCAGGAGAAAAGGTTGCACGCAGTCCTCCATCCATTGAGGTATAGTTTTCTAATTCTAGTACATGTGGGTATTGGCTTTGGGTCTTCAGTGTTTAGATATGATATACAAGCATGGCGCTCAGTTATAATATAAATATAAAGCTCTCTGTAGATCAGCCTGAAATGAAGACCTCTGTGATCAATGTTAACCCTTTGATTCCCACACCCTGTCCACCAGCATCCTGCATTGTCAACCATGCTAGCAAAGCAAGCACTTAACTCTTTGATTCCCTCACCCTATCCACCAGCTTTCAGCAAGAAGCTTGTGGACAGAGTGAGGGAATCCAAGGGTTAAGTTTTTGCAGTTGATGGATAGGGTATGGGAGTCAAAGGGTTAAGTGTATGAGCTGGCCAGTTGAGTTATAAAGGTTCAGGGAACCGTCTATATCATATCTGTGCAGATAAAATTGGAGCAACTAGAATTGCCTGAGAGCTTTGAATTGTTTTGAACAAGTGTATGTATTAAACTTATGTCAGTTTGGCCAGAGTCCATTGTCCAGCAATCATAAACTACTTGTGAATACCTTTGTCTTCTTCATGTTATGCCATCATTGGTATTGTTCAGAAAGACATTTGCTTTTCATTTGTTTGTGTATATGTTGACACTGTTTATGTGTATGTTGATGTTTGTTGATGTTTGTGTGTGTTGACATTGTTGATGTTTGTGTGTGTTGATGTTTGTGAAATGTTGATGACATTGGTTGTTGATGTTTGTTGCATATTGATTTTGTTTATTGATGTTTATGTAAATGTTGACATTATTAATGTTTGTGTGTGTGTGACATTGTTGATGTTTGTGTGTGTTGACATTGTTGATGTTTGTGTTTATATTGACATTGTTGATGTTTGTAGATATCTTGATATTGTTCATATTTGTGTGTATGAACATTGTTCATATTTGTGTATGTACCCAGTTGAGGTTTGTGTATATGTTGACATTTTTTGTTGATGTTTGTGTGTATGTTGACAGTGTTGATGTTTGTGTGTGTTGCATTGTTGATGTTTGTGTGTGTAAATTGTTGATGTTTGTTGTGTTTTGTGTTGGTTGTGTTGTTGACAATGTTGATGTTTGTGTGTATGTTGATAATGTTGATGTTTGTGTGTAGACAGTGTTGATGTTTGTGTGTGTACATTGTTGATATGTGTGTGTGTTGAAATGTTGATGTTTGTGTGTAGACAGTGTTGATGTTTGTGTGTGTACATTGTGTGTGTGTGTTGACAATGTTGATGTTTGTGTGTGTGTTGATAATGTTGATGTTTGTGTGTATGTTGAAGTGTTGATGTTGTGTGTATGTTGACAATGTTGATGTTTGTGTGTGTGTGACAGTGTTGATGTTTGTCACTTTGTGTTTGTTGACAGTGTTGATGTTTGTGTGTGTTGACAGTGTTGATGTTTGTGTGTGTGTGTGTGTGTTGACAATGTTGATGTTTGTGTGTGTGTTGACAGTGTTGATGTTTGTGTGTGTGTTGACAGTGTTGATGTTTGTGTGTGTTGACATGTTGATGTTTGTGTGTATGTTGACAGTGTTGATGTTTGTGTATATTGACAGTGTTGATGTTTGTGTGTGTGTGTTGACAATATTGATGTTTGTGTGTATGTTGACAATGTTGATGTTTGTGTGTATGTTGACAGTGTTGATGTTTGTGTATGTTGACAATGTTGATGTTTGTGTGTATGTTGACAATGTTGATGTTTGTGTGTATGTTGACAGATGTTGATGTTTGTGTATATGTTGACAATGTTGATGTTTGTGTGTATGTTGACATGTTGATGTTTGTGTGTATGTTGACAGTGTTGATGTTTGTGTTATGTTGACAATGTTGATGTTTGTGTATAGTTGACAGTGTTGATGTTTGTGTATGTGACAATGTTGATGTTTGTGTTGTTGACATGTTGATGTTGTGTATGTTGACAATGTTGATGTTTGTGTGTATGTTGACAATGTTGATGTTTGTATTGTATGTTGACAATGTTGATGTTTGTGTGTGTGTTGACAGTGTTGATGTTTGTGTGTGTTGACAATGTCAATGTTTGTGTGTATGTACATTTTTATGTTTGTGTGTGTGTTGACAATGTTGATGTTTATGTAATGGTGACGGTGTCAGTGTTTGTGTGGCTCTTGACATTGTTTATTGATTGTTAGGCTACCTTCTGTCCTGAAAGACTGTTGGAATTTTGCAGCTTGACAGATGTTTTCCAAGGACAAAGCAGGGAAGTCTGCCTTATTTGCAGGTAATATCCTTATCTAAACAATGAATTCTACAACTTGTTTCCCATAGTCTGTGTATCAATTTGTGTAAGGTGGTCTTTATCGATTTTATGCGTATGCCTGGTGCGTGAGTGCGAATTGATTTGAATTGGTGCTGTATAAATACTGTAATTATAATCATTGTTATTATTACTATTATTATTATTGTTATCATTATATATTATTATTGTTATTATTATTTTTTATTAAGACGACCTGCCATCCACCACCTGCAACCCAATGCACTGGGGATGGTCACCTCACTACTGAATTGGAGATAGCTTTTCCCAGAGCCTGAGTATAATGATGGAGAATCTGCTGTTGACCATGTGGGGATGGTCGCTTCACTACTAAATTGCTTCACTACTAAATTGGAGGTAGCTTTTCTCAGAGCCTGTGCACATTTATATGGAGAAACAGTATGGGATAGCCAGTTCATGGATGATCACCTCAGTACCAAATTGAAGGTAGTTTTTCCCATCCCAACCCCCTGTGGGGATGCCGGGGGCTCTTTCAGTATTAATAGTATCCCTGCCTTCTGGAATTCTGTGCTAGAAGTTTCCTCTTTTCTGTCACTCCTTGTTTCTTTATTCCTCCTTTGCTTTCTGTCATTTCTTCCTATCATTTTCTGCCTTGCTGGTCCATTCACCTGTATGTGTTCAACAAAGTCTTACATATTTTCTCATAGGATTGAAAACTGGGTTCATGCACATGTTGAATGCACTTTTGGCTCTAGGGATGTGGGATGTGCGGAGGCAGTTTTGGGTAATTTATGCCCGTTTTTATATATGTTTTAGTGTCCTTTGTTATGTTTAAATTTGTATTTGTGTATGTTTTTTAAATCCCCTGTGCTATAAATGTCGCCTCAGTACCAAATTGGATATGTATAGCTTTTATTATCCCAAAGTCAGAGCATAGTGATACAGAGAACCTACTGCTGCCCTTGCGGGGATGGTCATGCATTACCAGGGTGAAGG
>CM060310.1:93322881-93327881 GCA_030674185.1 Monoplex corrugatus | reverse complement strand
TCCCTCCCAGCCATTCTGTCTTGACTTTTGTGGACAGCTTCTTGAATGTTTAGGCCACTGATGTTAGTTATGTTCTCGTTGCATGAGATTGGAGGTCTACCTTTCTTCCTTTTTGCCTCTGTTTTTCCTTTAAAAATGGTTCCCATGAGGTCCATGTTCTTGCTACGTGATACATGGCCAATGTATTTTAGTCTTCTCTTGTTGATGTCTGCTAGTAGTTTTCTGGTGGTATCAAGTTCTTCCAAGACACTTTCAATAGTTCTTCTATCTGTCCATTTGACACGTAGTAGTCTCCAATAAAACCACATCTCTGCTGCCTCAACTCTTCTGCAATCAGCTTTTGTGAGAGTCCAGGCTTCGCAGCCATAAGTCATGATTGGCCAGATCAAACATTTTAAAGTCTAATGTTCAGATCATTACCAGAATAATGGAAACATTCAAATAGGCAGGAACAGGCCTTTTCAAAAAATCTTTTAAAGATGCGGCCTGACCTTGAAATAGCTAATTTTGAGTCCACAGCTGTGGATCAAAAGAAACCCATGCAGACAGACTGGAAGGCAGAATCACAGTCTCTGTGTCAGCCAGGCCTTTTGTATATATATTGATGCAGATTACTGTGGTATGAAAAAGGCTTTGTGTAGCTTATGCAAGAAAAGCACAAAAATGTATAGTTTTGATCTGTCTTTGTTTCTGTCTGTTTATGTCTGTAACTGTTTGGTGGTCGGCAGGGATGAATGTATATGGTGGATGGGGAAGATCTAAGATTGAGTAAAATGTGTGTGTGTGTGTGTGTGTGTGTGTGTGTGTGTGTGTGTGTGTGTGTGTGTGTGTGTGTGTGTGTGTGTGTGTGTGTGTGTGTTATTTCTTTTAACGTCTATTCACATAAGTGCTTTTAGAATATGTGTGTGTGTATGTGCGCGTGCATGCATGCTTGATGTGTGTGTGTGTGTGCGTGCGTGCGTGTGTGCTTGATATGTGTGTGCATGCGTGTTTGGTGTGTGTGTGTATGTATGTGTGTGCCTACTGTTATGATTTTTAAGTTTTTGATGAATGATTGAAGTCAGATGTTATTGACAAATCATGACAGATCATGAATCATGACAAATCACAATGTCATTTTGTATCAAAATAATAAAGTTGATGAGACTGTAGGCCTATTCTCTCTTTCTTATTTTGTGTATAAGAATGTGTTTGTGTGTCTGTGTGTGTGAGTGCATGTGGTACAGTAGTCTACATGCATGCTTTTGTGCGTGCGAGTGTGTGTGTGCACGCATTCATTTATGTGTACCACATGTAAAGTTCTGCCAGTGTCAAGGATCTGTGATCCTTTTGTGAAAATGGGAACTGTTAACATTGATTGTAACCTCATGGAGAACAGGAAGAAAGCTATCAGAACTGATAATAGGTTTTTACGAATATGTATGCACAGGTCGGTGTAGGTACTGGTCTTCGTGACAGAATGCCACTTTTGACAGATACACGCACACCAAGACTTTAGAGCATACAGAGTGTTGATGTCAGTGATTTATGGAGACTGTTGTTCAAAGGCTGTAGTGATAGTCTCATTTCTTGGTGATCTCTCTGACTCAGTCGGGTTCTGTCACTGAGCAATTATTGATGTTAGTACCGGTAGCGGGTTTAGTGGGCCGTGTCTTTTTGGTAAGTTGGACCAGAACAGGCACTGTTGAAGTGACCCAGCAGTAATGCAGGGTCTTCTCTGGTGAGTGACCCAAGGTGAGCAACTTGATATCATTGCCTTCTCTGGGATGTGTGGCACTGGGACTTCAATTGAATGAACTTGTGGTTGGTGGTGTGTTGTGGAGTCAGAAGAAGCATCTGTCGCTAGGATGGTGTAGAAGCTGGCACAGAAGAGACAGAAACAAAGGGTACCGTATAGGGCCTACATATTAATCAAAGGACATACCGGTAACTCTTGAGAATTATCTCCAATGTCGATGAACTTCTCAAATCTAACACCGTTTGCGCTACCCATTCAGCTAGCATAGAAGCAGATACAGAGCACAAAAGGAATGTTCTGAGCTTACTGTTTTTGTGCTCTGTATCTGCTTCTATGCTAGCTGAATGGGTAGCGCAAACTGTGTTGGATTTGAGAAGTTCATCAACACGGGAGATAATTCTCAAGAGTTATGTCCTTCGATTAATATTATAAAAATTCTCCCTGCTTCCCTCTTATTTCTTTGGTACCGTATAGGCCTACAGTTTTCCTCGTTCAGAAAGGTTTTCAATGTACATAGTTTGTATCTTTGATGATGAATTGAGGAGATAGAAAATAATGCTTTTCCATGAAGCCTGCATGTTACATGGGGAGTTAGAGATTTCACGATGTTGTGGGTAATGTATAGGCCTTGTTTTCAGCAAAACTTGACCTTTGGGGTTATGTTGGGAGCTTTCATGTTGTTTGTAGGGGTGTGGGGATGTGATGGTCTTCATAGGGCGTTATCAGCGACCTATGTTTGTTTCAGTAACAAATTGATGCAAGCCTACACGATAGTAAGTAGAATCCATAAGTTACGAAGAACCAATTTAATTCAGTTCAACAACCGTTTATTGTCAGATTAACCCTTTGATTTCCCGCACTCTGTCCACCAAGTGCAGAAACTTAACCCTTTGACTTATGGCAGTGTACACTTCAAATGGTGCATATAAAAGAACCCAAAGCAGCAAAGAGATTATAGCCTACCTAGCAAAATTTTATTAGAAAAACCAGCTCCGATTGGTAAAAATGCATGCACACACCAATTCAACAACAACGATGAAACAAGATGGTCAACAATCTCCTTTTTCATGCAAAAACTGTCAGAGAAAATCCATCTTCGGTACGCCTCAAGGTCGCTTTGACCTTGAAGAAGCTTAGATTGAGGAAAAATTTGACGATATCATTATTATTAGTTTTTAAAGCCCAACCGAATGCGTAGAGCCATATCACAGCTGTAACCTTCTCAACACCTTTTTGAACCTGGAAAAAAAAAAGAAAAATATGGACCACATATCGATGCATTTGCGCACTGTCTAAGGATATGCCCCTAGTGTTCATCACTCCGTCCAATCTATCATCAGGGTTTTTTAAAAAACAAACATGAATACAAATATGCAAACATAGCTAAGCACACTAAAGCACATATATGCCCCTGATGTTCATCACTCCGTCCAGTCTATCACCAGGGGGTTTAAAAACCGAACATGAATACAAATATACAAACATAGTAAGCACACTAAAGCATATAAAATGGGCCATAATTACCACACACAAAAAAGAGAAAAATTCTGTGCATCATATTTCCATTGAACCAAAAATGCAGTCACTAAATGTGCCTAATTATCGATTCTAAGAGAAAGTATGAAAGGCTATATTGAAAACGTACAAGTGAATAAGAACCAGAAAAAACACGAAAGAAGAATACGAACGCGTATTTAATACAACAAGACAAGACAAGACATCATCATCATCATCATCATCAGGTGCCCTGCCGCATGGCGTTGGCGATCATGGACCTCCATCTGTCTCTATCTCTCGTTGCCCCCAGCATCTCCCCCACCCTCCTCGTCCCCAGCCACTCTGCAAGTCCGACCAGCATTTTCTCCCTGGGTCTACCCGGTGCTCTCCTTCCCTCCAGCTTCCCGTTGTGACCAGGTGCTCCAAATCCCCCTTCCTCATAAAATGGCCTATAAATGTTGTCTGTCTTTTCCTAATCTTCCTTATGAGTGATCTACTTGTGTCTGCCTCCATCAAGACTGTCTCGTTTGTTTTCTTTGCTGTCCATGGAACTCTCAACATTCTTCTTAGAAAACAAGACAAGACAGGCGCAGAAAATGACAGGAAGAGATAACAGAAAGTAAACGAGAAAGGCAGAAACAGTAACAGAAAAAAAAAGAGAATTTCTAGCACGGAATTTCCAGAAGGTGGAGGATATTACTTATACTGAAGAAGCCCCCAACATCTCACGAGAGAAAATTTTGATGTACATCGAGAACAATAACAGACTATCACAACAACAATAATCGATTTTGGACATTCTGAGAAGTTCCTGAAAAAGTGCTGTAAACACACTTTCATATGATGAAATAGGTTATCTGATTTTAGGAACTATTTCAGTCTGCATGACTTTGATCGTGACCTTCTAAACTTCTAAACTTATGCCTTCACAACACTTCTGTATTCTACATCTGTGACCACACTTTGATACAAAATTCCGCCGATAAAGAACAGAAAATCCTGTTCAGGTTCTCACAATTTTCTCAATAAATGCATAGACATAAAGATTGTCCCCAACGACTCTCGATTCACAATTGATTCTTAGCGCGTCATAATCCAGCCATGTCGTCAAGTCTCGCTGACAGCATAGTTTATGACCGTCATATTTAGAACAAGGAAAGCAGTATGTCATCATAACATTAGTTTGCAGCCCTACCACAAATGCCCCTTGAGAAAGAAAAACTGTTTTTACAATGGTTCAAACCTGTCAGTTTGTTCCAAATAGTTGTTTATGGATCATCAGCACAATCTACATTATCCCTATCTTCCCACTACGATTCTTTATTGCCCCAAGCATTTATTGACTATTACCATTAGCATCTGTCGTTTGTCACCCCACCTCCCACACAGTTGAAACACTGGTTTCAGTTTTTATTCTTTGTTATGAAGTAACAGAACTACCATCGTATCATCCCAACTAAATCATGGTCAGACACACGAAAATCCGCATAAACGGTGTAAAATAGAATATGAAATTTCGACCATTAGCATAATGAAGGGAGCACCTGAGAGATATCATTGTAATGAAGTGAGGTCAATCATGAAAGGATACGGCATCGAAATCATGACCGACATTTCATGGTCAGACTGATCAGACAATTCATAATGTAATATCAAAATATAATCACCCAAATGATGGAGGAGAAATTGAACAACTTCTATGCAGAATTGAAACAGCCAACGAGCAATGTAAATTAACAGGGCATTACAAAATAATGAGAGAGTT
>CM060310.1:93170381-93317881 GCA_030674185.1 Monoplex corrugatus | reverse complement strand
AGATCAAGGATGTAGAATAGGCTGTGTTCCTAGCATCATAAAAGATGAAATTGTCACCCTACTCCTGATCGAGATCGAAAGGGAGGGAGGTGGAAGACCTAGGCCTAAACTTTTCTCTAAATAGGACAGTCTACCAACTTATTATCACGGAAGGGAGGACATTCATAGCCAGAAGAAAAATGCCGGCAAGAGTGACCTCCCTCAAATCATGTGACAGTGCAGAAGACAATTTGTCGAAGTACGGAATGTGATTTAACTGACGCGATCTTGTCTATTAAGTCAAGTTGTTCAATGGTAGTAGAGGGACAACATTTCCAGAGCATCAGAGGCATTCTCACATTGAAACAGAAATGTCCTAGTCATTGTTGGAAAGTGGAAAGAAAACAACAAGTACATCTCTTATCACAGTAAGTGTTTTTGGTTTCCGTTTTGGTCAGCGATCATGTCGATACGATCATACGATCAGATGGCTTAAAAATTCACCGCAGAATAGACCTACATTGTAGATCTGTAGGCTACAGACCTACTGTTGTATAACTAGGCCTAGATAATGGAAATATGGCTTACTTAAGCAGCTAGATTACATTTTGAACATGATACAGGAAGCAGCTGTACTCTAATCACTAATGCTTTAGTTAAATAAGCCTAATTGTCGCTGTAGTTAAAATACTTAAATAGTTATCCGATATCGTATGTTCAAATACTTAGGCCTACTTGTATTTGTAATCGTCGTATTGAACGTATTCTACTCCAGTACCGACAGGATCCACGTATATAAGTATGTTGGACAGGAGGAAATACAGTCTATCACGAACGTCTAAAGTATCGGACTGGATGATAGAGAATGGGAGGGGGGCATGAATGATCATGATGATGATGTCATCATCGTCATGTGCCCTGCCGCGTAGCAAATAAATGGCCCTCCGCACGAATCCCTTGTCAATGCAAGTACATCTCCCAGCCTCTCTGCCCTCAGCCACCCTGCAAGTCCATCCAGTATTTTCTCCCTGGGTCTACCTGGTGTTTTCTTTCCTTCCAGCTTTGCTGTTTTGATCAGGTGCTCTAATTTCACTTTCCTCATAAATTGCCCTATAAATGTAGCTTGTCTTTTCCTGATCTTCTTTATTAATGATCTTCTTGTGTCTGCCTCCTTCAAGACTGCCTTGTTTGTTTCCTTTGCTGTCCATGGAGCTCTCAACATTCTTCTTAGAAACCACATTCCAGTTGCCTCAAATTTGTGTTGACTTGTCCATTCCTCACAACTGTGCAACAGTATCTGTTCTATATAAAACTCAAGAACTCTCTTGCTGATGTTAATTGATACGCATTTGTTGGTAAGAACACTTCTCATCAGATTGATTGCTGTTGCAGCTTGGCCAATTCTGCTGGCTATTTCTGATGTGCATTTGCCGTCTGGTGAGATGATCATTTCCAGATATTTAAACTTATCAACCTGTCTCAGTGTTGAGCCATTTGTTGTTATTTTGCATGAGGGGATTTCATGTTTTTTACCGATTACCATGACTTCAGTCTTCTCGTTATTTAGCTCCAGCCCTTTATTTTGCTTTCTGTTTCTATAACATTCACAAGATTTTGTAGGTCTTTTTCATTTAATGCAGTTAGCACAGTGTCATCTGTCTTTATCCCAGGGCATTCTGCAAGGTTTCTCATGATGGTTTTGCTGTAAAATGAAAACAAATCTTGTTACAGAACGTAACCCTGCCTGACCCCTCTGTTGATATTTTGGAAAGAGCTTATAACGTTGTCTATTCTCCTTGCTGCTGTTTGTTCCCAATACATATTTCTGATTATTCTTAGATCTTTTCTTACTCATTAGTATTGAGCTTTTCTTGTTGATTGATCAATTCATCATGTCTTACCCGATCGGAAGCCTTGGTATAATCAACAAAGCATAAACATATAATCCTTATCAACTCAACTGACCTCTCTATGATAGTTCTTAGGATGTATATGGCATTAATAGGTGATGATGTCAGCAAGGACATTATGCTAATTATCCATACCCTTTTCCCCATATGCTCGAAAGTGTTGACCTTGTTATAAATGTAAATCAGTGATAGTGTTAATGGTAAAGATTTCCTCGTATTGATGCTCTGTCTGTCTGCCTATCTGTCTATCTCTCTCTTTGTCTGTCTATCTGTCTCTCTCTCTTTCATTCTCTTTCTCTCTTTCCTCTCTCCCTCTGTCTGTACCCTTCATTCTAAGATAATTTGATAATTTTTGTCCATGATTTATTATCTTGTTGTTTATGTTAACAATTTATGATAGTCATTATGAGAAAGGACAGGAAGGGAGTGGAATGAAAGAAGGTGGGATAAAGATGGAAATTGCTACTGGACAGAAAGGTAATATATGTCTCTCCTATCCATGGACATGCAAGAGAGAATATTGTGGAATTTACACTGTAAATCCATTTTGACAAGAAGGAAATTAGGACACACACACACACACACACACACACACACACACACACACACACACACACACACACACACACACACACACACACACACACACACACACACCACACACACACACTCTCACATACACACACACTGTATGCACACACACACACACACACACACACACACACACACACACACACACACACACACACTGACACAGAGTCAAACACACTCACACATACACACACACACACAACACACACAACACACACAACACACACACACACACACACACACACACACACACACACACACACACACACACACACCACACCACACCACACACACACTTAAATAAAATACACACGCGTGCATACACATTACACTCATACACATGCGCTCATACACACACACACACGCGCACACAAACACACACACACACGCGCGCACACAAACACACACACACACACACACACACACACACACACACACACACACACACACACACACACACACACACACACGTGTGCACACACACACACACACGCGCGCACACACACACTGTGACACACCGCGTAATGAACAGGTTAACACTTGTACATCAAAACAAAGTTAAAAAATTTTTTTTTCCAACAGTAAAATATTTCAGATCAAAACAAGACAACATGTGTAGTCTTCTCTCATTTCATTTTTTATTATGAACAGCAGGAGCATAATAACAGATTGATGGACAAGTGTTACTATCACATTATGTGCAATTTTATTGTTTTTCTTTCTTTCTTCTCTTTTTATTTTGAATGAAAACAGCAGCCGGTTTCCAACAGACATGATGTCCATACTTCCAATCAGATGGCCTGAGTTCAAAGAGCTCAACCCTATCTGGAACTGCACTCCCATTGTTGTTATTGTCATGGAATTGTAATTTTTTTTTTTTTTTGGGGGGGGGGGGGGGCATCTGATTTAGGGAGATGCCCTTTGTGCTTGCCTTTTTCCCCCCATTGTTTATGCCACCTTAATGGCCTCATAAGCTTGCACAGCTGTTTTACAATTTGATGATGATGATGATGAGGTTGCCAATCATGATACTGTGGAGTTCTCTCTTGGATTGAATCTGTGTGACTGGGCTGTACTCCATGCTTACCATCATAATATACTGGTGTCAACCAGGCTGGAGAGATACAGACAAGTTACTGAGGTGTTCCTGTAACTCTTCTGCATCTTCATTTATTAGGTTTTTGTCGTCTGTAAATAGTAATTCATTCAGGTCTTCAACATTCAGATTGTGTCCTTTGTGATCCTGTCCATATAAATATAAAATAATGAACAGTAGAAGGGACAAAACATAACATTGGTGCTCTCTTGTTTTTACATCAAACCAATCACTGAGGCCATCTGGTGTTCTAGCTGCACTTCAACTGTGTTGGTACACCGCCATGACATTTTGATTTCTATTAACAAAGGCTTTCTCTTGGTCAACAAATACTATGTGTAGTTATTTGTCATACTGAATGGTCTTTTCAGATGTCTTAAGGCCAGGGTGAAGATTGTATCTGTACATCCTCTTCCTTTCCTAAATCCAAACAGTGCCTCACCCAGTTGGAGTTCTATGATAGGTCTACTTCTCTGTTCCAGTACTTTAGCATACATTTTCCCTAGATGTGACTTATTAGTGAGATGTCCCAGTATGTCATACATTCTCTCTTATCTCCTTTTGTCTTCCATAGGGGCATGACAATTGATTTTTGCCAGTATCAGGAACTTTTCTTTCCTTTGATTGTGTGATTGAAAATTCTGTGTAGCCTTGCTATGCCAGTCTCTCCACATGCTTTGGCATCCATTGCTAATCTACTTGTATTAAAACAAAGTTGGATACTGCAAAAGAATTTGAAAATTTTAAACAAAAAATAGAAAGCAAAACACACTTAAGTTATATATAGAAAAGAATAAGCAAGACATTTCACCATGAATACATGGAAGTGTATTCAGAAAGAAGAGAGAAAGAGAAGAGAGAGAGAGAGAGAGAGAGAGAGAGAGAGAGAGAGAGAGGAGAGAGAGAGAGATCTGTTGTCCTGTTTTTGATTATTACAGATTTTAAGGAGGTGCAGAAGTTTATCACATTACCAAGATCATTGGGGACTGGTGACAGGTGTGGTACACATGACTGTCATCTAGTTTTCTCAGATTAATTTAGACTCCATCTTATTTCTGCCTTATCTTCACCAACCTTGTACAGGGTTAGGTACCCATATACAGAGCAGACAAAGTGAAGGCTGTATGTTGAATACTTTTTTGTCACGACCCTGATTTAAACTCATGCAGTTGGCTTGGTAGATGAGTAATGAGTATGCTGACCTAACATCATGCGTGCTGCAGATGGACTCTTGCCTCTTTATAATGCTGAATATATAGATCATGAGGTGATAGTACTTATTTATGGTTCATTATGCCATTGGTAATCAGTAAAAAACATGAAATCCCCTCATGCAAAATAACAGCAAATGGCACAACTTTGAGACAGGTTGATAAGTTTAAATATCTGGGAACGGTCATCTCACCAGACGGCAAACGCACATCAGAAATAGCCAGCAGAATCGGCCAAGCCAAAACAGCTTTCAAGAGGATGAAATTGAAAAGCATTCTTACCAACAAATACCTATAAATTAACATCAGGAAGAGAGTTCTTGAATGTTATATAGAACCGATAATGTTACATGGTTGTGAGGCGTGGACAGTCAACACACAAAGCAGAACAAGATTGAGGCAGCCGAGTTGTGGTTTCTAAAAAGAATGTTGGGAGTTCCTTGGACAGCAAAAAACAAAACAAAACAAAACAAAACAAAACAAACGAGACAGTCTTGATGGAGGCATACACAAAAAGATCATTCATAAGGAAGATTAGGAAAAGACAGGCAACATTTATAGACCATTTTATGAGGAAAGTGGAATTAAAGCACCTGGTTACAACAGGAAAAGTGGAGGTAAAGAGAGCACCAGGTAGACCCGGGGAGAAAATATTGGGTGGACTTGCATGGTGGCTGAGGACAGAGAAGATGGAAGATGTGCTTGGGGCGACAAGGGATAGATCTATACATATGGAGGGCCATGATTGCCAACGTCATGTGGCAAGGCACATGATGATGATGATGATGCCATTGGCATGGAAAGCTGCTAGCAGAGAAGGTTCTCAATCCCTGTTTGATCTGGGCCACCCTCTGTATAGAACCCCAGGTGTGTTTCAGGGTGTTGAGGTCTTCTGTCATTTGTCGGCACCTGTTCTTGGGTCTTCCTCTCATGTGTTTCCTGTGATGTCCAGTGCTGGGTAATCTGTGTAATGTTATCCTGCTGTCTTAGGATGACAACCCAATCCATCTCCTCATCATTTTATAATGAGAGTGCCCATACTGTCTTGGTTGCATTGCATAGATAGTTGTTACTGTTGATGTCGGGCCAGAAGACTCATATGATTGAAAAAGATGTTAGAAGTTGATTGTGATCAGTTGAGTAAAAATGACACATTCATGAGCAGAGCATAATTTTTTATTAGCGAATGACAAAGGTTTTTTATATCATGATTATTGCCTGTAGACAGCCATCCTATCTGTTGCATGAGTACCCTTGAGTGACTAAGAAGAAGCTCAGATATCAGGAAAAGATTAAAATACTTATGGTATTGTAATTGTATATATATTCACTGTTCATACCTAATGCACTTTCTTTTAGCATAACTGTGTCAGTGAGGTCACCTTTGATATGAACTTGAGCTTTCACTAATCAGAATCTAATTTTGAACAAACGCTGAATCAGAGGCTCCTTTAGCAAGTTGAACAACCACTGTTGACAGTGTCATGTCAACAGAAGGTGGTATCTGGAGATTGTGAATATGATGGTATCTGGAGATTGTGAATACTCGTCTGTATTTCCTTTTTTTTTATTTAAAAGGTTATTACATGGTATCAGTTAATTGAAGGAGCTTTGTATATATATATTATCACTGTATGTGTACTTCCTATAGAAAATGAAGATTTATAAATAAATACATGTATCCGACAAGGTTATCTTCTGTTCATGGATGGATCTTCAGAATAGCTGGTTGTATTCATGATTTGTATTTCGATATTACAGCAACAACAAAACAAAACAAAAAAAACAAAAAAAATCATTATCATCATTAGTTTGTGAAAACATAAGTTCTGTTGTGTATAACAGATTGGTGCCTTATAAATGTCATAATGTCTGGAAAGTTTGCTTTAGTTTGAAAAGTGTGGAAAACCAGGAGAGCAGGGGAGTACAAGTGTTATTGACTGGTTGTAAAATCTACACCCAATATCCCTTTAAGTAGTTTAAGTTTTACAAAGGCAAGAGCTTACAAGTGTGTGTATGAGTATGTCATGTGGTGTGTGTGTGTGTGTGTGTGTGTGTGTGTGTGTGTGTGTGTGTGTGTGTGTGTGTGTGTGTGTGTGTGTGGGTGTGAGAGAGAGAGAGAGAGAGAGAGTGAGAAAGACAGAGAGAGAGACAGAGACTTCAGACTTCAGATGGTGTATTCATATAGGCCACAGCCCCTTAGAAAGGGGGATGCACATAATTATGCATTCTCACAATCATATAAACATTAACCAGGCAATAACCATATTTCTAATTTGAAATATTTTGTAAAAGTGCATAACAAATAAGCGAAAAGAACATAAAATACAAACATTCTATTCTTATTCGAACGTTGCGTCCGTTAGGTAGAATTAATTCTAAAAAGACTCAAGAAATTGCTGAGAGAGAGAGAGAGAGAGAGAGGGAGAGAGAATGTGTGACATGAAAGAGAGAAAGAGAATGAGGACCAATGGTTTACCACGTTTTGCCAGACATTTAGGCCTTTCACAGAGGGAAAGGAGAGTGGGGGAAGGGTATAGGAAACTTTTGACACATTTTGAATGTGTTTACACCTACACACTCTCTCTGAGCCATACCACGGACTCACAGACACACACAGAGACACAGACACAGACACAGACACACACACACACAGACACACACACACACACACACACACACACACACACACACACACACACACACACACACACACACACATAGACACACACACACACACACGCACGCACACACACACACACACATAAACATAGACACACACACACACACACACACACACACACACACCACACACACACACACACACACACACACACACACATACATGCACACACACACACACACATACACACACTCTCTCTCTCTCTCTCTCTCTCTCTCTCACACACACACACACACACACACACACACATATATGCACACACACACACGTGCATACAAACACACACATTTACTTCCACGCTCTCCTTTACCCATACACACAGACACACACATACACACATACACACACACACACACACACACACACACACACACACACACACACACGCACGCACAGACACAGACACACACACATGCATATATTAATTATTATACATACACACACGTTTACTCTCACCTTCTCCTTTACCCATACACACAGACACACACAGACACACAGACACAGACACACACACACACACACACACACACACACACACACACACACACACACACACACACACACACACACACACACACACACACACACACACACACACACATAATGTCTGGAAAGTTTGCTTTAGTTTGAAAAGTGTGGAAAACCAGGAGAGCAGGGGAGTACAGTGTTATTGACACACACACACACAAATGACTATTTACAAATTACAGCCTATGTGTCAGGTTCTTTCTCTTTCACATGACAACAGATGCTGCATTACTCTGTAATTTCATTACATATTTTGCCTCATATTATTTGTTTATTGATGCATTTCTTTTTCAGTATTGTAGATTTTCAGCAGGTACATGAATTAACAATGGCATGTTTGAAAAATGGCTTTCAATTAATATCTTTGTTAGAGAGTTGATTGTTTATATTGCGTGATGAAGAATTGGAAAATATGTCGTCATTGTCATTGTCATTGCCTCTACTCACATGACCACTCACACCCCTTGAATCCTTTCCTTTTGATTTTGTAATTTAAGTTAACAAATATTTTTTTATCTTATTTGTTTAAAGTAACTCATTTCCTTTCTCTGTCTTTGTAAGTTATTTCCTTTCTCTGTCTTTGTAAGTTATTTCCTTTCTCTGTCTTTGTAAGTTATTTCCTTTCTCTGTCTTTGTAAGTTATTTCCTTTCTCTGTCTTTGTAAGTTATTTCCTTTCTCTGTCTTTGTAACTTATTTCCTTTCTCTGTCTTTGTAACTTATTTCCTTTCTCTGTCTTTGTAACTTATTTCCTTTCTCTGTCTTTGTAAGTCATGTCCTTTCTCTGTCTTTGTAAGTCATTTCCTTTCTCTGTCTTTGTAAGTTATTTCCTTTCTCTGTCTTTGTAAGTCATTTCCTTTCTCTGTCTTTGTAAGTTATTTTTTTCTCTGTCTTTGTAAGTCATTTCCTTTCTCTGTCTTTGTAAGTTATGTCCTTTCTCTGTCTTTGTAAGTTATTTCCTTTCTCTGTCTTTGTAAGTCATTTACTTTCTCTGTCTTTGTAAGTTATTTTTTCTCTGTCTTTGTAAGTTATTTCCTTTCTCTGTCTTTGTAAGTCATTTACTTTCTCTGTCTTTGTAAGTCATTTACTTTCTCTGTCTTTGTAAGTTATTTCCTTTCTCTGTCTTTGTAAGTCATTTACTTTCTCTGTCTTTGTAAGTTATTTTTTCTCTGTCTTTGTAAGTCATTTCCTTTCTCTGTCTTTGTAAGTTATTTTTTCTCTGTCTTAAGTTATTTTTTCTCTGTCTTTGTAAGTCATTTCCTTTCTCTGTCTTTGTAAGTCATGTCCTTTCTCTGTCTTTGTAAGTCATTTTCTTTCTCTGTCTTTGTAAGTCATGTCCTTTCTCTGTCTTTGTAAGTCATGTCTTTTCTCTGTCTTTGTAAGTCATGTCCTTTCTCTGTCTTTGTAAGTCATTTCCTTTCTCTGTCTTTGTAAGTTATTTCCTTTCTCTGTCTTTGTAAGTCATTTCCTTTCTCTGTCTTTGTAAGTTATTTTTTTCTCTGTCTTTGTAAGTCATTTCCTTTCTCTGTCTTTGTAAGTTATGTCCTTTCTCTGTCTTTGTAAGTTATTTCCTTTCTCTGTCTTTGTAAGTCATTTACTTTCTCTGTCTTTGTAAGTTATTTTTTCTCTGTCTTTGTAAGTTATTTCCTTTCTCTGTCTTTGTAAGTCATTTACTTTCTCTGTCTTTGTAAGTCATTTACTTTCTCTGTCTTTGTAAGTTATTTCCTTTCTCTGTCTTTGTAAGTCATTTACTTTCTCTGTCTTTGTAAGTTATTTTTTCTCTGTCTTTGTAAGTCATTTCCTTTCTCTGTCTTTGTAAGTTATTTTTTCTCTGTCTTAAGTTATTTTTTCTCTGTCTTTGTAAGTCATTTCCTTTCTCTGTCTTTGTAAGTCATGTCCTTTCTCTGTCTTTGTAAGTCATTTTCTTTCTCTGTCTTTGTAAGTCATGTCCTTTCTCTGTCTTTGTAAGTCATGTCTTTTCTCTGTCTTTGTAAGTCATGTCTTTTCTCTGTCTTTGTAAGTCATGTCCTTTCTCTGTCTTTGTAAGTCATGTCCTTTCTCTGTCTTTGTAAGTCATGTCCTTTCTCTGTCTTTGTAAGTCATGTCCTTTCTCTGTCTTTGTAAGTCATTTCATTTCTCTGTCTTTGTAAGTTATTTCCTTTCTCTGTCTTTGTAAGTTATTTTCTTTTTCTGTCTTTGTAAGTCATGTCTTTTCTCTGTCTTTGTAAGTCATGTCCTTTCTCTGTCTTTGTAAGTCATGTCCTTTCTCTGTCTTTGTAAGTCATGCCCTTTCTCTGTCTTTGTAAGTCATTTCCTTTATCTGTCTTTGTAAGTCATTTCATTTCTCTGTCTTTGTAAGTTATTTCCTTTCTCTGTCTTTGTAAGTTATTTTCTTTTTCTGTCTTTGTAAGTCATGTCCTTTCTCTGTCTTTGTAAGTTATTTCCTTCTCTGTCTTTGTAAGTCGTTTCCTTTCTCTGTCTTTGTAAGTTATTTTCTTTTTCTGTCTTTGTAAGTCATGTCCTTTCTCTGTCTTTGTAAGTTATTTCCTTCTCTGTCTTTGTAAGTCATTTCCTTTCTCTGTCTTTGTAAGTTATTTCCTTTCTCTGTCTTTGTGTTTAGTTTAAATATAAAGTGTAGTGTAGCAAGGACTAGCTGTAAGACAAGGTCCTGTGGGACCGAATGTTAGTATCCTTATGTAAGGTGTTTTGAAGTTTGACAGTTTGAAGTCTGTAGTGTATCTTCCCTATCAGAATTTTAGGTCATCTTCTCTTACTTTCTCTGTTGCTTTAGTTTGTTTATTTCAGCCATGAATCAAGAGATAATGTCATCCTATGCTGTGATCTTTTTATTCATTTTTCCTCTTGATTTTAATTGGATGCAACAGCAGGTGTCGTTGTATTTGTTTAAAAATCCAGTCAGTCAGTTGCGTAATATTGGCTTGAAATGATGCAAAATCTTGATGAGGCTTTTTTCTTCTTCTCATGCCTGTGTTTCTAACAACGACATTGGAGAAGAAGATTGATGGAGCATATACACGAATGCTGCGTGCTGCCTGAACAAATCCTGGAGAGAACATCCAACTAACAAAGAGTTCTATGGTAAGATCCCACCAATCAGTAAATCAGTACATCAACAAAGACTGCGCTTCGCGGGACACTGCTGGCGTAGCAAAGAAGAACTGGTAGGGGATGTTCTACTATGGAGACCCAGTCACGGCAAACAAAGACCAGGATGTCCAAAGAAGACCTTCATCGACCAACTGATGGATAACACGGGCTGTCAGTATGATGAACTACCTACTGCAATGTCTGACACTAGAGAAGGATGGAAGAAACGTGTCATGGATAGCCGAGCAAGCTCGACATGATGATGATGATGTGTTTCTGACACGCACATATTGATTGGGAACCAAAACACCACAAACAATGTCTACGTGTTATTCTTTGGTTGTTTGATAGTTTAAGGGTCACTGGAACAGTGAAACTTGTTATTCTTTGGTTGGTTGTTAGTTTTAGGGTCACTGGAACAGTGAAACAATTAACAGTTGTTTATAAATATATCCTACATAGTTCTTGTTATTCTTTGGTTGGTTGTTAGTTTTAGGGTCACTGGAACAGTGAAACAGTTAACAGTTGTTATAATACACCTACATAGTTCCAATTGTCTCCTTTCGTTGTTGAACACTGGGGAAAAAAGCAGGTACAGCTTACATTAAACGGCTGGCTGGATGATGTGAGTCAGCATGAACTGTTCTGCATTCTTTTTTCCAGAAACCTTTGTGGTGTGAGTAATTAGTGAAAGTATTGGTTACAGTCCATTTGCTGAGATTTCATCTAAATTGAGTAACACACAGAAGGCACCCATGTCCATGTGTACACACACACACACACACACACACACACACACACACACACACACACACACACACACACACACACCACCACACACACATCACATGCACATGTTTGATGTATACACTTATGAAATTAAACAAATCCTTGGGATCTGAACAATTTCCTGTTTGGTTGGGAGGGGGGGGGGGGGGATGAAATATCAAGTGATCCGCTTAGTGCTTTCTGCTACTAAGGTGGGCCTTTCTATATTTGGGGTGAAAAGAAGAATGATACCAGTAATACTAATTTTAATAATATATCAAGTGATCTGCATAGTGCTTTCTGCTTCTAAGATGGACCTTTATATTTGGGGGGGGGGGGGGGGGAATGATACTAGTGATACAGTCCTGAGCCCGGTGCTCACATACCTTGCGATAATGTCAGCAGAAAATACTGGCAACCACAGTACTATTGCAGTCACTATGTTCATCAGAAAGAAAGAGGGAGAGAGAAAGAGAGGGGGGAAAGAGAGAGAGAGAGGGGGGGGGGGGAAGAGAGAAAGAGAGGGAAAGACAGAGAGAGAGAGAGAAAGAGAGAGAGAATTTTTCAAGTGGTCTAATGTGCTAGCTAAACTCCACTTTTCCAACTTGCCGCTGCCAATCTACATAGCTGTATAAAACTAAAGTAGAACCAAAAATACTGAAAAAGAAATAATCAATAAATCGCAGATGTGAGACAGATTGCATAAAGTAATCAAAGGGTAACAACGTTTGCTGTCATTTGATGAAAGAGACAATGAGAGACATAGGTAAGAAAATAATTAACATGTGTTTATGTGTGTAGGCTTGTGAGAAGGAGAGGAGGTGGGGGGTGGGGGCATGTATAAGACACAGAGTGAAAGGGAAGGAGACATGGGGGGAGGGGGGGAGAGTGAGTGAGAGAGAGAGGAGAGAGCTAGAGACAGAGAGAGAGATATTTATAGGTAATGTACAGTTTGTGTCAGGCCAAGTACAAACACAGTGATGAGATGGAGAACAGGTCAGGACTTTTTAATGATTTCGTAGACTGTTAGTTAACCCTTTGACTCCTGCTCCCTATTCACCAGGAAGCTGATGGATAGGGTGAGTGAGTCAAAGGGTTACGTTTTTGCTTTGCTATCACTGATATCAATGCAGGATGTGTGTGGATAGGGCAAAGAAGACAAACGGTTAACAACCAGATGTGCAGAATCACAGTGTGAAGAAACCACTGACACCTTGACACAGTGACATTGTTGCAAAATAATACGCACATTCACCTTACCTGCATATAAGTAGGCCTACCATTATTAAAATCACTTCTTCGAGTCAGCACACCAACCATTTAAATTTTTTTTTTATTGTTGTTTAAAGCCCAGCCGACTGCGTAGAGCCACATCAGGGCTATAACAGCTTCAAAACATACAAAACTTCAACAGGAAAAAACATTATGTACACATATCAGTGCATTCGCGCACATAAGTTAAGGACATGCCCCTGGCGTTGAACAAGTGCTCCGTCCAATTTATCGCACAGGAGATTTAAAAAAAAACTGGAATACAAATTTAAGCATACCTAAGAACACCAAAACATATAAAAAACAGGCCTAAATTACCTAAACTTGCTTCCATATATCTCACCTCCCCAGAGCCAAAAATGCATTCAATGCATGTACCCAGTTATCAATCCTTAGAAAAAGTACGTTAGATTTTATCGAACACATACAGGTGAATGGACCAGCAAGGCAGAAAATGATAAGAAGAAATGCCAGAAAGCAAAGGAGCAAGGCAGAAACAAAGCGAGTGACAGGAAAGGGGAAATTTCTAGCACTGAAGGTGGGGATACTATTTATACTGAAAGAGCCTCTGGCGTCCCCACGGGGGACACCAACTATTCATCGGTCTATGAATAAAGTCATCATTCACTGAACCAGTCAGTTATTCACCCAGTAAGTAAAGTATTTTAGTTCGTGATTATCTAACAACTTAAGTCCGTCAATTAATGTACCAGTCAAATCTTTCATCCTCTGATCCACTGATTTAATCAACTAGTGAAATCCTATAATCAATCGATTACTCTATATGTCAGTAAGTGCTCTCTATAATTTTCCATTGTTTTTATTCTTTCTCCCATTTATAGCCGTGTGTGTGTGTGTGTGCGTGGGTGCGTGTGTGTGTCGTGCGTGCGTGCGTGTGTGTGCGTGCGTGCGTGTGTGTGTGTTTCAGCGCTTAGATTTGATTTTATCAAGATTTGCGCTATATAAATATTGTAATTATTATTATTATTATTATTAAATTATTATAATTAATGAATGAATTTGTCAGTCAGCCATTTAACCCTTTGACTCCCACACACTAATCACCGATTGCCAAAACTTAACCCTTTGACTCCCTCACCCTATCCACCAGCTTCCTGCAGGAAGCTGGTGGACAGGGTGAGGGATTCACAGGGTTAAGTTTTTGTTTAAGTAGCATCAAGTCAAGCAAAGTAAGCAACCAATCGATCGAATCAGTCAAGCAAAGTAATTAACCAATCAAATCAGTCAGTCAAGCAATCAGCCAATCAATCAAATCGGTCTGTCAAGCAAAATAGTCAACCAATCAGTCAATCAACCATTCAGCCAAAGTAAATCAACGTGGCAACAATTGATTGCCTAATTAAGTGATTAATTAGAAGTCAATGAATCAGTCTATATTTAGAGATATAGACTTTGACTCCCACACCCTGTCCACCAGTACCCTGCATTGTCAACCATGCTCGCAAAGCAAAAACTTACCTTTTGACTCCCTCACTCTATCCACCAACTTCCTGCAGGAAACTGGTGGATAGGGTGAGGAAGTCAATAGGTTAAGTTTTTGCAATTGGTGGACAGGGTGCAGGAGTCAAAGGATTAATCAATCAATCAGTCAAACGGCTTGTCAAATCAACAGTTATTGTGCAGGTTGCTTAACTGATCAGTTTAAGAATCAACTGTGCTAATGGGGCCAAAGATACCAACAGCACCTGCTGTTCCCAGATGGATACCCATCCAGACTTGTACAAATGAGGCCCCAAAATTACTTAACTTCTTGACTCATATCCATCAACTGCAAAAACTTAAGCCTTTTGCAGTCAAAGGGTTAAGTTTTTGTTTTGTTAGTATGGCTGACATTGCAGAATGCTAGTGGATAGGATGAGGGAGTCGAAGGGTTAAACTTACGGGTTTATGTGCAGGCCTAAGGCTTATGCCATTTTAGATCTTCTCCATCACATGACACCAGAGGCGTCAGTATGCATATGGGATTAATTACATGCATGGAGACATCATCTAGAGAAACCGAAACCAAATCTGTCAGTTAATCAGGCTGTCAGAGAGGATGAATAAATTAATCAATAAAAGGCTGGGAGGAGGCCTGCATCATTGGCACCCGTCAGAAACTTTCTCAGCTGCCTCCTCTTTCTCTCCCATTATGTAACACATCAGTCCCAATTTCTGATTCAGCTAAAAACCTTGGTGTCTGCATTGACTCTACCCTCCCCATGAACAACTTTGTTTCTCAAACTGCCAGATCCTGCTACTATCATCTCCATCGTATAAGGCTGATCAGGAAGTATCTCTCTGTCGAAACAACTGCAAAACTCGTTCTCTCCTTCATAATGTCTCGCATTGACTATTGCAATTCACTCCTGTCTGGTCTTCCTGCCTCCACCATTCACATCCTACAGCGCATTCAAAACAATGCTGTACGCCTTGTACTCAAAAAGAAAAAAAGCTGACCACATATCTCCTCTCCTGGCACAACTTCACTGGCTCCCTGTATCAAAGCGCATACAGTACAAACTAGACACCATGTGCTACAAAAGCCTCAATAACGCAGCCCCCGATTACCTGTCAAGCCTACTTGAGATCTATGTTCCCTCACGTACCCTCCGCTCTGCCTCCGATCCTCTGACTTTTCGCTTTCCACGCACTAAGCTCAATACCTATGGTCCACGAGCCTTCTCTGTTTCTGGTCCACTCTCCTGGAACAAACTTCCTCTCTCAGTCCGTCAGCAACCTACTTTTGTCTCCTTCAAGTCCGCTCTCAAACTCACCTTTTCTCCTCCGCATAAAATCCTAACCCCCCTCTGCAGCCTGTCTCCGCTCGGAGGGAATCACATGGTTATAATATATAATTGTATATGCTATGCTCTCTATAATTTTCCATTGCTTTTATTCTTGCTTTTATTGCTTTTATTCTTTCTCCCCATTTATAGCCATGCGTGTGTGTATGTGTGTGTGTGTGCGTGCGTGCGTGTGCGTGCGTGCGTGCGTGCGTGCTTGCGTGTGTGTCTGCTTCAGTGCTTAGATTTGATTTTATCAAGATTTTGCGCTATATAAATATTGTAATTATTATTATTATTATTATCTGGATTCATAGCTTCTGGTGGGGGCCAGGGGGCTGAAGCATTTTTGCCAATTGAAAACAAAACCAAAAAAATGGGGGAGGGGGGTAGGTGGGAGGCTAATATGGAACTTTCCCTCTTGTTTTAGGCATATGAATACTGAAAATATCTCAAGAAAAACAGAACTGCACACCGAAACACCAGATTTTACTTGACCATACCCCTACTGAAAGAGTGTGCATACCATAGACAACGTAATAGCATGTAATCCTGACAAGTAGGCACCAATCTGTTATGTTTGGATGAAATGGGAGACAGAGAGTGGTTTTTGCCTGTACATAGGCTACATTTCAGTTAACCTCTTTTTTTTTCTTGTCTTTTTTCTTCTTGTTTTTACAATTTTTTACCTCTCACTGTTTTCCCCTTTTTTAAGGATGGGTGTTCTATAACCCAGGTGACCTCCCTCCCATGGGCTTGTCCCTGTGAATGAATGGTGTGTTGTGCTGTGGTATATAGCTCTTTCACATATGGGAGTGCGGGGGGGGGGGGGAGGTAAGAGGGTTTAACATTGTTTTTTGTTTGTATATATATATTCAGTCAGAGAGAGAGAGAGAGCGAACGTGTGTGTGTGTGTGTTGTGTGTGTGTGTGTGTGTGTGTGTGTGTGTGTGTGTGTGTGTGTGTGTGTGAGAGAGAGAGATGTGTCAGCGATTTATGAATCGATCTTAAAATTTGAACTATATGTTCAGTCGAGAACGAAGATATATAAAAAAACAACTTTTTTTTAACAGTTGATTCAGCATTATTGTCAAGATTTGATGTCTTGAATTCAACCACCAACAACAGCAACAATGACAGTAACAACAACAATAACAACAACAGCAACAAAAAAGTCACAACACCAGCAATACTGTTGTGGATTATCTGGCTGTGTTGGCAGAGCTCGGATTCAAGATCTGATGTCTTGACTTCAGTGCCAGCTCACAACATGATACCTGGCCTTTTGGCTGCCTGTCTTATAAGACAGGCCACGCGCCAGGTATTACGTTATAATAATGACATAATAACTGGCCTGTAGGCTGTCTGTCTTATGACGTAGTAATTGGCCTGTTGACTGTCTGTCTTATAACGTAATAACTGGCCTGTCAGCTGCCTGTCTGACTTGTAATGCTCCGGTCAGTTTGGTGGTGTCATCGTAGTAATTCATATGTCCACTTCCCTATATGTCTGTCTCCATTTCAAAACCTTGCCAGAGCATTAGGGTTGGTTTGGGTTGAGCATATATGGAATTGTCCAAGCTTGATAGTCCCTATTGAACAAAACGCAGTCTCAAACCTAAAAACTGTCCTGTTCAATGGCCATCTTAATGCTCCAATCGTTCTGATTGCGTTGGCTTAATGTTTCATCATCATCTAGCCTCTTTGCCCTTCCCATAAGACCTTGCCAGCGCACAGGGTTTTGCACAAGGTTAACCCTTTGACCCCCGCACCCTGTCCACCAGCATCTTGCATTGTCAACCATGCTAGCAAAGCAAAAGCTTCACCCTTTGACGCCCTCGCCCTGTCCACCAGCTTTCTGCAGGAAGCTGGTGGATAGGGTGAGGGAGTCAAAGGGTTAAGGAGTCTGCCAGATCATCACTTGTAGATTTGGGTGATGCGCATATGGAATTGTCTCTAATTGCATTTAATCTCTCTTGAATAAATTCTAATTCATAAATTGTAATGGGAACAGGGTTTTCGTGTTTTTTGTTTTGTTTTGTTTTGTTTTGTTGTTGTTGTTGTTGTTTGATTTGCTTTCCAGATGTGTGTATGCACATTGTTTTGTTGTTGTTGTTGTTGTTTGATTTGCTTTCCAGATGTGTGTATGCACATTGTTTTGTTGTTGTTGTTGTTGTTTGATATGCTTTCCAGATGTGTGTATGCACATTGTTTTGTTTTGTTGTTGTTGTTTGATTTGCTTTCCAGATGTGTGTATGCACATTGTTTTGTTGTTGTTGTTGTTGTTTGATTTGCTTTCCAGATGTGTGTATGCACATTGTTTTGTTGTTGTTGTTGTTGTTTGATATGCTTTCCAGATGTGTGTATGCACATTGTTTTGTTGTTGTTGTTGTTGTTTGATATGCTTTCCAGATGTGTGTATGCACATTGTTTTGTTGTTGTTGTTGTTGTTTGATATGCTTTCCAGATGTGTGTATGCACATTGTTTTGTTGTTGTTGTTGTTGTTTGATTTGCTTTCCAGATGTGTGTATGCACATTGTTTTGTTGTTGTTGTTGTTGTTTGATTTGCTTTCCAGATGTGTGTATGCACATTGTTTTGTTGTTGTTGTTGTTGTTTGATATGCTTTCCAGATGTGTGTATGCACATTGTTTTGTTTTGTTGTTGTTGTTTGATTTGCTTTCCAGATGTGTGTATGCACATTGTTTTGTTGTTGTTGTTGTTGTTTGATTTGCTTTCCAGATGTGTGTATGCACATTGTTTTGTTGTTGTTGTTGTTGTTTGATTTGCTTTCCAGATGTGTGTATGCACATTGTTTTGTTGTTGTTGTTGTTGTTTGATATGCTTTCCAGATGTGTGTATGCACATTGTTTTGTTGTTGTTGTTGTTGTTTGATATGCTTTCCAGATGTGTGTATGCACATTGTTTTGTTGTTGTTGTTGTTGTTTGATTTGCTTTCCAGATGTGTGTATGCACATTGTTTTGTTGTTGTTGTTGTTGTTTGATTTGCTTTCCAGATGTGTGTATGCACATTGTTTTGTTGTTGTTGTTGTTGTTTGATTTGCTTTCCAGATGTGTGTATGCACATTGTTTTGTTGTTGTTGTTGTTGTTTGATATGCTTTCCAGATGTGTGTATGCACATTGTTTTGTTGTTGTTGTTGTTGTTTGATATGCTTTCCAGATGTGTGTATGCACATTGTTTTGTTGTTGTTGTTGTTGTTTGATTTGCTTTCCAGATGTGTGTATGCACATTGTTTTGTTGTTGTTGTTGTTGTTTGATTTGCTTTCCAGATGTGTGTATGCACATTGTTTTGTTTTGTTGTTGTTGTTTGATTTGCTTTCCAGATGTGTGTATGCACATTGTTTTGTTGTTGTTGTTGTTGTTTGATTTGCTTTCCAGATGTGTGTATGCACATTGTTTTGTTGTTGTTGTTGTTGTTTGATTTGCTTTCCAGATGTGTGTATGCACATTGTTTTGCCCGCCTTGTGCAGACGGTATGTTGCCGCACCGCCTGTATACTCTTTCTTCGATGAGCGTGCATGCAAGGTGGTTTCATGTTTCCATATTCTTTCGCAACATCCTATTGTCTGTTGTTTTAATGTAAGCAGATTTTATCAGCTGTGGCAGGTATGAAAGTTGGTTTGTGTGATAATAACTGTGCTGGTGGAAAGTTAAGTTCATGTCATGTCATTTCATTGCATTTCTGCGTGCATGTATACACACGAAGGGGGTTTAGGCATTAAAGGTCTGCCACTTGATTCAGGAGATCACCCTTTACTTACCCGGCGTCCCCCCTCCCCTCTTTCAGTATAAATAGTATCCCCACCTTCTGGAAATTCTATGTAGAAATTTCCTCTTTTCTGTCACTCTCTTTGTTTCTGCCTTGTCTCTTTGTTTGCCGTCATTACTGCCTCATTTTCTGCCTTGCTGGTCCATTCACATGTATGTGTTCGATGAAGTTTTACGTACTTTTTCTTAGGATTGATAATTGGGTGTATGTATTGAGTGCATTTTTGGCTCTAGTGAAGTGAGATGCGGAAGCAATTTCAGGTAATTTGTGCCCGTTCATATTATTATTATTATTATTATTATGAACATTTAGTACGCCTAATCAAATTAATGCCCTAAGCGTTTACAATGGCAAAACATATAACCAGAATCACAAGCACACACACACACGCCCACAGAAGCACCCACACACACACAAACACACACACACACACACAAACACACACACAGCATGACATGCAAATACAATGACACATTGACACTAAGACACTATAATGTCACCATTACATTACATGGGGGGAAGGGGGCAGAGATTACCAGTTTTGGGAAACAGGTGAGTTTTGAGGGAGCGTTTGAATGTGGACAGAGAGGGTGAGTATCTAAGAGAGCGAGGTAACTGATTCCAGATGGTTGGAGCTTGATAGGAAAAAGAACGCTGCCCAAACCTTTTAGTGCGGACTATGGGGATACTATAGAGACAGGTATCAGATGAGGACCGCAAAGCTCGAGATGGCGTGTAGAGATGTAACAGATGGGTGAGATACTCAGGACAGGAAGACTCAATAGATTTGAAGCAGAGGCAGGCAATCTTGTAGGATATTCTTTGCTGAACAGGGAGCCAGTGGAGAGAACAGAGCAATGGCGTAACATGGTTAAATTTTGAAGAGCGGAAGATGAGACGGGCAGCATGATTTTGAACTTTCTGAAGTTTGTTAATGAGATGAGAGGGGGAACCAGAAAAAAGAGCATTACAGTAATCGAGACGGGATAGAACAAATGCACAGACAAGAGCCTTTGTCGTGTCTTCTGAGAGGAGGTGACGGATAGAAGCAATTCGGCGGAGTTCAAGAAAACAAGTCCGACAGACGTTGCTCACATGCTGGTGGAAGGACATATATGTTTTGGTGTCCTTAGTTATGTTTAAATTTGTATTCAAGTGTGTGTGTGTGTGTGTGTGTGTGTGTGTGTGTGTGTGTGTGTGTGTGTGTGTGTGTGTGTGTGTGTGTGTGTGTGTGTGTGTGTTTAAATCCCTTTTGCGATAAATTGAACGGAGTGGTCAACGCCAGGGGCATGGCCTTAGATTATGTGCGCAAATGCATTGATATGTGCACTTAATTTTCTTTTCCTTTTTTTTTTCTCCTGTTGAAGCAGTTGTTTTGAAACGGTTATAGCCCTGATATGGCTGTATGCAGTCGGCTGGGCTTTTTTAAGCAACAACAACAGTAACAGTAGCTTGATTCAGGAGATCACCCTTTACCTACCAGGCGAGAGGTATACAGGCAGGACTGAACCCAGCCTTTCTGATTGGAAGCCCAGTGTTTTGCCATACATCATTGTTTTAGTTCCTGTGGACCAGAAGCATTAAATATGTTGATCACATCGGTGCTAACTCAGTAATAATTATTCACTTGTTTCCACATGAATTTCAACCAGTCGGATCAGTGGTGTATGACTTAATGAGAAATCTTTCATATCTCAAGTCGAAGTTGAAGACTGAACTGTTTGCTCAGGCTTGTTGATATCCACCAATACGTACTTATTTCCACTTCTAACTTCTACAGATAATGTGCATGGCATTGTGAAATCGTTCATGTGTGCATATTTTTTTTATGAGAATATGTATATTTGTATGTATAATTAGATTTTGCTTACATATATGTATATGTATATAGTTCTATATATATGTATATATGTACATAGATATGTATATACATATATATATATGTGTGTGTGTGTATGTGTTTGTGAAGGGGTGTGTGTCAGTATGTACATTTTGATGTGTGCATATGTGTGGTATAATCAGTGCTTCTACAATTATCACACTCCATGTTTTGTAAAATGTATAATAGGCAATTATCACACTCCATGTTTGGTAAAATGTATAATAGGCAATTATCACACTCCATGTTTGGTCAGATGTATAATAGGCAATTATCACACTCCATGTTTTGTAAAATGTATAATAGGTAATTATCACTCTCCATGTTTGGTAAAGTGTATAATAGGCAATTATCACACTCCATGATTTGTAAAATGCATAATAGGCAGTTCTCACACTCCATGTTTTGTAAAATGTATAATAGGCAATTATCACACTCCCTGTTTTGTAAAATGTATAATAGGCAATTATCACACTCCCTGTTTTGTAAAATGTATAATAGGCAATTATCACACTCCATGTTTTGACATTTGGAAGGTGTGGATTTGGACGTACTTTTGTAAGGTATGGATGCAGACATACTTATGGAAGGTATGGATTCGGACATACTTATGGAAGGTATGGAATCGGACATACTTATGGAAGGTGTGGATTCAGACATGATTTTGGAAGGTGTGGATTCGAACATGCTTTTGGAATGTGCGTATTTGAACCTGCTTTTGGAATGTTTGGGTATAAACCTGGTTTTGGAAGGTCTGGATATGATTCTGGTTTTGAAAGGTCTGGATATGAATATGGTTTTGGAAGATTTGGGTATGAACCTGGTTTTGGAAGATTTGGGTATGATCCTGGTTTTGGAAGGTCTGGGTATGAACCTGGTTTTGGAAGATCTGGATATGAACCTGGTTTTGGAAGATCTGGCTGTGAACCTGGTTTTGGAAGGTCTGGGTTTGAACCCGCTTGGGTACCACGTAGTGGATAAGAGTGGAGATTTTTCTGATCTTCCAGTTAACGTAATTTTATGTGCAGATCTAGTAGTGCCTGACATCCATTCTTTGTGTATACATTCATTATCAGTAACACACGTTAAATAGCCTGTAAGCTATGTCAGTGTTAGGTGACGTAGGGAAACAATGCAAACATCCAGCATGTACGCCTCCAAAAATGGAGTATGACTGTCTTTATGGCAGGGTAAAAAGATGGCCTTACACTGAAAAGTCCACTCGTGTATTCGAATGCTTACAAGAGTGACTACCCACACATAAGCAGAAGGAGAATGGAGCAGAGGAGCTGTAGAACTTTACTGTATAGCCCATATGACTTTGTACAGTTTTACAGATAAAATAATAATAATAATAATAATTACAATATTTATATAGCGCAAAATCTTGATAAAATCAAATCTAAGCACTGAAGCAGATACACACGCACGCACGCACGCACGCACGCACACGCACGCACGCACACACACACACACACACACACACACACACGCATGGTTGATATTGATTATACAGACGCTAAGAAATCTGAAAACGTCAACATTTCGATATCCACAGCAAGAGAACACATCGATGAAAAATACCGTACCCATCTTCACATTTTTACCGATGGATCAGTCTTAGAAAATAAATGTGCTGGAGCAGCTTTTTATGTTCCAAAATTTAAGATAAAAAAGTCATTTTTCGTTGGGGCAAACTTGTCGATCTTTACAGCGGAATTAGTCGCTATTAATCAAGCATTGCATTATCTAGTAAATCTTAAAACCATGTCTTTCAAAGTAGTTCTCTTTGTTGACTCAAAATCTGTATTATATGCCTTACGGTCTTTTAATGCCGACACAAGACCTGATTTAATTACTGAGGCAAATCATCTTATACATCGTTTAAGGGTCATAGGTACAGATATCAGTTTATGCTGGGTGCCTTCTCATGTTGGTCTTCACGGCAACGAAGTAGTTGACAGAGCAGCTAAGCAAGGCGCCCAGAATGCTGATAATGCTATAGAATTACATGTTCATACCGCCGTAAAAGAAGCTTGCAACTTGCTCGAATCAGCCTCATGGACTCGATTTCTTGAACATTCAGATGAACAGTTTGTGTCACAACAAATGATAAAACTTACCGTTCAAAATGTATGTAAAAAATTGCAGTATTCTTCTATGTATCATTTGAGATCGATTGTTGCTGTTTGTTTTCGTATTAAGCTAAACGCATTGAGAACAAAATATTGTAAAAATGTCAAGTGTATTTGCGGCGAACAGTTCACACTGTTTCACTGTTTATTCTACTGCAAAATGCTACGTTCTTTTTTACCGAAAATGTTTACTCAAGAAAAGTATTCTGAAAATCATTTCCAGAAAATTACATCAGATCAAACGTTGTTAGTTAGAATTTCAGAATCATTAGTTCACAGTCCTGTTAATGCATTACTTTAACTTTATTCGGTTTGTATTTTAGTGTTACAATTTCCCTTCACGTTATTGAAGTTAATTGTTAGTGTTAAGTTCTCGTTCCATTTTACTGTTCCCCCACCTGCTAATGTCTTTTTCCTCTGTCTTCCCTCTGCCCAAATCCAACCCGTCCAACTATCGTTCTACATTTTATTTTGTTCACTTTTTTTTTTTTTTTTTTTTTTTTTTTTTTTAAATAATTTCCCCTCCCCCCCCTCCCCCGTCTAATATCACTTATAGTGAAAAGACGTTAAATTAAAGAACGAACGAACACGCATGGCTATAAATGGGAGAAAGAATAAAAGCAATAAAAGCAAGAATAAAAGCAATGGAAAATTATAGAGAGCATAGCATATACAATTATATATTATAACATGTGATTCCCCTCCGAGCGGAGACAGGCTGCAGAGGGGGGGGGGGGGGGGGGGGGGGGTTGAGTGAGGTTAGGATTTTATGCGGAGGAGAAAAGATGAGTTTTGAGAGCGGACTTGAAGGAGACAAAAGTAGGTTGCTGACGGACTGAGAGATGAAGTTTGTTCCAGGAGAGTGGACCAGAAACAGAGAAGGCTCGTGGACCATAGGTATTGAGCTTAGTGCGTGGAAAGCGAAAAGTCAGAGGATCGGAGGCAGAGCGGAGGGTACGTGAGGGAAGATAGATCTCAAGTAGGCTTGAGAGGTAATCGGGGGCTGCGTTATTGAGACTTTTGTAGCACATGGTGTCTAGTTTGTACTGTATGCGCTTTGATACAGGGAGCCAGTGAAGTTGTGCCAGGAGAGGAGATATGTGGTCAGCTTTTTTCTTTTTGAGTACAAGGTGTACAGCATTGTTTTGAATGCGCTGTAGCATTCAGCATAGTTCATTTCAGGAATGGTTAAACATAACTTAGTTCATTTCAGCATTGACTAAACATAACCAACTATCGTTTTTTTTTCTGCCTGGAAGCATTGCTGTGTACACACACAAGTCGCAGCATTGATCTGTAATTAAGTAAGGGAGTAAGTACAAGAAGAGATGGGGGGTGGGAGACTGAAATGAGAGGCACAGAGCTGATTGGATTGGATTGGATTGGATTTTTTCTGTATTGGTCACAATTTTCTTCTGTATTGCATTAATTGTCTCATTATATAAAGACCAAAAAGCTACAGTTAGATGGAACAATCAGAAATGTGAATTCTTCAACATCCACAGGGGAGTCAGACAAGGTTGTATCCTCTCACCGTATCACTTTAACATCTACACGAAACAAGTCATGAGAGATGCTGATATAGAAAGCATGGGCATAAGGACGGGAGGAAAAAATCTTACAAACCCGCGCTATGCGCTGTTAGTAGACAACATTACAAGCATAAAAAGAATTTTTTACAGGGTAGATGCAGCATGCAAAAAGGCTGGTCTCAACTTGAATGCCAAGATAACAAAAGTGGTACATATCAAAGGCAAAGACACTGAAAACAAGCATGACACCACAATTAACAAAGTTCCTTTAGAAAATGTTAAGGATTTCAAATATCTTAGCTCTGTAAAAACTGACGATGGAACCTGCTCCAAAGACAAAATAAGAAGTGGAATGACAAAGCAAAAAATGTTCCAACTCAACAACATCTGGAAAGAAAGAGGCATACCGAATGGCCTGAAAGTTAGACTTTTAAAATGTTTGATCTGGCCAATTATGATTTATGGCTACACAGCCTGGACTCTCAGAAAAACTGAGAGAACATATAACCAACATAGTGGCCTAAATATTCAAGAAATTGTCACCGAAGTCAAGACAGCGGCCTGGAGGGAAATGGTGGCATCCAGATGTGCAGCGGCCAACACCGAACCCGGTGACGCCGACAGGTGAGACAGATGAGATGTGGTGGGGTCACAACAGAATTTTTCCACTTGAATGCGAGTTAGAAAGCATGGTGCCATAGTATTTTGCCACCCTTTATCTAGATTCTCTATTTATTTATTTATTTATTTATTTTCTGCGTGTGTGACTCGAACCTTGGTTTCTCACATTGTTAGAGGATGCTTTATCCGCTAGGCCCCACAGTCATGATAGTAGCATTGATAGAGGTGGATGAGAGAGAGTGAAAAAAAAGGGGGGGGGGTGTAAGGAAGTTGTTTTAATCCTTTGACTCCTGCACCTAGTCCACCAGCATCCTGCATTGTCAACCGTGACAGCAAAGCAAAAACTTAACCCTTTGCTTCCCTCACCCTATCCACTAGTTTCGTGCAGGAATTTGGTGGATAGGGTAAGGGAGTCAAAGAGTTAAGTTTTTGCAGTTGGTGAATAGGGTGCGAGAGTCAAAGGGTTAATAGAAAGGAAAGGCTATAAAATTATGATACCAGCTACAGTGCCACATGCGCTCCATTCATGTCTGTCCATGATGGAGGAGGGAGAAGACTCCTTGAGATTGCGTACAACCTTATGCGCTGGCACGATATTGAGATTGAGAAGGAGGGTGTGTGTGTGTGCGCGTGTGCGTGCGTGCGTGCGTGGTGTGTGTGTGTGGTGGTGTGTGTGTGTGTGGTACGTTAGCTCAGTTAATGAACACCATACTCATAATGCGTGGGTTGTGGGTTCAACCCTCGGACAGTCCACATTTTCAGTACCGGTAGTGGCCCTTTTTGTATGTGGGTTGGTTGGTTCTTTTGATAGAGCTGTGGACTCAGAATTTGAAATCCTGAGTTCAGTCCTAGCTTGCTGTATTAAAACCTGGCCTGTTCCCTGCCCATTTTAACGTTTCCGTCATTCTGGTGGTGTAAGCTTGGTGTTTCATGGGTCCTCATCCTCCCTGCTCCCCATTTGAAGACCTTTGTCAGCACATAGGGTTTTTGGCGGCCTCAGGGAGTCTGCCAGATAATTGTTGGCAAATGACGTTGGAGCGCATATAAAAATGTCAAGAGCGTGCAGTGAATCCCATTTGAGAAAAAAATCCGCTCTCCGAAGCACTAGACATCACGTTTTATGAGAAAAAACGTTTATGTTTCATCTATCACAAGCAGTTCGTTGATTGTAATCATATGATTGGTGGTTATCTGTCTGGCACAGTTATTGATATTGCGTTTACAAAGTTTTTTGGGGGGAGGGGGGAGAGGGGCTATCTCCATTGCATGATCAGTTGACACGTGAAAGCAGGTATTTCGTTATAATAAATTCTAAATGTTTGTTTAAAATTGTAATGCGTGTCTTACAGTTCATCTGTTGTCATTATACCAGTTGGGATTGACTTGTTTTAGCTTTACCTGTGCCTGCCTGTCGCGTGAGCGTTTGTGAAGCGTTTTGGGCTCCCGTGAGATGAAGCACTGTACAGCTAGTCATTATGATCATTATCATTATTGCATCTTATGAAAAACAAAACTCACTGATTTTGTGCTTGATTGTGGAGGCACTAAGAGTGTCACGTTTTCCCAAAGTATATGCTTGCACATTTACGTTGGAGAGAGTTGGAAAGATAGATTCATTTCACTAGTCCTTCCCCTTGAGGTCCATGTAGCGTTCTTGCCTTTCTGAAGTCTGGTTAAAAAGAAATGTGTGTGACAGAATATGACAGTTTGGGTGAAGTCATTTGTCGAACCGGCTTGAGTGTAGTACACTAGTTCAGCAACCTCTGTATGTATGTATATATATATATATATGTGTGTGTGTATGTATGTGTGTGTGTGTGTGTGTGTGTGTGTGTGTGTGTGTGTGTGTGTGTGTGTGTGTGTGTGTGTGTGTGTGTGTGTGTGTGTGTGTATCAGAGGGAGGATGACGGCTTGGGTCAGGGGTTAAACACCCTATTCCGCTCCCGTCTTCTCTCTTCCAGTTTGCGTGTACTTTGTGCCCAGGAGATTTGGTTGTTGATGATTGCTTTGGTGAATGATGAGAGTGTTTGCTTTGGTTCGATTCTTGAATCAAGATTTGGAGCCTTACAATTCTTATTCTTATTCTTATTTTTTACTACTACTATTACTACCACTACCACTACTACTACTACAACTACTACATTGCTAACCTCATTATACTCAATCCTCTGGAGACACTTGGATGGAATGGTCAACACCAGGGGCCTGACCCTGCGATTGGAGAAATTGGCTCAACATTTCTGCTTTTAAAACTCAACAAAAAAGTTAAAGCCAATCTCTTCTTTGAATCCATCTGTTTGAATTAACAATGTTTTACTGATCCTGCCCCAACTTGTTTTAGTGCGTTCTTGTTGTGTGTTGCATATGGATATTACTGAGAGTGGGTGTATGCTGTTAATCTAACTTAATGGGTAAAATTGATATATGCGTGTTACATATATGGTTTGTTAAATTTTATAGTGTAGCATTTAAAGCTCTGTTTGGCACACTATAAATAACATGGTTATTATTATTATTATTATTGTGAAGTTGCCTAATAGATTTTTACTTTATGATTATAGTGATAATAGTAATAAAAATTATCTGTTCACTGTGGCTTATGCATGGTGTGAGTATGTTTGCCCAGAAGACATGATCAGCTTTTTGTCTGTTTACATACTGTTCCGCTGACCTTCACCCTTCCCCTGGCTCCTCTTCTGCCCTCCAGTCTGAATACCTCATCAGCACAGATGGTTTCGCACAGGCTTAAGGAATCTGTCAAAAGTGATCTGGCAATTTTGTATTGAATGTATACTATTTGGAATTAGACTCGGAGCATGAGTCCCTCGTGGATAAGTGGAGCTGTTTGAATCATATATTGATGACAATGGGAAGCTCATTGTGGAATTATTAATTGAGGTCAGTTTTATTTCCGAGTTTGATCACAATGTACAAAACGTGCTAAAAGAAACAGAAAGTAGAAAGATTGCTAGTATGGCTTGACTTCGAAGGCAGTTTAACAGTCGATTTTTGTAGATATTACTTTGATAACAAAATTACTGAGATGTTCACGTGAGCAAGGGGGTTGATAATGATTGCAAAATCTCGGTCAGATTTAAAATCTTACTTGATTTTCTGTTGTTGTTTTTCTTCTTCTTCTGTATGCAGCCTTGCATTGTTATAAAAGGATGGTCGATAATTAGAACAGGATAATGACTTTATCAGCCAGTCAGTATCAGTCGTAGCTCTCCAAAAGGTTGAGACTAGCAGTCTGACGATTGTGCAAAATACTTGTCTCATTTGATGTCAAGAGTTCATTAACTTGCTTAATCTTACTAGTCACATGTCTGAATCAAATGTCAGCGTTCAAGTAAATTATAGAAACCAGAAACACACGCACAGAGGAAGAATTCATGTGTTGAGCTGATGAAACAAGACAGGCACAAATTCTCCAACATCTGGCTTCCACTGATAGACGATTAACAAGATCAAGGTTTTGGAGAAGAAAAAAATCAGGGCGACAACTTACTGTACTTTCTAGAATCTGTTGAGGCGGAGATAACCGCCATCGTGTGTTGCGAAGTAAGTGCTGTGGGAAACTGAAATGTATCATCAACAATGTTTTAACGGCGTTTGTGTCACTGTGCAACTGTGTGCATTACAGGCTTTGTGGAATATGTGTTTTATCAGGTTGTCTTGAGTCTTATGTGTGTCAGAATTTATGGTGAATTATCAGTGTCCCACTTTGTGGCAAGTTTAAATGAATGTCTTCGTTGGTGCTTTGGAACTGAAGTATTGCTTGGCCTGCTTTTGATTTACACATACAAGAAATCTTAAACAAAATGACTGCTAGCATTCGAGCAAGTAGGACCAGAAATACACAAAAAAAGTGAATGAGAACATTTATTTGATGTAACAAGACAAGTCAAGATGAGATAACACAAGACAAGACAGGAAGATGTTTTTGGCTAACTGTCCTTTATCAAGCGTAAAGAAAAAGAACAAATGCACAAAACTTAGTAGAAAAAAAAACTTTGCGCCTGTCTTGTCTCGTCTTGTCTTGTCTTGTCTTGTCTTTTTGTATCAAATAAGCGATCTTATTCATTTTTGTGTATTTCTGGTTCTTGAATACAAGTCTTAGACAAGGCAAAAGTTAACACATGAATATAATTTGCAAAGGATCATCAGGGATTGCGGTAATTGAGACATCTCACAACTGTTGGTAAGGATGGTGTTTACTCCATCTTTATGGTGTTTACTCCATCTTTTTGCTGCTTTACCTTCCTCAATCATGTCATATATTAGGGTCAGATAACTATTACAGCTGGATGAACTAAACGTTATAATACATATTGATTTTTTTGGTTCACGATTGTCTTGACTGTCATGCTTGGTATTACCATGAATATCACAGATTTACAAGGAATATGTATGTTCAGGTTGTTGACATCAGTCAAAATCAACTTCAGTGTCAGTGTCTGAAATCCCAATAGGTCAGAAGACACTAATATTTAAGCAAAGGAATCTCTTTTTTCTTACTGCCAAATTGTCTATATCACTCCTCTGTCACTACCCCATTGTTCATATCCTCCCAAACCAACAAAAACAAAAAACAAAAACAAACAACAACAACAAAAAACCCGACAGATCACATAAAAGCAGGACATGAAGGGCGACAAAATATTGGACACTTTTTCTGCGGTGTTGTGATAGTGGTGATGTGGATGATAATGACAATGTTATGGAGTTCATTTGAGATTTAGACTGTATGACAGGCGATTACTTTTTCAGTATATCTCGGTAGGCCCGTGAGATGTGGACACATGTGGTGTTCGTAAGAAAATTTGAGCAACACCCTCGTTGAATCGTTCATTATAAAGGAGATGAGACTTCACCGTGTGATCTTGGTCTTCCCAGTGAACTTGCAGCATGCTTAAGTCTGGGCTTTAGATGGTTAGCGCCAAAACTCTCTTAACCCTTTGACATCCACACCTTATCCACTCTGGGCTTTACATGGTTAGCGCCAAAAACTCTCTTAACCCTTTGACACCCACACCCTATTCACCAGCTGCAAAAACTTGCAGGAAGCTGATGGATAGGGTGAGGGAGTCAGAGGGTTTAAGTTTTTGCTATCATTGATGATGATGCATGATGCTAGTGGATAGGGTGAGGGAGTCAAGGGTAAATAACTTTTTGACTGAGGGGGGTTAGAACCCACGACCTTTCTGTCAGTAGTGTGTTGCACTAAGCACTTCACCACATAGACCGGTAAACAAAAACAGACAAAGGAAAGAAGTGCTGATGATCCAGTGTATATTTGCTACTGGCCTCAAAACAGCTCTAAATGTATTGTATTGGTGGTGAGACAAGGCGAATGTCATAATTGCTACTGTTCTGAGCTTTCAGTGATGAATTTGTGGTGTGCTGAACACTACAGTTTTTGTTACAGTTTTAACCCTTTCACTCCCGCGTGCTACCCACCAACTGCAAAAACTTAATGATCTGAAGTAGCAGGGTCAGTATACATGGATGATATGGCATTTGATGAGGTGGCACAGTTTATGTAGATTTAGGCCCCAACTTGCCCACATTTTGCCTGGTCCCTTTTCTCCCTGTCTGTTCTCAGTCTTCACGTGTTTATTTTTCGATTAACTCAGTTCAGCAAGTCAAGTACAACGCTTTCTTTTTCCAGCTTCATTATGACCCAAATGTATAGATTAACCTTTTAAGTGCATGTGCACTGCCTTATAGAGTTATAGGTCATGTATGATTAGAGCTGTGACTGCTTATACGAGTTTAGTTTGTCAAATGTATAAATTAACCTTTTAAGTGCATGTGCACTGCCTTGTACGAGGTTATAGTTTTGTCTGAGATGCTGGGATAGGGTTGTGTGTTGTTGGGGGTGGGGTGGGGACAAAAGAGGGAAGGTCATTCTTTTTCGACACTTTGCTCACCTTCTCCCTACGCTCATCGGTTAAAGGAACGAATGATGTATTTTTTCTGAGGTTTGTCGCGGTGACTCAGTGCAGTTTAAGACTTGGTCATTTTTCCATGTCTGTCGGTGGAATTATGAGGTGTTGTTTTCATGATAGCATCTGTGTTCCAGGCTCTATCCATTCCGTGGTTTTATGAGGTCTTTCATTGGTTTTTGTACAGTTAACATTGTTGTTATTTTTGTGGCTTCATTGAACAATGGATACAGAGTGCTGTGTACTGGTGTCAAGACCAGCTGTGTGACAATCCAGTTAATTAGAAACTGAATGTGGAAGCCATTAACGATATGAACTGTCACAAGTGAAAGTGAACCTTTTATGGTAATTGTATTCAGCTTCAAGCACTCATGTTAGCTTTGGATTTTGTTTGTATTTGTTTTTTGTTTGTTTTTGTTTTGTTTTACGGTTACTTTTTACTTTCTGTGTTGCAAAAGGTGAAAGCGCATTGCCATAGCACGAAGTTTTTCTTACGCCAGATAAATGGCATCTCTACCTAGCCATGATAGCAGAAATTGAAATCTGAATAACAAAGGATATGATCTGCCTCAGAGCCATTGTTATGTATGCTGGTGCGAGTAGTAGTTCTGTTGATAGTAGTATACACATCTTTTGTCTGTTTGTTTCTGCTGTTCTTGTGTTTTTTTTGTGTAGGCTCAAACTCTGGCACGTCAAGTTTTTGTTCAGACGTGCCCTTTAGAGTACGGAGTCTGTTTATGGGGATTCATGTCATTTGAGAAATTACATGTATGCTTCACCCAGCACTTATCTACCAGACTCCTTAAACCTGTGCAGAGCCTACTGTGCTGTCAAGTTCATGAAATGGGTAAGGGAGGAAGGTGGCAGAATGGCTCAGATGTTCGCCTGCAAATAACTAAACTCGAGGTGCCAGAGTTTGTTTCTTGTTGAGGCCTCGACTTTTCTCATCAGTTTGACCAGAAAAAACGAACATCTCGTCTTTTGGAAAGGGGTGAAAAAACGAGTTGGATTTATGTGCTTTCTGGCCTGTGCACGCTAAAAATATCCATGGCAGTTGAAAATCGCAGGAGTAGGGCATTTTCTCGGCTGCCCTGGCAGAAAAATATTCGAAAGGTAGGTTTATTCCCAGGTCCCTCCCCTTGAGGCCCAATTAGCTTTTTTGCCTTTCTTAAGTCTTGGTCAAAAACAACAACAAAACAAAACAGAGAGAGAAAGAGAAAGAAAGAAGAAAGAGAGAGAGAGAGAGAGAGAGAGAGAGAGAGAGAGAGAGACAGACAGACAGACAGAGAATATATTGGAACAGTGTATGTGAGAGAGAGAGAGGGGGGAGAGAGAGAGAGAGAGTGAAGATGAGAACTTGCGTCAGTGGTCATTCGCCATACAGGTTTGAGTGTACTCTAGCTCAGCAGTTTGTGTGTGTCTGCCTGTGTGTGTGTCAGTGTGTGTGTATGTGTTGTGTGTGTGTGTGTGACAGAGGGCGGATGACAGCATGAATTTCAGTTCACATGCCCTGCTCCTCTTCTGTCTTGCTCCTCCCAGTGTGCATGGAGGTTTGGTTGTCATTGGTGATTGCTTTGGTGAATGATGAGTGTGCATGCCTTGGTTTGATTCTTAGATCCAGATTTGGTGGCTGCTGATGATAACGATGATGATGACAACGACAATGATGATGACGATCATCGTCATCATAGTCATCATCATCATCATCATCATCATCATCAAGAGAGGGAAAGGACGTATTAAATTCTGACAACACCAGATTGATTGTTGTATGCATGAATGATTTACATGGATAGCAAACCAGGCAGTTTTCATGGTTCAAGTTGGAATTAGTCGTGAGACATGAGATCTTGATGCTACTGTTACATTTAAGGGTAGAACACCAGGACCAGGCCAGCTTATGATATGGGTTTATGTGCAGGTTTAAGGCTTGTGCCATGATCATTTCGGATTTTTTTCCATCACTTGGCACAAGTAGGGTCAGTACAGACATGGCTCCCGACTGCATACACTTAAAAACAAACAGACACAATTAGATCAGAAGACATGGCTCCCCGACTACTTACACTTAAAAACAGACACAGTTAGATCAGAAAGACATGGCTCCCGACTACTTACACTTAAAACAGACACAGTTAGATCAGAAAGACATGGCTCCCGACGATTACACTTAAAAACAGTCAGACACAATTAGATCAGAAAGACATGGCTCCCTGACTACTAACACTTAAAAACAGACACAATTAGATCAGAAAGACATGGCTCCCCTACCACTTACACTTAAAAACAGTCAGACACAATTAGATCAGAAAGACATGGCTCCCTGACTACTAACACTTAAAAACAGACACAATTAGGTCAGAAAGACATGGCTCCCCGACTACTAACACTTAAAAACAGTCAGACACAATTAGATCAGAAAGACATGGCTCCCCGACCACTTACACTTAAAAACAGTCGGACACAATTAGATCAGAAAGACATGGCTCCCCGACTACTAACACTGCAAAACAGACACAGTTAGATCAGAAAGACATGGCTCCCCGACTATTAACACTTAAAAACAGACACAATTAGATCAGAAAGACATGGCTCCCGACTATTAACACTGAAAAACAGACCAATTAGATCAGAAAGACATGGCTCCCGACTACTAACACTTAAAAACAGACACAATTAGATCAGAAAGACATGGCTCCCGACTACTAACACTTAAAAACAGTCAGACACAATTAAGTCAGAAAGACATGGCTCCCGACTACTAACACTTAAAACAGACACAATTAGACCAGAAAGACATGGCTCCCCGACTATTAACACTTAAAAACAACACAATTAGATCAGAAAGACATGGCTCCCCGACTATTAACACTTAAAAACAGACACAATTAGGTCAGAAAGACATGGCTCCCGACTACTAACACTTAAAAACAGACACAATTAGACCAGAAAGACATGGCTCCCGACTATTAACACTTAAAAACAGACACAATTAGGTCAGAAAGACATGGCTCCCGACTACTAACACTTAAAAACAGTCAGACACAATTAGACCAGAAAGACATGGCTCCCGACTACTAACACTTAAAAACAGTCAGACACAATTAGGTCAGAAAGACATTGCTCCCCGACTACTAACACTTAAAAACAGTCAGACACAATTAGGTCAGAAAGACATGGCTCCCGACTACTAACACTTAAAAACAGTCAGACACAATTAGGTCAGAAAGACATGGCTCCCGACTACTAACACTTAAAACAGTCAGACACAATTAGGTCAGAAAGACATGATTCCCCGACTACTTACACTTAAAAACAGACAGACACAATTAGATCAGAAAGACATGGCTCCCTGACTACTAACACTGCAAAACAGACACAATTAGATCAGAAAGACATGGCTCCCTGACTACTAACACTGCAAAACAGACACAATCAGATCAGAAAGACATGGCTCCCTGACTACTAACACTTAAAAACAGACACAATTAGATCAGAAAGACATGGCTCCCCGACCACTTACACTTAAAAACAGTCAGGCACAATTAGATCAGAAAGACATGACTCCCGACCACTTACACTTAAAAACAGTCAGGCACAATTAGATCAGAAAGACATGACTCCCCGACCACTTACACTTAAAAACAGTCAGGCACAATTAGATCAGAAAGACATGACTCCCCGACCACTTACACTTAAAAACAGGCACAATTAGATCAGAAAGACATGGCTCCCCGACCACTTACACTTAAAAACAGGCACAATTAGATCAGAAAGACATGGCTCCCTGACTACTAACACTGCAAAACAGACACAATTAGGTCAGAAAGACATGGCTCCCCACAGTCGGCTGGACTTTGAACAACAAATATAAGTAGTGGCATTGTTACACCCACTTAACAGGTATTCATTTCAGTTCAAAACTCAGTTCAGTTAATCCAGTTTAAAATGTGCTTACAGTGGACTCGCATACAATGGATCGATTGAAAACGTGTTACACTATACTGGCACCACTTATATGTGATTCTTACATTTATGTAAAACAGAGCACAAATCTCTCATGAAACACGTAAAAATAAGAGCTTAATGGAGCAGATCATCCTCAAAATACAGCGACCACTCGTTCAAGCTTTCCATATTCACTATGAATTAGGTCAATACAATTGATAATGTGGTAAATTTAGGAGCCTGTGCACACGTTGTAAGCACAACTTCAGTTTTAACTCACTAATTTAGATTTTTCTACTAATTATATGTTATTGTGAGCGCAGCTTCGATTCTCAGCTCCCCCCGCTGGTGGGGATGCCAGGGGCTCTTTCAGTATAAATAATATCCCTACCTTCCGGAAATTATCTGCTAGAAATTTCCTCTTTTCTGTCACTCTCTTCGTTTCTGCCTTATTTCTTTGCTTTCTGTCATTTCTTCCTATCATTTTCTGTCTTGCTGGTCCATTCACCTGTATGTGTTCGATAAAGGCTTACGTACTTTCTCTTAGGATTGATGATTGGGTAATGTATTATTTTAGCTCTAGGGAAATGAGATATGCGGAAGCAATTGTAGGTAATTTAGGCCTGTTTTTATATGTGTTTTAGTGTCCATATCTATGTATAAATTTGTATTCAATTATGTTTTCTAAATCCCCTGTGTGATAAATTGGACAGAGTGGCCAACGCCAGGGGCATCTGCTTACATAATATTTTTTTTATGCGAATGTATTGATATATGTACTTAATTATCTTTTCTTTTTTCCTGTTGAAGTATTGTATATGTTTTGAAATAGTTATAGCCCTAATATGGCTCTGCGCAGTCGGCTGGGCTTTAAACGAAAATAATAGATAACTGTTCTCAACTCACCAATTCAAATCTTTCTACTAATTATATGTTAGCGGTAAACATCAGGAAATCCAGCTTTTCACTAACTGAATTTTTGATTTGTTGACTTCTTATTATCATTTATTGTTTGAGGTGAGATTGTTTCTTTGTATGTCACAGTTTGGTGTCTTTTATCATCTAAAATCAGAATTTAAAAATTGTCTTTTCCTAGGGTCACTCTCGACTGCCTGAAGATCATCATTAATTCATCACCATGGCAACATCAGGAGCACACAGTGCCAGCGGGGATGGACCGGAAGTTATTCTAGATGCTGTACAAATAGTTGCACCCGATTCTGCCAGAGACACGTCGGCCTTGCTGTCAGGAAGTATGAAGATGGAGCATGCTAACAGTGTGCAGAGTGGAGGTATGTTTCTCTTTTCTTTTCTTTTCTTTTTTTTCTTTTCTTCTTTCTTTCTTTTAAAAAATTTTTTTTTTTCACTATAATCCTTCGTGTTTGGATTGACAAATATGAAACGCCATCTCGTATTTGCAATTTCTCAGTGGTTTTTCTACTTACGCAGTCATGTTGACAAACATACTCTGTTTACATATTAAAAAACTACAAATGAAAGGTTGTTTTTTTTCTAAACACACCAACTCGGCCATGGTTCAGCCACTAGAGTTGGTATTAACTCTTTGACTCCCACACCCTGTCCACCAGCATCCTGCATTGTCAACCATGCTAGCGAAGCAAAAATGTAACCATTTGATTCCCTTGCCCTATCCACCAGCTTCCTGCAGGTGGATAGGGCGAGGGAACCAAAGGGTTAAGTTTTTGCAATTGGTGGATACGGTGCAGGAGTCAAAGCATCAAAATATACACGCAGTGTTTAACACATGGAGAGTACACTACTTTTCCTCAAGCACAGCACTAGTCACTTGGTGTTTTCTGCATGGCACATGGCACGGAAGGTGTTTATCATGTCCCATGATATTTCATTGTATTTCCATCTCTTTGTCAGTGGCGGCATGTCAGGTGATCTTCTGATGCTTTGGCTTTGGTGTACTGAATCAAGGTTATGCATTTCCATCTATTTATCAGAGAAAGTATGCGTGTGGTATGCGAACTTAGAAGTTGAGCATCCATTTCCACCCGAGTAGGTCGCAGGTGGCGGATAGCGGATGGTCTGTAGATATGGAGATTAGCTGCAAACTGAGCCAAGCTTGGCGATGTGACTATCATGATGGGGTAGAATGGCACCTGGCAATGCTGTACCTGAACACTACCCTATGTGTCTACAATGGGCAGGATAACACCTGGCAATGCTGTACCTGAACACTACCCTATGTGTCTACAATGGGCAGGATGACACCTGGCAATGCTATATCTGAACACTACCCTATGTGTCCTACAATTGGCAGGATGACACCTGGCAATGCTACACCTGAACACTACCCTATGTGTCCTACAATGGGCAGGATGACACCTGGCAATACTACACCTGAACACTACCCTATGTATCCTACAATGGGCAGTATGACACCTGGCAATGCTACTCCTGAACATTACCCTATGTGTCCTACAATGGGCAGGATGACACCTGGCAGTGCTACTCCTGAACATTACCCTATGTATCCTGCAATGGGCAGGATGACACCTGGCAATGCTACACTGAACATTACCCTATGTATCCTACAATGGACAGTATGACACCTGGCAATACTACACCTGAACACTACTCTGTGTGTCCTACAATGGGCAGAATGACACCTAGCAATGCTACACCTGAACACTACCCTGTGTATCCTACAATGGGCAGGATGACACCTGGCAATGCTACACTGAACATTACCCTATATGTCCTACAATGGGCAGGATGACACCTGACAATGCTACACTGAACATTACCCTATGTGTCCTACAATGGGTAGTAATTCTACACTGAACACTACCTATGTGCAATGCTACACCTGAACATTACCCTATGTGCAATGCTACCCTGAACACTACTCTATGTACAATGCTACACCTGAACACAACCCTATGTGCAATGCTACACCTGAACACAACCCTATGTGCAATGCTACACCTGAACACTACTCTATGTACAATGCTACACCTGAACACAACCTATGTGCAATGCTACACCTGAACACAACCTATGTGCATGCTACACTGAACATACCCTATGTGCAATGCTACACCTGAACACTACTCTATGTACAATGCTACACTGAACACAACCTATGTGCAATGCTACACCTGAACACAACCCTATGTGCAATGCTACACCCGAACACTACTCTATGTACAATGCTACACCTGAACACTACCTATGTGCAATGCTACACCTGAACACAACCCTATGTGCAATGCTACACCTGAACACTACCCTATGTGCAATGCTACACCTGAACACAACCCTATGTGCAATGCTACACCTGAACACTATCCTATGTGACCTACAATGCAGCTATCAGGGGAATTAGAGCCACCTAAAAAAAACACCAGGCTTCTTTTCTCACAGGATAAGTCTTTTGGCCATTACCTAAGGGTGGGATAACCCTACAGAAAACCTATAGGGCTGAACTGTAGGGCTGTGCTGTCAGGCCTGTGGGCACCTTTTAATAAACCATGGAATCATGGAAGAAAAACAACGAATATGAATGTGTGGCTTAGTGGTTAACGTACTCACTTAGGATGTGAAAGGCCCTGGCCTCCCCTTGGGGATGCTGAGGACTCTTTCAGTATATGTAGTATCCTCATCTTCTGGAAATTCTGTGCTAGAAATTTATGTCTTTCACTCTTTTTGTTCGTGATTTGCTCGTTTGCTTCCTGTCATTTTCTGCCTTGCTGGTCCATTCACCTTATGTATTTTGTAGGGCTTGATATTTTTTTCTATTGAGAATAAATGATTGGGTATATGTATGAATTGTTTTTTAGCTTCAAGGAAATGAGATATACAGAAACAATATTAGGTACTTTAAGCCATTTTTTTTGTATATTTGTGGTCTACTTGGTTATGCTTGTATTCATGTATTCTGTTTTGTTTTGTTTTTAACCCACTGTTCAGAAACTAGACAGAGTGGTCACAGCTAGGAGCATATCCTCAGATTTTATGTGCAAATGCATTGGTATGTGTATAAAATTTTCTTTGCGCTCCTATGTGTGTGTGTGTGTGTGTGTGTGTGTGTGTGTGTGTGTGTGTGTGTGTGTGTGTGTGTGTGTGTGTGTGTGTGTGTGTGTGTGTGTGTGTGTTGGTTGGTTGTCTAGGGAGAGGAGATAATACTTCGCGTGGAATAATTCTGTCTCCCTCCCAATTTCAGTCCAGTCCACCAGTCCATTGTGGTTAACATGCAGCTGTTGAGAGTCATTTCTGATTTTTTTTTAATATGAAAAAATAATGAGGATAATAATAGTTGATAAAACAGAAGAGAGAAATGCACATTTAACTTAACAGTGTATGTATGTCTCATGTGTTCGTGTGTGCATGTGTGTGTGTGTGTCTGTGTATGTATGTGTGAGAGAAAGAGAGCAAGAGAGAGAGATAGAGAGAGAGAGAGAGATTTAACCATTCTGTTGCCATCTCTGTGCATGTGAGTGTTTGTGTGTGTTTGTGTGTGTGTGTGAGAGAGAGGGAGAGAAAGAGAGAGAAAGAGAGTTAACCCTTTCTCTGCCACCTATGCAAACGCTCATGGAACTAATCTCAAAGGCTTTGTGCATGTATGGCCGAATACCAACCATCCAAACAGCTGATTTCAGAATGCTTCTCTTTGTGTGTGTGTGTGTGTGTGTGTGTGTGTGTGTGTGTGTGTGTGTGTGTGTGTGTGTGTGTGTGTGTGTGTGTGTGTGTGTGTGTGTGTGTGTGTGTGTGTCCAGGGAGAGGAGATAATATTTTACATGGAATGATTCCCTCTCCCTCCCAATTTGAGTCCAGTCCATTTCGGTCCATTGTGGTTGGCATGCAACTGTTGACAGTTATTTCTGTGTTTTTAAAAAAAAAAATTTTAATGAAAAAAATAATGAGGCTAGGAAATTTATCATATTGTTGGAAGATAGCAGTGTACATTTAGATTTATAACTTAACAGCGTATGTGTGCAGCATGTGTTCGTGTGTACATGTGTGTGTGTCTGTATGTTATATTGTGAGAGAGAGAGAGAGAGAGAGAGAGATTTAACACTTCTGTTGCCACCTGTGTGTGTGTGTGTGTGTGTGTGTGTGTGTCTGTGTGTGTGAGTGTTTGTGTGTGTGTCTGTGTTTGTGTGTGTGTGTGTGTGTGTGTGTGTGAGAGAGAGAGAGATTTAACACTTCTGTTGCCACCTGTGTGTGTTTTGTGTGTGTATGTGTGTGTGTGTGTGAGAGAGAGAGAGTTAACCGTTTCTCTGCCACCAAAACAAACACTCGTGGAACTTATCTCAAAAGTTAAGTGTATGGTCAAAAACCAACCACCCAAGCAGCTCATTTCAAAATGCTCCTGTGTGTGTGTGTGTGTGTATGTGTGTATGTGTGTATGTGTGTGTGTGTGTGTGTGTGTGTGTGTGTGTGTGTGTGTGTGTGTGTGTGTGTGTGTGTGTGGTGTTCTGTGCGCCTAGCCCCCTGTGGGGATGCCGGGGGCTCTCAGAATGAACAGTATCCCCACCTTCTGGAAATTCTGTGCTAGAAATTTCCTCTTTTCTGTCACTCTCTCTGTTTCTGCCTTATTCCTTTGCTTTCTGTCATCTCTTCCTACTATTTTCTGCCTTGCTGGTCCATTCACCTGTATGTGTTCGATACAGTCTTACATACTTTCTCTTAGGATTGATAATTGGGTACATGTATTAAGGGCATTTTTGGCTCTAGGGAAATGAGTTGTGCGGAAGCAATTTTAGGTAATTTAGGCCCGTTTTTATATATGCTTCAGTATCCTTAGTTATGTTAAACTTGTATTCACGTATGTTTTTTTTAATCCGTTGTGTGATAAATAGGACAGAGTGGTCAACACCAGGGGCATTTGCTTAGATTATGTGCGCGAATGCATTGATATGTGTACTTAATTTTCTTTTCCTTTTTTCCTGTTGAAGTATTTTGTATGTTTTGAAATGGTTATAGCCTTGATATGGCTCTACGGGGTCAGCTGGGCTTTAAACAAAAAACAATAACAATAATTTTGCAGCTACAGTACCCTGCTTCAGATATACTGTTCTGGGCCCCCTACTTTTCATTCTCTACACCTACCCTGTCTCCTCTATTGTCCAAGAACACCTGCTTCAGCATCATTCTTTCTCGGATGACAATCAGCTGTATGTCTCTGGGCCTCTCCCTGACCTTCCCATCATGATCCAGAAAACCCAATCTTGTGTAGCTGACCTGAAGGATTGGATGACTGAAAACAAACTGAAATTAAATGAAGAGAAATCCGAATTGATCTTGATCACCCCACCCAAACTCCAAAATCACCCCTCTCTTCCAACCTCTGTCACACTTGTTGACTCATCTATCCCTCTCTCCCATTTTGCCCGTAACCTTGGTGTAACTCTTGATCAAACCCTGTCCTTCCGCCAGCATGTGAGCAACGTCTGTCGGACTTGTTTTCTTGAACTCCGCCGAATTGCTTCTATCCGCCACCTCCTCTCAGAAGACACGACAAAGGCTCTTGTCTGTGCATTTGTTCTATCCCGTCTCGATTACTGTAATGCTCTTTTTTCTGGTTCCCCCTCTCATCTCATTAACAAACTTCAGAAAGTTCAAAATCATGCTGCCCGTCTCATCTTCCGCTCTTCAAAATTTAACCATGTTACGCCATTGCTCTGTTCTCTCCACTGGCTCCCTGTTCAGCAAAGAATATCCTACAAGATTGCCTGCCTCTGCTTCAAATCTATTGAGTCTTCCTGTCCTGAGTATCTCACCCATCTGTTACATCTCTACACGCCATCTCGAGCTTTGCGGTCCTCATCTGATACCCGTCTCTATAGTATCCCCATAGTCCGCACTAAAAGGTTTGGGCAGCGTTCTTTTTCCTATCAAGCTTCAACCATCTGGAATCAGTTACCTCGCTCTCTTAGATACTTACCCTCTCTGTCCACATTCAAACGCTCCCTCAAAACTTACCTGTTTCCCAAAACTGGTAATCTCTGCCCCCTTCCCCCCATATAATGTAATGGTGACATTATAGTGTCTTAGTGTCAATGTGTCATTGTATTTGCATGTCATGCTGTGTGTGTGTTTGTGTGTGTGTGTGTGTGTTTGTGTGTGTGTGGGTGCTTCTGTGGGTGTGTGTGCTTGTGATTCTGGTTATATGTTTTGCCATTGTAAACGCCTAGGGCATTAATTTGATTAGGCGTACTAAATGTTCATAATAATAATAATAATAATAATAATACTGATCAGCAGTACAATAGTAAAAGGGTTAATCTCTGCATGTGCATACGTTTGTTTGTATATACACAGGTGTCAGATTATCTACTTGAGCAGACGAAGGAGTTTTCTATACCCTCGAAATTTTTTTTAAGTCATATGTAGACAGGTATGTTTATATATTCATGTAATTATAAGAGCACGTGTAGTCATATGTAGACAGGTATGTTTATATATTCATGTAATTATAAGAGCATGTATAGTCATATGTAGACAGGTATGTTTATATATTCATGTAATTATAAGAGCACGTATTGTCATATGTAGACAGGTATGTTTATATATTCATGTAATTATAAGAGCATGTATAGTCATATGTAGACAGGTATGTTTATATATTCATGTAATTATAAGAGCACGTATTGTCATATGTAGACAGGTATGTTTATATATTCATGTAATTATAAGAGCACGTATAGTCATATGTAGACAGGTATGTTTATATATTCATGTAATTATAAGAGCACGTGTAGTCATATGTAGACAGGTATGTTTATATATTCATGTAATTATAAGAGCACGTATAGTCATATGTAGACAGGTATGTTTATATATTCATGTAATTATAAGAGCATGTATAGTCATATGTAGACAGGTATGTTTATATATTCATGTAATTATAAGAGCACGTATAGTCATATGTAGACAGGTATGTTTATATATTCATGTAATTATAAGAGCACGTATAGTCATATGTAGACAGGTATTTTATATATTCATGTAATTATAAGAGCACGTATAGTCATATGTAGACAGGTATGTTTATATATTCATGTAATTATAAGAGCACGTATATTTATCTCTTTGACTCCTGTACTCTGTCCACTACCATCTTGCATTGTCAACCATGCTAGTAAAGCAAAAACTTAACCCTTTGACTCCCTCACCTCAGGAAGCTGATGGACAGGGTGAGGGAGTCAAAGGGTTAAGTTTTTTTGCAGTTGGTGGATAGGAGGTGGGCGTCAGAAGGTTAAATAATAACACACTTTTGTACGTAAACAGAATATACCCTCTGAGAAATGAGTCACCAAGTCTAATTTGGCTGTGTCAGGATTCTGATATCATTAAAAACAACGGTTTGTTACCTTTCATTGGAAGAGAAAGTTTACATCTGTTCTCTTTTACGCAGACATGACTAACAACTGTTGTAGAATAGGAAACCAGTGGAGTGTACAAAGTAGAAACGTTGAACTTTCATAGTGAGAAGCGTTAAAGACGAGTCTTGCAGCCAGATTTTGAGCCTTCTGTGGAGACTGAATAACAGACAAGGGGGCATCAATAAGAAGATTGTTACAGTAATCTAGAAGAGAAAGTACACAAGAGGATAAGAGAGTTTTGGCTGCAGAATCCTGTTTGAAGATGGTAAGTAGAGCTGATGCATTTAAGTTTCAAATAAGCCACTTGGCGTAGTTTGGTTACATGTTGTCACGTGGAAAGGTTGGTTTCAAAGATGAATGCTAGATTTCGTACAGAATCAATAAGGGAATATCACTTGCATTGAGAGAGGCTGAACTTGGAAGAGGTACAGCTTGGATGGTGTACAAAAGTAACAGAGCCACGGTCTTATCATCGTCAGGCTGAAGTCAGTTGTTAGTTGTCTATTTTTTCATGTCATGTGTACATGATTAAGGTGTGGAAATCATTTCTGGTGGTATCAAATTCTTCCGGAACACTTTCATGGAGTCCTCCATGGGGATGCCGGGGGCTCTTTCAGTGTAATAGTATCCCCGCTTTCTGGAAATTCTGTGTTAGAAATTTCCTCTTTTCTGTCACTCTCTTTGTTTCGGTCTTCTTCCTCTGCTTTCTGCCATTTTTTGCTATCATTTTGTGCCTTGCTGGTCCATTCACCTGTATATGTTTGATAAAGTCTTACGTACCATCTCCTAGGATTGATAATTGAGTACATGTACTTAAGTGCATCTATGGCTCTGGGGAAATGAGATGTGGAAGCAATTTTAGGTAAGTAAGCCTGTTTTTAGATATGTTTTAGTGTCTGTAGATATGTTTAATTAAATTTGTATTCAGGTATGTTTTTAAATCCCCTGTTTTTAGATATGTTTTAGTGTCTGTAGATATGTTTAATTAAATTTGCATTCAGGTATGTTTTTAAATCCCCTGTTTTTAGATATGTTTTAGTGTCTGTAGATATGTTTAATTAAATTTGTATTCAGGTATGTTTTTAAATCCCCTGTTTTTAGATATGTTTTTGTGTCTGTAGATATGTTTAATTAAATTTGCATTCAGGTATGTTTTTAAATCCCCTGTTTTTAGATATGTTTTAGTGTCTGTAGATATGTTTAATTAAATTTGCATTCAGGTATGTTTTTAAATCCCCTGTTTTTAGATATGTTTTAGTGTCTAGATATGTTTAATTAAATTTGCATTCAGGTATGTTTTTAAATCCCCTGTTTTTAGATATGTTTTAGTGTCTGTAGATATGTTTAATTAAATTTGCATTCAGGTATGTTTTTAAATCCCCTGTTTTTAGATGTGTTTTTGTGTCTGTAGATATGTTTAATTAAATTTGCATTCAGGTATGTTTTTAAATCCCCTGTTTTTAGATATGTTTTAGTGTCTGTAGATATGTTTAATTAAATTTGTATTCAGGTATGTTTTTAAATCCCCTGTTTTTAGATATGTTTTTGTGTCTGTAGATATGTTTAATTAAATTTGTATTCAGGTATGTTTTTAAATCCCCTGTTTTTAGATATGTTTTAGTATCTGTAGATATGTTTAATTAAATTTGCATTCAGGTATGTTTTTAAATCCCCTGTTTTTAGATATGTTTTTGTGTCTGTAGATATGTTTAATTAAATTTGCATTCAGGTATGTTTTTAAATCCCCTGTTTTTAGATATGTTTTAGTGTCTAGATATGTTTAATTAAATTTGCATTCAGGTATGTTTTTAAATCCCCTGTTTTTAGATATGTTTTAGTGTCTGTAGATATGTTTAATTAAATTTGCATTCAGGTATGTTTTTAAATCCCCTGTTTTTAGATATGTTTTAGTGTCTGTAGATATGTTTAATTAAATTTGCATTCAGGTATGTTTTTAAATCCCCTGTTTTTAGATATGTTTTAGTGTCTGTAGATATGTTTAATTAAATTTGCATTCAGGTATGTTTTTAAATCCCCTGTGTGATAAGTTGGACGGAATGGTCAACGCCAGAGGCTTCTCCTCAGATTATATGCGCGAATGCATTGATATGTGTACTTGATTTTCTTTTCTCCGCCCCCCTCCTGCCACCCCTGTTGAATTATTGTGTATGTTTTGAAACGGTTACAACCCTGATATGTCTCTACGTAGTCGGCTGGGCTTTAAACGAAAACAACGGTAACAGTTCCATTGGAGATACTATTTTTGTATGTGTGTGTCATCAGCGAAGAGGTGATGGTCAACAGAGTGTTTGGTTATATAATGGTGGAGAGAAGGGTAATGTAGCTCGTACATAACAAACAGAACAGGTTCAGGAACTGAACCTCAGGGCATCCTGTACTGAAATGGACCAGAAGGGGAAGAAGAACCGTTCACTGATAAAAAGGAAGAAGAACCATTACTGTACAAACAAAAGGAAACAGCAGGAACTGATTCACAGGAGGGAAACCATTACTGGAAAGACAGAAGGGAAGAAGAACCGTTCACTGATACAAACAGGAAGGGAAGAAACCTTCACTGTACAAAGAACAAACATGAAAATGGAAGAAGAACCATTCATTGATACAAACAGGAAGAAGGACCATTCACTGATACAAACAGGAAGAAGAAACCGTTGCTGATACAGACAGGGGAAGAAGAACCATTCACTGATACAAACAGGAAGAAGAACCATTCACTGATACAACAGGAAGAAGAACCGTTGACTGATACAAACAGGAAGAAGAAGACCGTTGACTGATACAAACAGGAAGGAAAGAACCGTTGACTGATACAACAGGAGGAAGAAGAACCATTCACTGATACAAAGGAAGAAGAACCATTCACTGATACAAAAGGGAAGAAGACATTCACTGATACAAACAGGAAGGGAAGAAGAACCATTCACTGATACAAACAAAGGGAAGAAGAACCATTCACTGATACAAACAGATGGGCAAGAAGAACCATTCACTGATACAGAAGGAAGAAGAAGCATTGACTGATATAAAAAAGGGAAGAAGAACCATTCACTGTACAAACAGGAAGGGAAGAAGAAACCATTCACTGGTGCAAACAAAGGGAAGAAGAACCATTGCACTGATACAAAAAATGGCAGAAGAACCATTCACTGATACAACAGGAAGAAGAACCATTCACTGATACAAAAGGAAGAAGAACCGTTCACTGATACAAACAGGAAGGGAAGAAGAACCGTTCACTGATACAAACAGGAAGGGAAGAAGAACCGTTGACTGATACAAACAGGAAGGAAGAAGAACCGTTCACTGATACAAACAGGAAGAAGAACCATTCACTGATGCAAACAGGAAGGAAGAAGAACCGTTGACTGATACAAACAGGAAGGAAGAAGAACCTTACTGATACAAACGGAGAGGAAGGAAGAAGAACCGTTGACTGATACAAACAGGAAGGGAAGAAGAACCGTTGACTGATACAAACAGGAAGGGAAGAAAACCATTGACTGATAGCAAACAGGAAGGGAAGAAGAACCGTTGACTGATACAAACAGGAAGGAAGAAGAACCATTCACTGATACAAAAGGGAAGAAGAACCATTCACTGATACAACAGGAAGAAGAACCATTACTGATACAAACAGGAAGGAAAAGAACCATTCACTGATACAAACAGGAAGGGAAGAAGAACCGTTGACTGATACAAACAGGAAGGAAGAAGAACCGTTGACTGATACAAACAGAAGGGAAGAAGAACCATTGACTGATACAAACAGGAAGAAGAAACCATTCACTGATACAACAGGAAGAAGAACCATTCACTGATACAAACAGGAAGAAAAACCATTCACTGATACAAACAGGAAAGGAAGAAGAACCATTCACTGATACAAACAGGAAAGGAAGAAGAACCATTCACTGATACAAACAGGAAGAAGAACCATTCACTGATACAAACAGGAAGAAGAACCATTCACTGATACAAACAGGAAGAAGAATCATTCACTGATACAAACAGGAAGAAGAACCATTCACTGATACAAACAGGAAGAAGAATCATTCACTGATACAAACAGGAAGGGAGGAATAACCGTTCACTGATAGAAAAGCCTCCATAAATATATCATATTCAGCAATAATTTAATATCCTGATGCAAGAGAAAAAGCGGTTATATATCATTCAGACTTTATACTGTCAGTGTTCAAACCCATTTTCCTAGATGGAATGTGAGGTTATATAAAACAAAGTCTGAATGATATAAAACTGCTTTTTCTTTTGCATCAGGACATTACATTATTGCTGAATATGATGTATTTATGGAGGCTTTTCTCAACTCTCAACATTAAAACCATAGGCTGCAATTGTTTTTGTGTCTCATTTTGGAAAGCAGGTTTTGTGAGCTTTTTACCTCACCCGTGGAATATATCAAACGAAATATGTACATTTATGTTCACCATACATAAACAGTACACAGCTGTGTATGGAAGACATGTGTGACATGTGTCAGTGACTTTCCACCACTGTGACCCCAGGTTTATTGGATATGTGATGTTTTTATCTTTGTTCAGGTCTCTACCAATCGCTGAGCGTCAGCATTGTGGAGGACAGTGACGAAGAGACACAGCGGAATATTATTGGCCCACCACAACCCAATGAAGATTCCAAGGCTGTGATGGAGGTTGTGATTGAAGCAGATCAAGCCATGACTGAGGAGTCCACAAGGTACGTGCTAAAGTAGCAGAAATTCTTTCTATAATGTATTACATGTACATCACAATCGATACATAACCAAATACCATGCAACAAAGCATGTAACGTAATGGCCCATGAAATATGTATTACAATACAAAATAGAAGAATATAGTGCAAAAAACTGATTTTGAATTAGGTGTGTTTAAAAGAAATTGGCTTCTGCATGTACAGGTGAATGCATGTATGCGACCGCAACGGTCAGTTAATTGGCTTCTGCATGTACGGGTAAATGTATGTATGTGACTACCACGGTCAGTGACATAGATCTTCTGTGGTTTTAGCTTTGTCATTCCCCAAATTGTCTGTGTATCCATCTGAGGCATGTTAATAAGATCTGTGGTTTTACTTTTAGCTTTGTCATTCCCCAAATTGTCTGTGTATCCATCTGAGGCATGTTAATAAGATCTTCTGTGGTTTTAGCTTTGTCATTCCAAATTGTCTATGTATCATCTGAGGTATGTTAATAAGATCTGTGGTTTTAGCTTTGTCATTCCCCAAATTGTCTATGTATCCATCTGAGGCATGTAATAAGATCTGTGGTTTTAGCTTTGTCATTCCCCAAATTGTCTATGTATCCATCTGAGGCATGTTAATAAGATCTGTGGTTTTAGCTTTGTCATTCCCCAAATTGTCTATGTATCCATCTGAGGATGTTAATAAGATCTGTGGATTTTTGCTTTGTCATTCCCCAAATTGTCATGTATCCATCTGAGGCATGTTAATAAGATCTGTGGTTTTAGCTTTGCCATTCCCCAAATTGTCTGTGTATCCATCTGAGGCATGTTAATAAGATCTTCTGTGGTTTTAGCTTTGTCATTCCCCAAATTGTCTATGTATCCATCTGAGGCATGTTAATAAGATCTGTGGTTTTAGCTTTGTCATTCCCCAAATTGTCGTGTATCCATCTGAGGCATGTTAATAAGATCTTCTGTGGTTTTAGCTTTGTCATTCCCCAAATTGTCTATGTATCCATCTGAGGCATGTTAATAAGATCTTTTGTGGTTTTAGCTTTGTCATTCCCCAAATTGTCTGTGTATCCATCTGAGGCATGTTAATAAGATCTTCTGTGGTTTTAGCTTTGTCATTCCCCAAATTGTCTATGTATCCATCTGAGGTATGTTAATAAGATCTGTGGTTTTAGTTTTGTCATTCCCCAAATTGTCTATGTATCCATCTGAGGCATGTTAATAAGATCTTCTGTGGTTTTAGCTTTGTCATTCCCCAAATTGTTTGTGTATCCATCTGAGGCATGTTAATTTTTAAGTTCGGATGTGTTGCTGCACAGTCCGCTTAAATGTCGATTTATGTTGGGAAGAAAAGAACAGAAAAAAATCTGGAGGGATTTCTTCCAATGTACAAGCGAATGGTCCAGAAATGCAGACAAATTCAAAACGAAGAAAGGATAAAAAGAAAAGAAAAAAGTAACAAAAGGAAAATCCAGCACAGAGTTTCCAGAAGATGGGGATCCTGTTTATACAGAAAGAATCTCCAGTATTACCATGGGAAAGCGACAACAGTCAGAAACACATGTTCAGACACATGGGTGTCAGACTACATCCGCTCATGGAGTTTTGTACATTTGGTATAATTCTTTTCTTTTCTTTTTCAGTTTTTTATGTATTTAGTTTTCTAAGCTCTCCCCTGGGGATGCCGGGGGCTCTTTCAGTAAAATAGTATCACCACCTTCAGAAAATTCTGTGCTAGAAATTTCCTCTTTTCTGTCACTCTCTTTGTTTCTTCCTTTCTTCTGTACTTTCTGTCATTTCTTCCTGTCATTTTCTGCCGTGCTGGTCCATTCACCTGTATGCGTCGATAAAGTCTTACATATTTTCTCTTAGGATTGATAATTGGGCACATGTATTTAAGTACATTTTTGGCTCTAGGAAAATGAGGTAAGCAGGAGCAATTTTAGCTAATTTATGCCCGTTTTTGTATATGTTTTAGTGCCTTTAGTTGTGTTTAGATATTGTATTCAGGCATGGTTTTTTTTTAAATCCCCTGTGCGATAAATTGGACGAAGTGGTCAATACCAGGGGCATTCCTTAGATTATGTGCATGAATGCATTAACATGTGTACTTAATTTTCTTTTCCTTTTTTTTTTTTTTTTTTCTGTACAGGCATTCTGTATGTTTTGAAACGGGTTAAAGCCCTGATATGACTGTAGGTGGTCAGCTGGGCTTGAAAGAAAAATAACAGTAACAGAAATACTAATAATAATAATGGTGATAATAACTGAACTAGATTTCTTTTCATGATTATTATTATTATTATTATTGTTATTATTGTTAGTATTATTGTTGTTGTTGGTGGTGGTGTTGGTGTTATTATTATCATTGCATGTTGTTGTTTTAACCTCACCCATATGCCACACACCATATCTTGCCACACTATCACACACACACACACACACACACACACACACACACACACACACACACACACACACACACACACACACACACACACACACACACACACACATATTTAAGTGTATTTTTCGCATTGCTTATTTAAATCAGACCAGTGCAGAGCATCTGTTACATAATCGTGTATGTCGTTATCTTTAATACCTATTGTTCTAAACGTTCTCGGTTTTTTGTTTGTTTGTTTGTTTGTTTATTTGTTTGTTTATGTATGTGTTTGTTTTGTCTGTCATTAGTGTTTTTTGACTTCATGTCAATCTCCCTTTCCCCTCGTATTTTTCTCTGTCCCTTTTCCTTGTTTTTTGTTGTTGTTGTTGTTTTTGTTTTTTGTTGTTTTTGTTTTATTCTTGTTGTCTAAAAGCACTCATGTGAATACACATAAAAAATAATAATCACGCATACACACTCACACATACACATGTGCATGCTCTTACACACAGTACACACACACACACACACACACACACACACACACACACACACACACACACACACACACACACACACACACACACACACACACCACACACACACACACACACACACACACTCACTCACACAATACACAACACGCACACACACTGATATCACTTATAATGAAAAAACGTTAAATCAAAGAACGAACGAACGAACACACATACACACACACACCACACCATACACACACACACACCATACACACACACACACACACACACACACACACACACACACACACACACACACACACACACACGCATGCACGCACACACACACACACACACACACACATACACACACACGCACGCATGCACGCACACACACACATACACACACACACACACGGGAATCACGGGAAGAAGGTATCCACCGCGATTTATATACTCAAAGGGTTACAATACTGCTTACTTACTTCCCCAGTTTTGAAATCAAGCGAAGATTTGCATGCTTGTGCTGCCACTGTCCAATTAAGCAATTCTCTAAACATTAACGTTTTGTCAGTCTACCTACCAACAGGTCCAAATGACCACAACACAGAATGGCTGCGCACTATCCAAGATCAGCAGCGTGGTAAATGGCTAATAGGTGGAGACTTTAATTCCCACTCCCCATTTTGGGAAAAGAACTGTTCTACTGTTACGAGCAATCGTTTGGTAGAAAATATCGTTGATAGTTCGCTTTACCTTCTAAATGATGGTAGTGTCACTAGGATCCCTGATGTTTCCAAACACAGGGCGACAGCCATCGATTTGTCTCTAATCTCACCAGAATTAGCACCATCCTGTACCTGGGAAACTCACAGAGACACTTTGGGAAGCGATCACCTACCTATCATCATAACCATAACTGACAAAAACATCAGGATGAAAGACAGCTCTCCTGAAATTATTCCAAAATATAATTACAAGCGTTCTGACTGGTCCTTATTTCGAACTGCTCTAGCTAATCAAGATTACAGACATTATGAAAGTGAAAATGTAGACATTATGTTTTCTAAATTCCAAGAGTCAATTTTAGCCGCTGCAGACCTATCGATTCCGAAACTCAAATCTTCTAGATCAAATAATCGATTGGGTAATGTTTGGTGGACAGAGGCATGTGAGAAAGCAGTTCAATATAAAAGGGAGAAATTCAAAATCTACATCAAAAGCCGGAAACCTGAGGATCATGTCGAAATGAAAAAAGCTAACATCCAATGTAACAAAATCATTGCTGAAGCAAAGAAAGATTATTGGGCATCATTCTGCACAAAAGAAATTTCAGATTTCAAAGATTTCCATAAAGTCTGGACGAAAATGAAACAAATGAAGGATGGAACCAACTTACCTAGGTGTCCGATAATGATTGAAACATGTAACACATTTCCTTCAGACATGGACAAAGCAGAAACTTTTGTGGATCTGTTCGCCAAAAACAGTAAAGTTGAAGGTTTATCTCCTGACTGCAAACATCACAGAGAAATGGAAGATTACAACCCAATCTACACTGATCCAGTACCACAGAATGATCTCTGGTTTAATTCTCCAATCACCTTAGAAGAGCTAAAAAACACAGTACTGTCTCTACACAACAAAAAGAGTTCGGTAGGTGTTGATGCAGTTTCGACTGAAATGATTAAACATCTCCCTGAAAACTACCTTATTTTCCTACACAAAATTTTGCAGAAATGCTGGGTTACTGGAACTGTGCCACAAATCTGGCAAAAATCTATAGTTATACCAATCTTAAAAACAGGAAAATCGAAAACCGATAAAAACAGTTACAGACCTATTGCTTTAACGTCCCACACAAGCAAACTAATGGAAAGATTGGTCTTAAACAGACTAAACCATCATGAATGAATTCAAATTATGTGATCAAGATAATATCACGTGCATGCTGCTAGCTATAAAAAAAATCAGTTAATGTAATTGAGATAGTGTCACTTTCATGAGTATGGCTAAGTACATTTGAAGCACGTGAAATAGTGAATAATAAGACCATGTACTACAGTCTGCACTAGAAATAGTGGAGTCACTTGATCGTCAACATCTGGAATCATAGTGTAACACAGTGAGTGTGTGTGTTTTGTGTGTGTGTTTGTGTATATGTACATTTGTGTGTGTACGTGTGTGTGTTTGTATGTCTCTGTGAGTGTGTGTGTGTATCTATGTGCGTGTGTGTGTGTCTGTGTGCATGTATTTGTGTATATGTGCATATGCGTGCATGTGTGTGTGTGTGTGTGTGTGTGTGTGTGTGTGTGTGTGTGTGTGTGTGTGTGTGTGTGTATTTCAGTGACCTGCAATGCCTGATGCACATACTAAAGGGCAACATAGGAACAGGGGTACTGGCTATGCCCATCGCTGTCAGCCACGCCGGTCTGTGGGTCAGTACATACACATGTTTTCCCTCACGTTTCATCTATCTTAAACTCTGTTTTTGTTATTTGTGACATGTTCTTGCACAGTTTCAGTTTCAGTTTCTCAAGGTGACGTCTCCGCGCTCGGAACGAATTCCATATGCAGCTAATGTCACAGGTGCCATGTGTATGGTGATCATGATTCAAGCCTTAAGCCTGCATATAAACCCATGTTGCTTTTTCATATACTCGACAGCCATTTTCACAGTATTGAAAATCTGTAATGCACCACTCACATTTACACACAAACATGCCTTTTCATACATTCAGCAGCCATTTTCACAATATCATTGACACAAAATCATTGAATATGTGTAGTGCACCATTCATATTTACATTTATTATATATTTGGCTGACACCAGCTGTGAATAGATTTCTTCATGGCTGACACCAGCTGTGAATAGATTTCTTCAGTAGTCATCATAGAACAAGCATTTTCAACATTCTCAGTTATCCAACTAAATTTTCTACCTCCACTCTTTTGACATGTTTATCATAATTTACATAATGTATTATTCTGTTTACAAATTTCTGGATTCAGATGTTATCATCATCATCCATCATCATCATCATCATCATCATCGTCGTCGTCATCGTCATCGTCGTCGTCATCATCATTCTAATGATGATGAATATGATGATGAGGATGATTTATAATATCATTATCATTTTTATCATTATGTTATTTTTGTTATTATATTTATCAGTCTTACACACATGGCCATCTGACTCATTCATGTAAAATTCCAGGAGCATAAGGTCAGATTTCTTAAATGGAGACTGTATATTTTTGTGTGTGATTTTTTTCTCTCATTCCCTAGCCGTATTATTTGCACTTTCTCGCTGTTCATCAGTAAGCCAGAAACTGTGCTGTACGTATCAACTATATGCACACATCTTTCAAAAGAGATTTTATTCTCCTGTATTCATTAATTGGGTGTCAGTAGCAAAGTGGGAAATTTTGTGTTCTACACCATGAACCTGTACTCCTTTTATTGAGTCATCCTCCCTTATCATTATGGCAAGAAGCTCAACGCAGAGACTGAAAAGGTTGGATCAGATTGGATCTCCTTGTTTACATCCCCTTTCTATATGCCGCCTGACTAATTATAATGACAGTTGATTTTATGTTTTTACAGAAAGTTTCAGTCCATCTGCAAACACTAGTTCTAAACCCATAGGCTCTGAAAACTTTGAGCATAAACCCCCAATCAAGTGAATCAAAACCTTTTTCAAAATCACACATACATATATGGTGGACAAGCGTGGTCGACAAAGTCCAACCTAGCACTTTATTTGTGTACCCTCATAATGGATCTCAGGCCAAAGTCTGATGCACACAGGCGGCCGCATACTGGACATTTAATGGAATGCTCTGCAGAGTTGGTTCTGACCTTTATTGCTGCACGCTTTTCCACACACATACAACAGAGTAGCAAACCTTGTATGTTACTGAGATTTAAATAATTTATCAAACCATACTTTAATCTTATATTGTTTCCAGTGTGTCTGTTTGCCATAAACCTTCTCTGATCTTCATTTATAAGTATTGGTCAAACCTTTGAATCTGTTTGAAATGCATGCTGAGCCTGTTTTGAACACAGTATTAAGGAGAGAAACAAGATGCCAATCTTTTTGTACTCTTTGGGTTTTTCACGTTTGGAACTGCAAGTGATCAATCCTTCTTTCTGCATTGTAGACAGTTCTCCATTTTTGTATGTATCATTTAATGATATCACAACAAATGGTCCCATTTGTTTCCAGAAAAAAAAAGTTTAAAATTCTGTGGTAAAGCCAACTGTGACCCAGACTTTTGCTACTTTTCATATTTTTCAGTGCTACGCTTGCTTCAGCCATAGTTATTTAATCATCCAATAATCTAATTTCAGTATCGTTCTGATAAGGGTTTTGTATTTCACAGTCTTCAATCTGTCTTTTCTTATATCAATTATTATATTTATTTAATTTCATGAATTTTCTTTCTGGGTTTCTAAAGGAATGCCCTCAGTCTTACTTAATTTTGTCGTCTGTTTACTTACGTAATTCCTTTTTTTCAAGGTGACAAAAATATGTAGAAATTTTCCCCATCTATAATCTGTCTAGCCTTCAATCTTAATGATACACCTTCCATTGTTTTGTCCTGGAATGTCTGAAGTTCTTGATTTTTTTAAAGTTCTTTTAGTTCACTTTGTTTTAAACTTTTTCAAGAGCTTCAATACCTTCTGTAAGTCTGTTTCCTTCTGTTTCGTTTCCTTATTTCTCAGTGTGGCACATGCTATGGTTTTTTACCGTACTTTCAGTAACAAAAAGTCTAGAAAGAGTTTATCAGGAATTTTTTGTTCAATGTCAGACTTTGCCATTTCATCCAAAACTGATTTATTATGATGATCAACCACATACTCTTTCATCACACTAGAAATTTCGTATTAATTTCTTTCACATATTGTTGGTCCTTTTCTGTTTTATGGAATAATAAGTGAAGTGTTACCATTGAATGATCTGAACGGAAGCCTGAAAGAATGTGGGTATTTTCAAAATACCAGTACAGACAATCTGACATTAGAAAATAATCGAGTCAGCTTTGTTTTAGTAGTGTCAGCTTTCTTCGCATGTACCATCTACATTTAGAATTGTTCTCTCTCCAGATTAAGCTCTCTCATCATATTTTAGATTGCTTCTCTGCCCTTAGGGTTGTTGATGTGCACATAGTAGTTATAACAGTCCATGTTGGGGTCTGCAGCAATATTCATATCATGCACAGCAGTGACACTGTTTTTTTTTTATAACTTTTCTCATGTGGGCGTGCCGGGGGCTCTCTCAGTATAAATAGTATTCCCACCTTCTGGAAATTCTGGGCTAGAAATTTCCTCTTTTCTGTCACTCTCTTTGTTTCTGCTTTGTTCCTTTGCTTTCTGTCATTTCTTCCTTTCATTTTCTGCCTTGCTGGTCAATTCTCCCACATGTGTCTGATAAAGTCTTACGTACTTTTTCTTAGGATTTGATAATTGGGTGCATATATAAAATATATTTTTGGCTCTAGGGAGATGAGACATGCAGAAGCAATTTTAGGTAATTTATGCCCGTTTTTGTGTATGTTTCGGTGTCCTTAGATATCCTTACATTTGTATTCGGGTGTTTTTTTTTTTAAATCCCCTGTGCGATAAATTGAATGGAGTGGTCAACACCAGGGGCATCTCCTTAGATTACGTGCGCAAATGCATTGATATGTGTACTTAAGTTTCTTTTCTTTTTTTTTCCTGTTGAAGTTTTGTATATTTTGAAGCGGTTATAGCCTTAATATGGCTCGACGCAATCGGCTGGGCTTTGAATAACAATAACAACAATAAAAAACAATTTTATAACTTTTAATGGTTTCTTTTAATGTATCTTAAACTTCGGATCATCTTTGTTGGTTCCATAAACAATCTCCAAAATCAAATTCGTTTTCCATTGGGGAGAAAGATAGATTATTTTGGTCACGTAAATGTTTGTTATTATATATTCATAGTTATCTGAAAGTAATACTTTTCTAGAATCAGACTGATATGATGCAAAACAAGTATTTGTAATCCCATTTTGAAGTTACATACTGTTCTGATTTCTTATTAAAATATGTTTTCGGGACAGTGTATGAGAAGTATTTTTTCAATTTCAGATAATATGTCATCTTTTCGTTTTTGCATATCCCGCTATCCATTATAGTTTAAAGGGGCAATCGTAATGCAACCCATTATTGGCAGTGTTCTCATTTATTTTTATCAGATTACTCGAAGTGATACCAACACTTGAAATCTTAGTACAACAAATACAATAGCTTGTCCATATATTATAATATGTACTAGATAGTATAATGACATACATTTCTACGGTATACCTCTTGACATGAACAGATAAGAAAAGATATATACAACAGGTACAAAATACACACTGACATAGAATATAATTATGCAGTTAAATGAATGTGAAACTTTTAAAAAGATTACAAGATTAGAGATGACAGATTTCCTAACAATAAAGTGCAAACAAACAAACAAACAAAATACTGAAGTAGAATGAAATCTATACAGATATGCAACATATGACAGATTTCCTAACGATAAAGCACAAAAAGACTTAAGTAGAATAAAATATACACAGACACGCATCATATGACAGATTTCCTAACGAAAAAATCCATACAGACAGGCATTTTTATTTCAATAATTAATAATAATAATAATTACAATATTTATATAGCGCAAGATCTTGATAAAATCAAATCTAAGCGCTGAAAAACACACACACACACACCCACCAACGCACACGCACGCCCCGCGCCGCGCACGCACACACACACACACACACACACACAACACACACACACACACACACACGCATGGCTACAAATGGGGAGAAAGAATAAAAGCAATGGAAAATTATAGAGAGCATATTATATACAATTATATATTACGATGTGATTCCCTTCGGAGTGGAGACAGGTTGCAGAGGGGATTGAGTGAGGTCAGGATTTTATGCAGAGGAGAAGAGGTGAGTTTTGAGAGCGGACTTGAAGGAGACAAAAGTAGGTTGCTGACGGACTGAGAGAGGAAGTTTGTTCCAGGAGAGTGGACCAGAAACAGAGAAGGCTCATGGACCATAGGTATTGAGCTTAGTGCGTGGAAAGCGAAAAGTCAGAGGATCAGAGGCAGAGCGGAGGGTACGTGAGGGAACATAGATCTCAAGTAGGCTTGACAGGTAATCGGGGGCTGCGTTATTGAGGCTTTTGTAGCACATGGTGTCTAGTTTGTACTGTATGCGCTTTGATACAGGGAGCCAGTGAAGTTGTGCCAGGAGAGGAGATATGTGATCAGCTTTTTTCTTTTTGAGTACAAGGCGTGCAGCATTGTTTTGAATGCGCTGCAGGATGTGAATGGTGGAGGCAGGAAGACCAGACAGGAGTGAATTGCAATAGTCAGTGCGAGACATTATGAAGGAGAGAACGAGTTTTGCAGTTGTTTCGACAGAGAGATACTTTCTGATCAGGCTTATACGATGGAGGTTATAGTAGCAAGATCTGGCAGTTCCAGAAACAAAGTTGTTCATGGAGAGGGTAGAGTCAATGCAGACACCAAGGTTTTTAGCTGAATCAGAAATTGGGACTGATGTGTTACATAATGGGAGAGAAAGAGGAGGCAGCTGAGAAAGTTTCAACCCCAGCAGACATTGGCTTTTCCTTCATGTTCTTTGGTTTGGCTTCAGTCGTTACAAATTGTGACATGGAGGCAGTCAGATCCTTACATACACACCAACACACACACACACACACACACACACCACAACACACACACACCACCACACACACCACACACCCACACAACACACACACACTACACCACCACACCACACACACACACACAACACACACACACACACACACACTACACACCACACACACACACACACACACACACACACCACACACACACCAACACAACACACACACCCACACCATCAACACAACACACACACACAACACACACACACACACACCAATACACACACAACGCCCACATCAACAACAACACACACACCACACACACACAACACACAAACTGCACACACACACCACTGCAACACACACACACACACACACACACACCACACCACACACACACACACACCACACACACACACACTGCACACACACACACACTGCACACCACACACACTCCACACACCACTGCAGACATACACACACAACACACACACACACACACACACACACACACTGCACACACACACACACACACACACACACACACACACACACACACACACACACACACACACTGCACACACACACACTGCAGACATACACACTACTCGCATGCACACACACACACACACACACACACACACACACACACACACACACACACACACACACACACACACCACACACACACAGTTCAGACACATACTCACTCACTCATGTCTCTCCCTCACACACACTACACACGTACACACACACATACACATTTGCACACACACACAGACACACACACACAGACACACACACACACACACACACACACACACACACACACACACACACACACAAAACACTCTCTCACAAAACACTCTCTCACACACACAGGAAAAAAACAAACAAACAAACACGCATACTCAAAAGCACACAACAATTCACAAAAGTATATATCTCCTGTACGTTCACACCGTGATATATACATGTACATGAGCACGTTAAACAGTAACCACACACAGGTGCCAAGTAATCATGTCTAGACTCCCTTATATAAACTTGACCTTGTTAACCCTTTGACTCCACACCTTTTGCACCAACAGCAAAAACTTGACCCTTTGACACTCATCCTATCCACCAGCTTCCTGCAGGAAGCTGGTGGATAGGGTGAGGGAATCAAAAGGGTTAAGGTTTTGCTTTGTCAGTATGGTTGACAATGCAGGATGCTGGTGGATAGGGTGAGGGAATCAAAAGGGTTAAGTTTTTGCTTTGTTAGTATGGCTGACAGTGCAGGATGCTGGTGGATAGGGTGAGGGAATCAAAAGGGTTAAGTTTTGCTTTGTTAGTATGGCTGACAATGCAGGATGCTGGTGGATAGGGTGAGGGAATCAAAAGGGTTAAGTTTTTGCTTTGTTAGTATGGTTGACAATGCAGGATGCTGGTGGATAGGGTGAGGGAATCAAAAGGGTTAAGTTTTTGCTTTGTTAGTATGGTTGACAATCAACTTTTGCACCAAACAGAAAAGTCTTGACCTTTGAATCATCCTATCCACCAGTTGCAGGAGCTGGTGGATAGGGTGAGGGAATCAAAAGGGTTAAGTTTTTGCTTTGTCAGTATGGTTGACAATGCAGGATGCTGGTGGATAGGGTGAGGGAATCAAAAGGGTTAAGTTTTTGCTTTGTTAGTATGGTTGACAATGCAGGATGCTGGTGGATAGGGTGAGGGAATCAAAAGGGTTAAGTTTTTGCTTTGTTAGTATGGCTGACAATGCAGGATGCTGGTGGATAGGGTGAGGGAATCAAAAGGGTTAAGTTTTTGCTTTGTTAGTATGGTTGACAATGCAGGAGGCTGGTGGATAGGGTGAGGGAATCAAAAGGGTTAAGTTTTTGCTTTGTTAGTATGGTTGACAATGCAGGAGGCTGGTGGATAGGGTGAGGGAATCAAAAGGATTAAGTTTTTGCTTTGTTAGTATGGCTGACAATGCAGGATGCTGGTGGATAGGGTGAGGGAATCAAAAGGGTTAAGTTTTTGCTTTGTCAGTATGGTTGACAATGCAGGATGCTGGTGGATAGGGTGAGGGAATCAAAAGGGTTAAGTTTTTGCTTTGTTAGTATGGTTGACAATGCAGGATGCTGGTGGATAGGGTGAGGGAATCAAAAGGGTTAAGTTTTTGCTTTGTTAGTATGGTTGACAATGCAGGATGCTGGTGGATAGGGTGAGGGAATCAAAAGGGTTAAGTTTTTGCTTTGTCAGTATGGTTGACAATGCAGGATGCTGGTGGATAGGGTGAGGGAATCAAAAGGATTAAGTTTTTGCTTTGTTAGTATGGCTGACAATGCAGGATGCTGGTGGATAGGGTGAGGGAATCAAAAGGGTTAAGTTTTTGCTTTGTCAGTATGGCTGACAATGCAGGATGCTGGTGGATAGGGTGAGGGAATCAAAAGGGTTAAGTTTTTGCTTTGTTAGTATGGGTGACAATGCAGGAGGCTGGTGGATAGGGTGAGGGAATCAAAAGGGTTAAGTTTTTGCTTTGTTAGTATGGTTGACAATGCAGGAGGCTGGTGGATAGGGTGAGGGAATCAAAAGGGTTAAGTTTTTGCTTTGTTAGTATGGTTGACAATGCAGGAGGCTGGTGGATAGGGTGAGGGAATCAAAAGGATTAAGTTTTTGCTTTGTTAGTATGGCTGACAATGCAGGATGCTGGTGGATAGGGTGAGGGAATCAAAAGGGTTAAGTTTTTGCTTTGTCAGTATGGTTGACAATGCAGGATGCTGGTGGATAGGGTGAGGGAATCAAAAGGGTTAAGTTTTTGCTTTGTTAGTATGGTTGACAATGCAGGATGCTGGTGGATAGGGTGAGGGAATCAAAAGGGTTAAGTTTTTGCTTTGTTAGTATGGCTGACAGTGCAGGATGCTGGTGGATAGGGTGAGGGAATCAAAAGGGTTAAGTTTTTGCTTTGTTAGTATGGCTGACAATGCAGGATGCTGGTGGATAGGGTGAGGGAATCAAAAGGGTTAAGTTTTTGCTTTGTTAGTATGGCTGACAATGCAGGATGCTGGTGGATAGGGTGAGGGAATCAAAAGGATTAAGTTTTTGCTTTGTTAGTATGGCTGACAATGCAGGATGCTGGTGGATAGGGTGAGGGAATCAAAAGGGTTAAGTTTTTGCTTTGTCAGTATGGTTGACAATGCAGGATGCTGGTGGATAGGGTGAGGGAATCAAAAGGGTTAAGTTTTTGCTTTGTCAGTATGGTTGACAATGCAGGATGCTGGTGGATAGAGTGAGGGAATCAAAAGGGTTAAGTTTTTGCTTTGTCAGTATGGTTGACAATGCAGGATGCTGGTGGATAGGGTGAGGGAATCAAAAGGATTAAGTTTTTGCTTTGTTAGTATGGCTGACAATGCAGGATGCTGGTGGATAGGGTGAGGGAATCAAAAGGGTTAAGTTTTTGCTTTGTTAGTATGGCTGACAGTGCAGGATGCTGGTGGATAGGGTGAGGGAATTAAAAGGGTTAAGTTTTTGCTTTGTTGGTATGGTTGACAATGCAGGATGCTGGTGGATAGGGTGAGGGAATCAAAAGGGTTAAGTTTTTGCTTTGTTGGTATGGTTGACAATGCAGGATGCTGGTGGATAGGGTGAGGGAATCAAAAGGGTTAAGTTTTTGCTTTGTTGGTATGGTTGACAATGCAGGATGCTGGTGGATAGGGTGAGGGAATTAAAAGGGTTAAGTTTTTGCTTTGTTGGTATGGTTGACAATGCAGGATGCTGGTGGATAGGGTGAGGGAATCAAAAGGATTAAGTTTTTGCTTTGTTAGTATGGTTGACAATGCAGGATGCTGGTGGATAGGGTGAGGGAATCAAAAGGGTTAAGTTTTTGCTTTGTTAGTATGGCTGACAATGCAGGATGCTGGTGGATAGGGTGAGGGAATTAAAAGGGTTAAGTTTTTGTTTTGTTGGTATGGTTGACAATGCAGGATGCTGGTGGATAGGGTGAGGGAATTAAAAGGGTTAAGTTTTTGTTTTGTCGGTATGGTTGACAATGCAGGATGCTGGTGGATAGGGTGAGGGAATCAAAAGGGTTAAGTTTTTGTTTTGTCGGTATGGTTGACAGTGCAGGATGCTGGTGGATAGGGTGAGGGAATTAAAAGGGTTAAGTTTTTGCTTTGTTAGTATGGTTGACAATGCAGGATGCTGGTGGATAGGGTGAGGGAATCAAAAGGGTTAAGTTTTTGCTTTGTTAGTATGGTTGACAATGCAGGATGCTGGTGGATAGGGTGAGGGAATCAAAAGGGTTAAGTTTTTGCTTTGTCAGTATGGCTGACAGTGCAGGATGCTGGTGGATAGGGTGAGGGAATCAAAAGGGTTAAGTTTTTGCTTTGTCAGTATGGCTGACAATGCAGGAGGCTGGTGGATAGGGTGAGGGAATCAAAAGGGTTAAGTTTTTGCTTTGTTGGTATGGTTGACAATGCAGGATGCTGGTGGATAGGTGAGGGAATCAAAAGGGTTAAGTTTTTGTTTTGTTGGTATGGTTGACAGTGCAGGATGCTGGTGGATAGGGTGAGGGAATTAAAAGGGTTAAGTTTTTGCTTTGTTGGTATGGTTGACAATGCAGGATGCTACTAATGAATGCACACAGGTGCAGGAGTGAAAAGGATTAAGCGTGATAAAAGCATGCTCGGATGCCGGGTCGGATATGCCCACACATGTGTATAACTCTGAACATGTTATATATTATACACACTCACGTCTCTCCTTGACGAGAGGAGACAAAACAAACACAGATCTAGAGAATATGCCACCTTGTTGTTTACCTTTCGAGATAAAAGTCCAGTCAATTGCTCTTAAATATAAGAATACCATTAGGAACAGTTGGGGTTTGTTGTTGTTGTTTTGTTGTTGTTGTTTTTGTTTTGTTTTTGCCTTTTTCTTCAATAACGGTCTCATGACAGTTGGTGTAGCCGACTTCAAAATTTGATAAGAAAACTTTAAGATCATACGTGTTACCATTATGTCTCATTTCTGAGAGGCATAATGGGAGTAAAACAGCTACACTTTGTTGTCAAAATGCACATCAGTCTGCAGTATGCATAAGTGGCAGAATAAAAGGCCATGCACATAACCTGTTTTACATTACCTGCGTTGACCTTTTATGATGAAGCAATTTTGCATGCTGCTGAATGTGCATTTGTGATATATAACATTTTACATCAGCTCATGTCCTCAGTTCGGGATTGAACCATTAAGTATATGAAATAAGCATTAATGTGTGCATGGTAGAAGGTGTATGAATCATCTCTTTCTGTTTATATGTACACACGCACGCGTGCGGGTGCGCGCACACACACACACACACACACATTCACTCACACACACACACACACACACACACACACACATTCACTCACACACACACACACACACACACATTCACTCACACACACACACACATTCACACACACACACACACATTCACTCACACACACACACACACTCCCCCTCCCCCCACCCACAAACTCCCCTCCTACACAGACACACAGACACCCCCCACACACAGACATACACACACAGACACAGATACACACATACACACACACACACACTCTCTCTCTCCCTCTCCCTCTCTTCCCCCCCCACACACATACACACACACACTCCCTCCCACCCCCTAACACACACACTCCCCCCACACACAGACACACACTCACACACACGAGCACTGGCCATTTTTATTGTTACTGTAGTAGGCCTTCAGTCCATGGTTCTATGAAAAGAACCAGTCAGCAATAGTGGTCATTATTGTGAATAGTATACACTGCCAGCTGTGGCAAATTGTTGTAGTGACAAGACAGTATAGGAACTCCCCTGTGTTTATGGACAGTGATGACTGAATCATGAGAATCATGAACACAGATGTTGGAATGAAAACAATCCATTATCAATGTTGATGGTGAAACTTGCTGTATTTGGATCAAAGGCATCGAAAAGTGGAGAATGATTGCATGGCTGACCAGGTTTGAACCCTTTGACTCCCGGACACCTATCCACCCACTGCAAAAACTTAACCCTTTAACTCCCTCACCCTGTCTGTCAACACTGTGCATTGTCAAGCATGCTAGCAAAGCAAAAACTTAACACCAGCTTCCTGCCTGTGTGTGTGTGTTTGTGTGTGTGTGTCTGTCTGTGTGTCTGTCTGTCTGTGTGAGTGGGGGGAGAGTGTGTGTGTGTGTGTATGTGCGTGTGTGTGTTTGCGTGAATGTGTGTGCACATGTGTATGTATAAACAGAAAGAGAGGAAGCTGGTGGATAGGGTGAGGGAGTCAAAGGGTTAAGTTTTTGCTTTGCTAGCATGGATGACAGTGCAGGATGCTGGTGAACAGGGTGGGGGAGTCAAAAACTTAATGTAGCTGCTTATATCTGAGTCAGCAGTGTTGATGTTGCTGTGGCATGTTTGAAAGGTTTCTCAGGCTTGTTGGTAGAGCCATGGACTCACGATCTGATATCTTGAGTTCAATCCCAGCCCGCAACATTAAAACCTGGCCTGTTGGCTGCCCATCTTAATGTTTCCATCATTCTGGTGGTGTCAGCTTAATGTATGGAGCTATCTGAGCGTGATGAATCCCTCTTGAAACAACTCCAAAACTCCAATAAAAGATTTCTATGTATTTGATGAGGAATGTCATCTATAGATGGTGTGTGTGTGTGTGTGTGTGTGTGTGTGTGTGTGTGTGTGTGTGTGTGTGTGTGTGTGTGTGTGTGTGTGTGTGTGTGTGTGTGTGTGTGTGTGTGTTGCTGTGCGCGCGCACCAGCTTGAGAACCCCAGGGGGATGTCGAAGGATCTTTCGGTATATATAGTATCCCACCTTCTGGAAATTCTTTGCCAGAAATTTCCCCTTTGCTGTCACTCTCTTTACTTTTGCCTTGTTCCTTTGCTTTCTGTCATCTCTTCCTATCATTTTCTGCCTTGCTGGTCCATTCACCTGCATGTGTTCGATAAAGTCTTACATACTTTCACTCAAAATATGATGTGCCAAAGGAATCTTGGGTCATTCAGGCCAATTTTCGTGTCCTTAGTTATGTTTACATTTGTATTCAGGCTTGTGTTTTGTTGTTGTTGTTGTTGTTGTTGTTTTAAATAAAACCCCTGGTGATGAATTGGACATAGTGGTCAATGCCAGGGGCATATATGTGCATGAATACATTGGTACATATACTTAATTTTCTTTTTTAGATTTTTGTTGTTGATAATGATAATAATTACAGTATTTTTACGGTGCCGAATCTTGACAATTCGAATCAAAGCGCACTCACTCACCAGGCATACATATACAATCGACAAAGACCACCTTACAATATCTAATACACAGATTGATGGAAACAAGGAGTTGTAGAATTCATTGTTGGGAAAAGAGGTAGGTTTTTAAATTGGATTTAAAAGCAGAAAGGGTAGGTGTTAGGCGAAGGCAGAGCGGAAGTCTGTTCCAGGCTGATGGTCCTGAGACAGTAAAGGAACGCTGGCCAACGCCTGATAATTTATATCTAGGGACCTGAAGGGAAAGAGTGTTTGAAGCTGATCGCAAGCTGCGAGTTGCCATATAAATTGTGATGTTGTCGTAAAGATATGATAGAGCAGACTGGTGAATAGATTTGAAACACAAGGTATCTAGCTTATATTCAATTCTTTTTAAAACAAGCAACCAGTGAAAAGAGCGAAGGAGAGGACTGACATGATCAAACTTTTCCTTTTTCAGGACAAGACAAGCAGCTGTTTTGTATGCATTGCAGACACAGGAGAGAAGAATCTGATATGGGGTATTGTGTAGTGTTTGAGATGGTTACAGCCCTGAGATGGCTGTTTGCAGTGGACTGAGCTTTACTCAGCAGTAGCAATAGCTAACCTCACCTGTTGGCGTCACCAGGTTCGGTGTTGGCCGCTGCACATCTGGACACCACCATCTCTGTCCAGGCTGCTCTGTCTTGGATAATTTCTTTATTAAGGACACTGATGTTGGTTATGTTCTCGACGTATGAGATTGGAGGTCTGCCTTTCTTCCTTTTTGCCTTTGTTTTTCCTTGAAAGATGGTTGCCGTGAGGTCCGTGTTCTTGTTGCGTGACATTTGGCCAATGTATTTTAGTCTTAGCAATAGCAAAGCTGCTTGAGAGAAATGGAGAGGGGAAGGGGATTGGGAAGTTGGAGATGCATTGTTTATTCATTAAAATACTTCCAGTAAATAAAAATATATAATGAATTGTCAGTCTCTTGTTACGAAAATAAAGGATACATTTCGGTCAGATGTGGTGAAGCTGTCTTACAATTTGTATCCAAAATACATCGGCAGGGATTTTTTGGCTGATGGCTGGTGAACAGGATCACAAACTTCAGCTTTAAAAGTGCAGTCCATAGGAATAGTGTGAGTGTATAATTCTGAAAGGACATAATTATATGTTATGAATCATTCTTTTGTAATGATGTGTTTCAAACTCGTTTGGACTGAGTGTGCATTTATTACACACAATCAGACTTTTAGTGGAGCACAGAGAAGTCAAGCTGCTAGGTGAGCTGACCATACTTCACTGTCGTGTTGTACCGTCTGCATATTTAGTGGGCGTGCATGCATGCTGTATGTTTTCATGTTTCCATTAATCACCAGACACTGACATGATTTACAAGAATTTTATCTTGCATGTTCTGCATGTGTATGTGTGTATACACACATGAAGGGGGGTTTAGGCACTGGCACCCCCCGTGGGGATGACAGGGGCTCTTTCAGTATAAATAGTATCCACACCTTGTGGAAATCCTGTGCTAGAAATTTCCTTTTTTCTGTCACTCTCTTTGTTTCTTTCTCCCTCCTTTGCTTTCTGCCATTTGTTCCTATCATTTTCTGCCCTGCTGGTCCATTCACCTTGTGTGTGTTCGATAAAGTCTGACATACTTTTTCATATGATTGATAATTGGGTAGATGTATTAAGTGCAATTTGGGCTCTAGGGAGGTGAGATGTGCGGAAGCAGTTTTAGGTAATTTATGCCCGTTTTTATATATGTTTTGGTGTCCGTAGGTATGCTTAAATTTGTATTCAGGTGTGTTTTTTAAATCCCCTGTGTGATAAATTGGACGGAGTGGTCAGCGCCGGGAGCATGTCCTTAGATTATGTTCGCGAATGCATTGATATGTGTACTTAAATTTCTTTTTCCTTTTTTTCCCCTGTTGAAGTTTTGTATGTATGTTTTAAAGCGGTTATAGCCCTGATATGGCTCTACTCAGTCGGCTGGGCTTTAATTTAAACAACAGTAACAATAACAATAACAGGCACTGGCTGATCTGTGCTTATGTTGATTGGGAGATTGGAAAAAATCTGCACCTTTTACCCCGCAGGTGGATGTATATCCGGGTGGATCACACTAAGGACCTCATTGGAAGTCTTTATGTTTACCAGTTTGACGATCACACCTGTCATGATATGACTTTTCGTTTCGTTGGCTTATTTGACAAGATTATTCCAGCGGTAGGCTGATAAAATACCAGTATAAACTGTAGACTGAGTAAAACATAGTCTAGGTAGGGCCTCAGGACCTGGCCAGCTCATGGATTTATGTGCAGGTTTAAGGCTTGTGCCATGATCACCATACGCATGGCAACTGTGACGTTAGTGCATATGGAATTTGTTCCGAGCACGGAGACATCATCTTGAGAAACTGAAACTGAAAACTGGCTTATTTACTTATTTATAGGAGAGAATGTGAATAAGGGGGAAAGAGCACAATTGCTAAACAGTCTGACCTCAAAGAAATGGAGAGACAGGACAATGCACAGGATGTTTTAGTTGTTTTCTGTTGTTGTTTTTTTTTTCTTTCTTTCTTTCTTTTCATTCATGTAGTATGTTCTATGAAAAAGTGAAATCATTATCATAGCATGAACTTTTCTGTAATCATTTTGTTTATTTGTGTATTACGAAATCCAAAACAAGTGTGACTGCCCGCGTTCAAGTAAACAGGAACCAGAAAAAAACATGAAACAAGAATAAGAACACATCTTCAATACAACAAGACAAGACAGGCGCAAATTTTCGGCCAACTGGCCTTTGTCAAGGGTAAGATCGCAAACAAGCAAACACCAGATACAAAAACTAGTAGAGAAAGACTCATATGTGTTCTTATTCTTTTTTCGTGTTTTTTTCTGGTTCTTATTTGTGTATGTTTCTGTTTATGTTATTTATTCATTTATCTTTTTATGCATGCATTTATATATTTTTTTGTCTATGGCATGTAATGCTGTTTCAGACGGGTGTTGTTGGCATCCTGTTCATTGGTACGATTGCCACACATTGTATGCATCTCCTGGTCAAATCCAGCAAGGAATTGTCCAAGCGGTGAGTCTTTGCAACATTCTGTTTAAATGTAAGCATGGCTCAGTACCTGTTTGTGTTGTCATTATCATCATCCAGTCCTGTTAATGACTGAAAGGTTGTAATGTCAAATCCTAGCATGATTCTGTTGTCGTCATCATCATCCAGTCCTGTTAACAACTGAAAGGTTGTGACATCAAATCCCATTAATCTTGTCAAAATCATTGTGGGATTATTGGTCCATGGTTTCTAAGAAGAATGTTGAGAGTTCCATGGACAATAAAGAAAACTAACAAGACATTCTTGAAGGAGGCAGACACAAGAAGATCATTATTGAAGAAGATTAGGAAAAGATGAGCAACATTTATAGGCCATTTTATCAGGAAAGGTGAATTAGAGCACCTGGTCACACAGGAATGCTGGAGGGAAAGAGAGCAACAGGCAGACCCAGGGAGAAAATACTGGATGGACTTGCAGAGTGGCTGAAGATATAGAGGGTGGAAGATGTACTTACAGTGACAGGGGATGGATTTGTATGGAGGGCCATGATCGCCAACGCCTTGCGGCAGAGCTCATGATGATGATGATGATGATGATATCATGACTAAGTAAAATGGAAAGGTGTTACTCTTTTCTAGACCTAACAATGGCTGATATGGGCTTGCCAACCAATACATTCTCTGTGTAATTTATGGTACATAATTGTTCCAATGATATCTGTAAGATTGAATGCACTGTACAATGCGAGATAACCCTGTCGTTTTGTAGCCCCATGTCCATCACAGTAAGATCCCCTGATATAGACCAAGTAACTCCCCTTGACGAATGCAACGTGAGTAGTAATAAAGCCAGTCAGACTCTATGCAGCTCTCCTTGGTTGTTCATCTGGCTCTTTCCTACCTGGCGGAACAAAACATGGTGTCAGAAGTGGGATCGATGCAGCAGTAAATCTACAGCAAGTAAGTGCTCATCGAGCTATAAACCCATTACCGATCCGTTGACCCCTTTACATTTTGCCGCCAACAACGTTGCCGAATCACTTGTAAATTCTGAGGACATTAATCCGTCAGATCAGGTACCGTGGCAGACCCCTCTCACAAGCTCTCAAAGCGGCGGGAGGACTGGCACGTAGTTTAGTGGTACGTACACAATCCCCACACAAGAATAGGCAATACGTGGTTCAGTGATACGTACAAGGAAACATGGCATCTCAGCAACAAAATCCGGTTATGGATTGGTCTGCAACCAACCTCCATGCCGAATGGAAGCGTTTCAAACAACATGCGGAATTGATGTTTCTGGGGCCTCTGCACAGCCATACAGAGGAGAGAAAAGCTGCATTCCTGCAAATCTGGGTGGGAGACAGAGGACGTGAGATCCTAAACTCATGGAACCTTTTAGCTGAGGAAACCAAAGTACTGAACACATTGTACGCCAAGTTTGAACAACATCTCCAACCCAGAAAAAACGCAGTATTTGCACGATACATTTTTCATGAGAGAAAACAGCGACAGGATGAAACCTTTGACTCTTTTGTAACGGACCTCAGAAATCTAGCCAAGGAGTGCGCATATGACAAACCCGAAGAGATGGTCAGGGACCGGATTGTGTCAGGCATATCATCCCAGGATCTGCGGGAGAAGCTACTGACTGAAGGAGATAACCTTACCATGGTCAAAGCCATAGATATCGCCAACTGCCATGAGACAACCAGACAGCACCTCAGGTCTATGGCCAGCAAGACCAATGAAAATGTCGACGCAATCAGCAAACCACCGGTGCACAGACAGCCCCAGCAACAGTGGCAACGCGGCCAAGGCAACAGGCCTCAACAAAACCACCCTGAAGCCAACGACTGTCGGAACTGTGGAAGAAAACACAGGAGAAGAGAGTGCCCTGCTTTTGGCCAAACGTGCAATCACTGTAAGAAGAAAAACCACTGGGCCACAGTATGCCTGACCAAGAAACGAGAGCAGAACTACACACAGGCAATCCACACTGTGGAAGAAGAGGAAGAGGGCGAACCACCTCTGTATGTATCCACGATATCAAGCACAGCCGATCTTCCGGACGCCGCCTACGCAGATATCATCATCAACGCAAACGATACAGTGCGTTTTAAAATAGACACTGGGGCACAAGTCAATGTCATCCCATTGCCCACATACAACAAGATGTCAGAACCACCACCAATGCAGACTTGCAAAGACAACTTAGTGGGCTACACTGGGCAACCAATTAAACTCGCCGGCTTTTGCCACCTGACAGGAACGTTCAAAGGGCACACGTACACCGGCAGATTCTACATTGCTGACACCCCTTCCCAACCAGTCCTTGGTCTCCAAGCGTCCCTGAAACTCCAACTCATGAAGCTGATTCTCTCAGTTACCACCACTCCAGCTAGCAAAGGGTCAATCCTTCAAGAATACAAGGAACTGTTCTCAGGACTAGGCTCCCTGGAAGGCAAAATCACCCTCCATCTCAAGCCAGACGCCATTCCGATCGTCCACCCACCAAGGCGCGTTCCGCACGCACTCAAGAATAAGCTGAAAGAGGAACTGACAAAGATGGAGGGCAATGGTGTCATCACCAAAGTCACTGAGCCAACAGACTGGGTAAACTCGCTCGTCGTGGTAGAAAAACCCAACGGAAAACTACGAATCTGTCTAGATCCCAAAGACCTGAACACTGCGATAAAACGCCCCCACTACCCCATGCCAACACTGGAGGATGCGCTTGCCAAAATGGCTGGTGCCAAGTACTTCAGCACATTAGATGCCCAGTCAGGATACTGGCAGCTCCAACTAGACGAACAGTCCTCGTACCTTACCACTTTTAACACCCCATTTGGGCGCTACAGGTTCAACAGACTCCCCTTTGGCATCAATAGCTCGCAAGATGACTTCCAGAGAAAAATGGACGAAATCTTCGAGGACCTACCCGGGGTAACTGCCCTGATTGACGACATCATTGTCAGTGGGAAGACCATCGAAGAGCATGACAAGAACCTGCGAGCAGCACTCAACAGGGCCGCTGCAAGAAATCTGAAGCTGAACCCAGACAAGCTCATTGTGGGGAGACGAGAAGTGAAATACTTTGGCCATATTATTTCGGCAGAGGGACTGAAACCCGACCCCTCCAAGATACGGGCAATCCAAGACATGGCCCCACCAGCAGACAAAAAGGAGCTACAAACTATCATGGGAATGATCACCTATCTGGCAAAATTCGCACCGAACCTCTCAGAACTCACAAAACCGATCCGGGACCTTCTCAAAGAAGATGCAGAGTTCACCTGGGATACGCCACAACAACAAGCCCTCGAAGAGACGAAGCGAACCATTCTCAGCCAACCAGTACTCGCTTTCTTCCAGCCAGGGGAACCCGTCACACTACAAGTGGATGCCAGCAAGAATGGGTTAGGCGCAGTAATCCTCCAAAGTGGCAGGCCAATAGCCTTCGCTTCGAAAAGCTTGAGTCAATCAGAGCAGCAGTACGCACAGATAGAGAAGGAACTGTACGCAATACTGTTTGGGTGCAAGCGTTTCCACCAGTACATATACGGCAATGAAATCACTGTCCAAACTGACCACAAGCCGCTTGAAAGCATTACAAAGAAACCTCTCAGCGCAGCACCAGCCCGGTTGCAACGCATGCTACTCCAGCTGCAGAAGTACAACCTCCGGATCATTCATGTTCCCGGCAAGGAAATCCCTGTGGCAGACACACTGTCCAGGAAATATCTGCCAGCAGAGCCAGAAGACGAAATGCTCAAAGACCTTGACGTCCAAGTCCACACTATCATTTCCAACATGCCTGTATCCGACAGAAAGATGCAACAAATCCAAGCAGCCACCCAGAACGACCCCCAAATGCAGGACCTGAAGAGTGCCATACAAGATGGATGGCCCCGATATCGCCAGAACTGCAAGGAAAGCATCGCTGATTTCTGGAACTTCCGTGACGAACTGGCCATAGTTGATGGCGTAATCTTCAAAGGGAGCAAGATACTGATCCCTCCCCCTCTACGCCCCGAAATGCTGGACACAATACATTCAGGGCACTTTGGGATTGAAAAGACACAACAGCGTGCAAGGGAGATCCTCTTCTGGCCCGGCATGACAACTCAGATTTATAACAAAGTTGCGGCCTGCCCCATCTGCGCACCCACAAGACCCTCAAATCCCAAAGAACCCATGATACCCCATGAAATACCATCCCGTCCATGGCAGAAGGTAGCCACTGACCTCTTCACATGGGACAACAAACAGTATCTCATCACTGTGGACTACTACAGCCGCTTCCTAGAAGTAGACGAGCTGACCAGCACCACCTCCAGTGCCATCATCCGCAGGCTGGCCGTCCACTTTGCCAGACATGGCATACCCGAGGTCGTCATCAGTGATAACGGCCCACAGTTTTCTGCGGAAGAGTTCACCAACTTTGCATCAACCTGGGATTTCAAACACACCACTAGCAGCCCAGGCTATCCCCAGTCAAATGGTCTCGCTGAGAAATCGGTGCAGACAATGAAGAACATCCTGAGCAGAGCAAAAGCAGAAGGCAAAAACCCCCTACTCAGCCTCCTCGAGTACAGGAGTACCCCGGTAGATGGGCTGAAATCCCCAGCGCAACTTTTAATGGGCCGCCAGTTACGGTCCGTCCTACCCACTGCCGCACAGCAGCTCGATCCAACGACAGTTGACCCAACCACAGTCATCTCCAGAAGACAACAACTGCAGGCCGACCAGAAGCAGTATTATGACCGCACTGCTCACACTCTGCCAACTCTCAAAAACGGGGAACAAATCTACGCACAACTAACCAAGGGTGACACGTGGAAACCAGCGACAGTTGTGGGGCCAACTGACAGCCCCAGATCGTTCCGCATCCAGACACCTGAAGGTCACCAGTTCCGGAGGAATCGCCGTTTTTTGCGCCAATCCTGTCAGACGCCACCACCCAAGACAGTACAACCCAGCAAGGTCGAACCTCCAGAGCAACTTCCTGAAGTGCCTCTCCCCACGCCTTGCCAAGATGTTCCCATCACCCCTCCGATGGAGACTTACGTGACCCGGAGCGGCCGAAACGTGAATCCACCAGAGAAGCTAAACCTGTAAGGTGTGACCAGACACGCCTAATAAAGACTCAGGCTGTGCCTGTAGGGCGCGACCAGCCCGCATCGCAATGTATTAGCATCAGTATTATATCCACTACTGGAGACATAGCGAAAATAGCCTTATCTACCTTTCCTTACATTTTGTTTTCTTCTTCCTTTTTCTGTTTTGTCTTTTTATGTTTTCCTTGGCAATTTTTTTTATAGGAAGGGGGATGTAAGATTGAATGCACTGTACAATGCGAGATAACCCTGTCGTTTTGTAGCCCCATGTCCATCACAGTAAGATCCCCTGATATAGACCAAGTAACTCCCCTTGACGAATGCAACGTGAGTAGTAATAAAGCCAGTCAGACTCTATGCAGCTCTCCTTGGTTGTTCATCTGGCTCTTTCCTACCTGGCGGAACAAAACAATATCCATGCTTGAAGTTCTATGCTCGAAAAAGTAGGCCTACATAATTCACAGGTGTTTATTTTCACATCCATGTGAGTTTTACATTACACTTGTGCATGCTTTAGAGTTAGCAGGTGTGCAGTGATTGTGGGTCAAATGGTATTGTTACATATCTGTGTTAGCAGAATAGTTGTGATAAAAATGAAGTAAGCAGGTGTGCAGTGATTGTGGGTCAAATGGTATTGTTACATATCTGTGTTAGCAGAATAGTTGTGATAAAAATGAAGTAAGCAGGTGTGCAGTGATTGTGGGTGAGATGGTATTGTTACATATCTGTGTCAATGGAATAGTTGTGGTAAAAGTGGAGTGTGTGGCCTTGTGTTCAAGCTTCTGCCAATGGTGTAAGAAATCCAGGTTTGAATCACATATAAGATTTTAAGTATAGGTCTTGGTGTTAACCTTTTAAGTGAGCTGTACACCTTGTTCTCGTGTGAAGCATGTTAAAGATCCCATGGCAGCAAAGGAGTTGTCCCTGGCAAAATTCTGCATTGAAATTCACTGTTATACATAAATAGTATCCCCACCTTCTGGAAATTCTGTGCTAGAAATTTTCTCTTTTCTGTCAGTCTCTTTCTTTCTGCCTTGTTTCCTTTGCTTTCTGTCATTTCTTCCTACCATTTCTGCCTTGCTGGTCCATTCACCTGTATGTGTTCGATAAAGTCTTAGGATTGATAATTGTGTACATGTATTAAGGATATTTTTGGCTCTAGGGAGATGAAATATACGGAAGCAATTTTAGATAATTTATGCCCATTATCATATATGTTTTGGTGTCCTTAGGTATGCTTAAATTTGTATTCAGGTGGTTTTTTTTAAAATCCTCTGTGCGATGAATTTGACGGTGTGGTCAGCATCAGGTGCATGTCCTTAGATTATGTGCACGAATGCATTGATATGTGTATTTAATTTTCTTTTCTTTTTCCGTTTTGTAGTTTTGTATGTTTTGAAGCAGTCATAGCCCTGATATGGCTCTACACAGATGGCTGGGCTTTAAGCAACAGTAGCAATAACAATAACTGTATTTTATCAGTTATCTGGAGAACAGCTGTAGTATTGTGCACCACTGATAACAGCATCATGTCGTTTTATTCTGTTAAATATCAGAGTGATAGTAAAACAACAATAAGAAATGAATTATTTGTGACTAAAACAGAACAAAGTAAACAAAACAAATGAAACATCAATCTTGAACATAAGACCAATATATTTTATGTATTTCTCTCCTTTCTCATAGTTGTGTGTAGGGTAGTTGCAGAGTATAAAGGTAAACTTGTGGCGCTCCTTTTTGAGGAGTGTTCTGAGTTAACGGTTTTTGTGCTTTGTATCTGCTTCTATGTTAGCTGAATGGGTAGCGCAAACTGTGTTGGATTTGAGAAGTTCTGCAATATGGGAGATAATTCCTATGTGACTCTCAAGAGTTATGTTCTTTGAAACAGAAAACAGTTTTGTCTCTGCATTGTACATATCAAGATCATAAAAAAATTCTCACCCCCGATCTTCCTCACTTCCTTCTGAATAATACAAGTCATTTCTTTGGTGTTTCCAGACCTGTAAAAGTTCATTGATGTGAACAACAAGGTGCATCAGCCATTTTGAGAAGTCTGTCTACACCACTACTAGAAACATTATAAAGGGGAAAAAAAGATTCCGAAAGAAAATATCCAGACATTACTTTTGTTAAGAAGGAACTTGTGTGACACAAGTTCCTTCCTAAGAAAAGTAAAATCTGGATATATTGTATTCTGTGTTTATCGTAAGTAAAACAGTATCCTTTTAATCATATCAATCTGATTGATGTAAGTAACAAACATGGAAAATCTGTGGACAAGTTGTGTGCAGTGAGCACAGTTCTGCCAAAAACTCTGTGTTGGGACAGTAAAGAGGTTAAAATATTTGTAAATGCTTATGTACATGTACATACTGTATGTACAACATCCAAAAGATCCACAGATGTCTGCTTCAAGTATTTATTTCTCATTGCTCTTATTGGAAGTTTATGTGATGAGCGCAGTAGTCTGGTGGATAAGTTGGTTGACGTCCATTTGGAAGGTCCGGGGTTCGGCCCTGCCTGGGTACCTCCCAACTGGTTGGTTAAGGTTGGAGATTTTCCTGATCTCCCAGATCAGCATCTCTTTGTGCCTAAATCCTGTTTGTTGTGTATATGCAAACAAAGCATAAAATACCTAATATGTGTAAGATCCAGTACGTCAGTTTGTTGTGAAATGGCTTACGGACATATGAAAACACCCAGAATGCATACCCACCAATGGCAGAAGAGTATGCAGACTGTGCAGCAACATGCTGTCTGCATAGTGTGAATGAAACAGGATGTATACACAAATGCAAGGAATATCAGAACATTTAAAAACTGTATAAAAAAGAAAGGAAGTGTAAGCCTTTCACTTCCAAACTCTATCCGCCAGCTGCAAAAACTTAACACTTTCACTCCTCACCCTATCTATAGCTTCCTGCAGGAAACTGGCAGGTAGGGTGAGGGTGTGAAAGGGTTTACCGGCTTCCTGCAGGAAGCTGGCAGATAGGGTGAAGGAGTGAAAGGGTTAAGCTTTTTGCTTCGCTGTCATGGTTGATAGTGAAGGATGCAGGCAGATAGGGTGAGGGAGTCATAAGGTTAACATGAAAGTTAGAACAGGATAATGCACACACCATCTTTGTCTGTTGTAAGGATCAGAAAAAAGAGCAAAGATTCTTGCCCACTTTACAGGTGCAGGTAAAAATATGTTTGTATGTATGCTGCATTATAAACAACAATGTATGTTTTGTGTGTGTTTGTGTGTGTGTGTGTGTGTGTGTGTGTGTGTGTTGTGTGTGTGTGTGTGTGTGTGTGTGTGTTGTATGTGTATAGATTGAATATGTATGAGGTGGATATATGTATAAGTGTGTACATGTCTGTATGCAAGTATGTACATATATCTGTGTGTGTATACATGCATGTGCTCATACTTATACATTTCTATGTGTACATGTCATGATGTGCAGAGCCTCAGGAATGGACAAACTGGGCTATGCAGAAGTGATGGAACTGTCCCTGAAGACAGGACCCCCCAAGCTGAGGTGGATGGCTATTCATGCCAGGTAAGTAACTTTTCTGCCCTTTCGCTACCAGCTGGAAGGTTGTGGGTTCGAAACCCCATCAGTCCCTTCAGAAATCATTTTGGGATTTTTCAGCTCTAACCAGCTCCTACCCAGACTTGAGTATGCTACGGACTCATTGGGAAAACTGGGACCACACAGTTAAGTCTCATCCACTTCATGGATGCATCGTTGAGGAGTGTTTGTATCTCTCGGGCCTGGTTGATGCCAGGATATGATTATGATAGCAGGCAAAGAGTACAGCTCTGTCACACAGTCTCAATCCTAGGTGGAACTCAATAGCAACATGATTATCAGTCTCATCAACATCATTATGAAAACTGTGCTTACTTCTGTGGCCACTAAGATGGCGTAAAAAGTGGGACAAAAAAAAATTTGCCCTTTCACCAGGAAATGTCTTAACCCATTTACAGCTGTATTGTCATACGTAAAATGTCCCCCTCCCTCCCCTTGTATTCAAATTTATTCACCAATGTCACACAAGTACAGCCACCCTAACATACATTCTGCTGTTTACTTATTCATAACTATAGAAGAAAGAATCTTTTAACATGACAGTGCAGCCATAGTTAGGCACAAAAACACACAGATACACATGTCATTTACATGTAACCAAGATTATTCCAGTGATAGGCTGATACAATACTAGTATGAAAATATAGATTATGTGAAACATAGTGTAGGTAGGGCCTCAGGACCTGGCCAGTTCATGGGTTTATGTGCAGGCTTAAGGCTTGTGCCATGATCATCATACACATGGCACCTGTGACGTTAGTGCACGTGGAATTCACTCTGAGCGCAGAGACGTCGTCTTGAGAAACTGAAACTGAAACTAGCCCAAACAGTATATTAACGTCGTGTTTTATACTCCCAACGATCATTTACAAACAAGGTATTTTTTAATATTTTGTTTTACCCTTAAGATCCAGCAGTCATACTTTGTTTTACCTTTTAGCCCAAACAGTGTTTTACACACAAAACTGAAACTGGCCCACACTGTGTTTTACACACAAAACTGAAACTGGCCCACACTGTGTTTTACACACAAAACTGAAACTGGCCACAAACTGTGTTTTACAACACAAACTGAAACTGGCCCAAACAGTGTTTTTTACACACAAAACTGAAACTGGCCCACACTGTGTTTTACACACAAAACTGAAACTGGCCCACACTGTGTTTTACACACAAAACTGAAACTGGCTCACACTGTGTTTTACACACAAAACTGAAACTGGCCCACACAGTGTGTTTTACACACAAAACTGAAACTGGCCCACACAGTGTGTTTTACACACAAAACTGAAACTGGCCCACACAGTGTTTTACACACAAAACTGAAACTGGCCCACACAGTGTGTTTTACACACACAACTGAAACTGGCCCACACTGTGTTTTATACACACAAAACTGAAACTGGCCCACACAGTGTTTTACACACAAAACTGAAACTGGCCCACACAGTGTTTTACACACAAAACTGAAACTGGCCCACACAGTGTTTTACACACAAAACTGAAACTGGCCCACACAGTGTTTTACACACAAAACTGAAACTGGCCCACACAGTGTTTTACACACAAAACTGAAACTGGCCCACACAGTGTTTTACACACAAAACTGAAACTGGCCCAACAGTGTTTTGCACACAAAACTGAAACTGGCCCATTCTGTTGTCTTTTGTTAAAATGAATATGAGAATTGCATCTTTAGCTAAAAACGTTACAATTGATTAAAAGCGTGGGTTGCATACTCTGGCATTTTTTAATGTGTTTTGTAAATATTCTGCTGCTGTTTACACTGTGTGGGTTATGTTTCCTGTAAGCAATTCATCAATAGCATGTCATTATTTGTGCTGGATGGATTTTGTTACATATAACCTGTCATTTGTTGTTGTTGTGTGTTTGTGTTCTTTTGTCAAAACAACATTTGTGAAGGCAACAAGAAATAGTTGTTGCATTGATTTGAGTGATTTACATAGTATGAATGTTTTGTTTTTTGCAAGCGATTTGTCCATGTACTGTTGCCGTTTATATGTATACATAGTGTGTATGTTGTAGGCAGTTTGGGAACGCTGTTTTTTTGTTTAATATATGGGATGTTCTTGCATGTTGCATACATTTTGTGGATACTTTGGTACTGTTTATATATGCAGTGCTTCTGCATGTTGCAGGTGGTTTGTAAATGCTGTGTTGATGTTTATATCTGTATGTAGTGCTTTTGTGTGTTGCAGGCGATTTGTGAACGCTCTATTGCTGTTCCACTCAGTATGGATTCTGTTGTGTCTACATTGTGTTTATCGCCACCAGCATCAAAAGTGTAAGGCCACCATGCATCACGTCTTTTTTCTGTCATGAGTTATCTTTAACTCTTTGACTCCCTCACCCTATCCACCAGCTTCCCGCAGGAGTCAAAGGATTAATGGGCCAGTGTCTTAGAGAAGACTGAAACTGAATTTGTTGTGATAGTGAGCACTGGAATGGGCCATGGGCTGTTGTTATCATGTATGTTGTGATAGTGAGCACTGGATGGGCCATGGGCTGTTGTTATCATGTATGTTGTGATAGTGAGCACTGGGATGGGCTGTTGTTATCATGTATGTTGTGATAGTGAGCACTGGGATGGGCCATGGGCTGTTGTTATCATGTATGTTGTGATAGTGAGCACTGGGATGGGCCATGGGCTGTTGTTATCATGTATGTTGTGATAGTGAGCACTGGGATGGGCCATGGGCTGTTGTTATCATGTATGTTGTGATAGTGAGCACTGGGATGGGCTGTTGTTATCATGTTTGTTGTGATAGTGAGCACTGGGATGGGCCATGAGCTGTTGTTATCATGTATGTTGTGATAGTGAGCACTGGGATGGGCCATGGCTGTTGTTATCATGTATGTTGTGATAGTGAGCACTGGGATGGGCCATGGGCTGTTGTTATCATGTATGTTGTGATAGTGAGCACTGGGATGGGCCATGGGCTGTTGTTATCATGTATGTTGTGATAGTGAGCACTGGGATGGGCCATGGGCTGTTGTTATCATGTATGTTGTGATAGTGAGCACTGGGATGGCCCATGGGCTGTTGTTATCATGTATGTTGTGATAGTGAGCACTGGGATGGGCCATGGGCTGTTGTTATCATGTATGTTGTGACAGTGAGCACTGGGATGGGCCATGGGCTGTTGTTATCATGTATGTTGTGACAGTGAGCACTGGGATGGGCCATGGGCTGTTGTTATCATGTATGTTGTGACAGTGAGCACTGGGATGGCCCATGGGCTGTTGTTATCATGTATGTTGTGACAGTGAGCACTGGGATGGGCCATGGGCTGTTGTTATCATGTATGTTGTGATAGTGAGCACTGGGATGGGCCATGGGCTGTTGTTATCATGTATGTTGTGATAGTGAGCACTGGGATGGGCCATGGGCTGTTGTTATCATGTATGTTGTGATAGTGAGCACTGGGATGGGCCATGGGCTGTTGTTATCATGTATGTTGTGATAGTGAGCACTGGGATGGGCCATGGGCTGTTGTTATCATGTATGTTGTGACAGTGAGCACTGGGATGGGCCATGGGCTCTTGTTATCATGTTTGTTGTGATAGTGAGCACTGGGATGGGCCATGGGCTCTTGTTATCATGTATGTTGTGATAGTGAGCACTGGGATGGGCCATGGACTCTTTTTATCATGTATGTTGTGACAGTGAGCACTGGGATGGGCCATGGGCTGTTGTTATCATGTATGTTTTGATAGTGAGCACTGGGATGGGCCATGAGCTGTTGTTATCATGTATGTTTTGATAGTGAGCACTGGGATGGGCCATGGGCTGTTGTTATCATGTATGTTTTGATAGTGAGCACTGGGATGGGCCATGAGCTGTTGTTATCATGTATGTTGTGATAGTGAGCACTGGGATGGGCCATGGGCTGTTGTTATCATGTATGTTTTGATAGTGAGCACTGGGATGGGCCATGAGCTGTTGTTATCATGTATGTTGTGATAGTGAGCACTGGGATGGGCCATGGGCTGTTGTTATCATGTATGTTGTGATAGTGAGCACTGGGATGGGCCATGGCTGTTGTTATCATGTATGTTGTGATAGTGAGCACTGGGATGGGCCATGAGCTGTTGTTATCATGTATGTTTTGATAGTGAGCACTGGGATGGGCCATGGGCTGTTGTTATCATGTATGTTTTGATAGTGAGCACTGGGATGGGCCATGGGCTGTTGTTATCATGTATGTTGTGATAGTGAGCACTGGGATGGGCCATGGGCTGTTGTTATCATGTATGTTGTGATAGTGAGCACTGGGATGGGCCATGAGCTCTTGTTGTCATGTACACAGTGTTATTTGACCAATCTGGTCTTTTTTGAAAATGTTTCTTTAGCTGTATATATTTTTAAAACTCCTTTTTGTATTCTTAATGTGATGAACTGAGTAGAAGAGTTGGTAGCTCTAGCATTGAGATAGAGAGAGGATGACAAATTGGGTCAGGGATCATATGCCTAACAGGCAGAGTGTACTCTGGTTCAGCATCCTGTGTGTGTGTGTGTGTGTGTGTGTGTGTGTGTGTGTGTGTGTGTGTGTGTGTGTGTGTGTGTGTGTGTGTTTTGTGTGTGTGTGTGTGTGTGTGTGTGTGTGTGTGTGTGTGTGTGTGTGTGTGTGTGTGTGTTACCAGAGAGCCAGAGATACAGGATGACAACTTGGATTAAGGGTCACATATCTAGCAGGTTGAGTGTATCCTAGCTCAGCATCCTCTGTGTGTGTGCAAACAACAAACACATTGTTCTATTCCTGTAAAATGCGATGAGCATGCTTTTGACATGGACTGTTTGTGCTGTATAAATGAAACTATTCTGCTTTGAGGGGCATCCCAAAGACATATCTTGGATGCAGCCCAGACCCCTTAGAGTGTAATTTCAAGGAGTTTAGGGCCAAAACACTTGCTTAAAGGGGACTTGATCTTTTCACAACACTGCCTCACTATAGCTACTATTCCCTGAGTACACTGTAGGCAGGAAGCAGATATGCCCTGGGGACATCCTATTTTGATCATTTTTATTTAATTTTCCTGAGTAGGCCATAAAAGCTAGCTTATTGATGTTAGAACAACTTTTTAGATCACTCTTTCATCTCCCTAGTGAAGCAAAAATATATTCTGTAAGTTATGTTTTGTACTTTTGAAAATGTCAACGTGAGCCACAAAATCAAAAACCCCGGACAGCCACAGGATTCATAAAAATTGTTATTTTCAGCATATGATGGCCAAAAATGCAGGAAAAAGGACATAAAAGACAATATTTCAACATTTTAGAACATAATGTAACAAAGTGTAACATACCAGTTACATAATTAGCAATATCATTATACAAATAGTGTGGATGTACTATTTCAGTCATTTCACATAAGTACATAGCTTCTTCTAAAGCAGTGGTTTGTTCATCCATATGATAACAGAATAGCAAATAAAAAAGTAAATGATAAAGTGCATATAATTAGGAAATTTAGAAAACCCAAAATGAAAAAAAGACAACAAGTTAACACAAAACAAACAAGTAAATTAACATGAACATGTAAACAAGCACAGACTCAGGCGGACTGAAAAGATCAATGCGGAAGGGAAGAAAAAATATGGAAAGTATACACCAACCTTTGAATTTGATGATGAAGACATAGCCATGATGATGATGTGATGAATTAATACAGGTTCATGAAAAGAACAAATTTGTCGAAATCACCTTAGCACAAATACATTGAAAAAGCCACAACCACTACACCTGAAACACTTAAAAAGCCACAACCACTGCACTTGATATACTGATAAAGCCACAACCACTGCACTTGATACACTGATAAAGCCACAACCACTGCACTTGATACTCTGAAAAAGCCACACAAACAACTTATATTCACTTTTGCTACTTCGGCGGCCGTGAAAGTTGTCTGTTTAGTCATGTTTACACAGCAGAGTGAACGACGCAGGTAACACGAAGAGACAAAGAGTTGGGGTTGATTGCTTTCAACACAAATTAAACAATGAAATTGCCCCTTTTAAGCCGGCAACGTGGCATCGTATGATGTAGTAAGAGTTTCTTTGTGTAGTTTCGACACGTTTTCAGGGAATTTCCATTGACGTACTGACGCATTCAATTTTAGAACAGGCGTCACAAACATTCTTGCTACATGTCCACAGCGACCTTTCGGCCGTAGCGAGCGGGCTCGCGACTTGTCCTTACGGCATAGGCAGGCATAGCGACTATTCTCGCGTCATGTCGCGAAAAGGTTAAAGAGAGCACCAGGTAGACCCAGGGAGAAAATATTGGACGGACTCGCAGGGTGGCTGAGGACAGAGAGAGTGGGAGATGTACTTGCAGAGACAAGGGATAGATACATATGGAGGGCCATGATCACCAACACCATGATGATGCTGAAAGGAGACTTCTCCTCTGAAGACCTTCTGCTGTCTAGCTGTCCCTAGAGTTTCTTGCTCTTGTTTCAGTAGAATAGTTCGTAGCTCCAGCATGTTTTGAGAATTTAGTGATGTTGTTGAATCTTAACGTGACTGAATGTTGTGTGTATCTGATTATTGATATGTGTGTGGTGAGGTATAGAAAAGTCATAGCTTGTTAAACTGATTGTGGTGTTAGTGTGTGTGTGTGTGTGTGTGTGTGTGTGTGTGTGTGTGTGTGTGTGTGTGTGTGTGTGTGTGTGTGTGTGTGTGTGTGTGTGTGTGTGTGTGTGTGTGTGGTGTGTGTGTGTGTGTGTGTGTGTGTGTGTGTGTGTGTGTGTGTGTGGTGTGTGTGTGTTTGTGTGTGTGTGTTTGTGTTGTGTGTGTGTGTGTTAGTGTGTGTGTGGTGTGTGTGTGAGTGTGGTGTGTGTGTGTGTGTGTGTGTGGTGTGAGTGGTGTGTTGTGTGTGTGTTCTATGAGTGTGTGTGTGGTTGTGGGTATCTGTTTGTCTGTCGGTCTGTCTTTTTTCCTATCTTTTTGTTGCTTAATGATATGCACGTGAAACTTTGAGAAGGCCGTAACTGTTGTGTGTAATTGTTGGCTGGAATGAAATGTAGTAAAGTGGCAGACCACAGTACATTTTTAACTTCATTTACTTATTTTTTATTTTGTATAAAGGTTGTGGACGACACGTACCCAAGCAGTCCTGACCTGCGTGTGTATGAGTTGGCAGCATCCTTCATTCTGGGCCTGTACTGCATGATCACAGATCTTCGAACCCTGGCCCCCTTCTCCTTCTTCGCTAACATCCTCACCCTGGCCGGTCAGTGTATAGCTTGTTGTTTGTGCTTTAACCCTTTAGCACTAGAGTTTCAATTTTAGTTTCAGTCTCTCAAGGCGATGTCTCCGCGCTCGGAACAAATTCCATATGCACTAATGTCACAGGCGCCATTTGTGTGGTGATCATGGCACAAGCCTTGAGCCTGCACATAAACCCATGAGCTGGCCAAGTCCTGAGGTCCTACTTAACCTATATTTTACCTAGTCTATATTTTATACTGGTATTGTATCAGCCTGTCACCAAAATAATATTTAGCATTGGAATTACATATTACTAAATGTTCATTTAAGTATATTGGTTTGGTTGTGTAACAAAATCCAGTGGTCCTGCTAAGTCAGTCCTCCAGGAAACTGTTGAGAGATGGAGGTGAAAGGGAAGACAAGAGAAAAAAAAATAGTGTGACAGTATTATGAAACGGACAGAGAAATCATTTGCAAAAACCCGGGCTTTGGCACACAACTGACAGAACTGATGAATCTGGTGAACAGTTTTTGTAGTGCAGCACCCCAGTGACTCTTCACGCAGTTAACCCTTTAACTCCCACACATGAAAGCATAACCAGAAATACACGAAAATAGAACTACAACATGTTTTTAATACACAAGACAAGACAGAGGCAAATTTCAACCAGCAGGGAAGGGAACATTAACCTTAATGGGAAGGAATAGGATTTTAATGGGAAGGGAACATGATCTTAATGGGAATGAAACAGAATCTTAATGGGAAGGCAGACAAGATGTTAATGGGAAGGCAAACAAGATCTTAATGGGAAGGCAAACAAGATCTTAACTCATTGACGATGAGCCGCTTCATGTGAAGGGGCCATCTGTGATGTCATAAACGATGTGCCGCTTCCAGGGAAGCGGCGGATGTAATTAATTTTTCACTGTGTGAAGCAGCCTTGCTATCAAGGGAAATCAACCAGTCATTAAGTTGTAACCTTCCATACATAGTTCCTTCCCTTAGACTGTCTGCCAACACTTTTCTTTGTCTGAGTTGGGCTTGTTTTTGCTGTACCCCAAGTGACTGTAACTGATAATCTTTTTTAATTTTGTGGCATAAGTGACTATGAAAAGGATCAAACTGACTGAAATTTTGCTGTTCAAAGCTTTTCCTGCCATCATTTGACCCGAAAAGACACTAAAGGTAGGAAAATATTTGACAATGAACTGATTTCATAATGTTGCATGTGTGTAAATTTGACTTCAGAACTTTTTTATTTTTTTGCATTTACACAGCATTTTGACCTGACATTTTGGAAAGTTTACCTGAATTACTCATACAAGTTGGTTTCATTTCTAAAAAGTAGACATAATGAGCTTTCTAAAACTGTATAACTTATGTTTTTATTGCAAATAGAAGGGGCTCAGAATTTTTGTAAAACTGCTAAAAATAGTGCGTCTCAGGAAATTTGCCGGGGTCCATTTAGCGTCGTCGTCAATGAGTTACCTTTTATGCGTCGTGCCTGCCATATGTGGCAGGCCAATCTTCCCCATTCCGTCTGCGTTGCCTGCACTATATGGCAGGCGCCCTCTCACACCCCCAGTGCCGTGTCTGCCACTAGTGGCAGGCAGAGCGGCAAAAAATTCCTGACTACGGTCAAAGGGAAAAAACATCTACTTTTGGGTTAGAATAGTTTTTTTCAGTATCTTAGCTAGTTATAGACCTTGGTTCCATTCACTTAGGCTTTTCCAAGTGATCACATTTAGTCACAGAAGATAGTGACCCAGACCACATTCCAGACTTGGTACAGGGTGCTCGTGTTCTTAGCCCAGGCGAGAAATGGCTGCACATGCAAGGTCACGTTCTGTTTTTTCGGCTGCAGAAGCGCTTGAATTGATATTGCAAAATGGTTCTGTTGATGAAGGAAATGATTGCGATGTAACTGAACACTGTTGGGAAGAAGGTAATATTTACAGTTTTGTGCCCGTCATTCCCCTGTGCCATGTTGATTTTGTGTGTGTTTCGGATGTAAACAATGTGTCGTGTTTCCTGTTGTCAGTGATCTTATCTTTGATGTCATAATTACTAGCCACTCATCTGAAATAAGTTACTAATATCTTAGTTCAAAAGTTGAAATATCGCACTTTCCATTGATATCAAACATTTTAACTGTAGGTTTAAAACCGCCTGGGGAAAAAAATCACAAAAGTGGCAAAAATCGGCCGTCGGCAGGGAGAGTAAGCGTGTGCGAGAGTTCAGCTGCGAGGGATGGAGCGCTGTGCGAGCGCGCAACGGCATGAAAGAATTAATGGGAAGGGAACAGAATCTTAATAGGAAAGGAACGTATTCTTAATAGGAGGGGAACATCGTCTTGATGGGAAGAGAAACATAATCTTAATGGAAAAGGAACAGAATCTTAATGGGAATGGAACTGGACTTCAATGGGCAGGGAACAGAACACATTTTCATTCCCTCACCCTGTCCATCAGCTTCCTGCAGGTTCCTAACTCTGTCCCTCCCTCACCCTCCTGCCAGAAGCTGGTGATAGGGTGAGGGAATGAAAGGGTTGATGGGGAGGGTCTAAAATTACACCTGTCTGTGTATCTGTAGCAATAAACTTGAAATCTTGTGACAAGTTGTTGACGTGAAATGAACTTGCGGGCTCTATCAGTATATGACCATCACCTTTACTCTTGTTTTCAGGTATGTTCCTCATATTTTTCAACATCACACAAGGATTGCCTGACGTCACTGAACGACCAGCCTTCTCCAATTTCCAGGAACTTCCACTGTTTTTCGGCGCTGCAATTTTTGCCTTTGAAGGCATCAGCCTGGTCAGTACACAAGTTTGGATTTGTTATGTGCGTTTGAGAATGATGGATTGGTTATGTGTTTTGAAAACGCGCATTACTACTTGATTTAGTCATATTTGATGAATAAGGGATATTCTCATGAATGTGTTCAATTTCTTCCTACTTTCACGCTACACTCACTTTTATAATTATGTCCTCTTGTCAGTCTGGCCTGAAAATTACAGACACTTGCAGTTGTTTGTCAAGCAGTTTGAACAACACCCTCAGTGATACATCTGTACAGTGGATGAGACTTGACTGTGTGCTCCTAGTCTTCTCAGTAAGCCCATAGCACATTTAACCCTTTGACTCCCACATCCTATCCACCAACTGCAAAAACTTAACCCTTTGATTCCCTCACCCTATCCACCAGCTTTCTGCAGGATGCTGGTGGATAATGTGAGGGAGTCAAAGGGTTACGTTTTTGCTTTGCTAGCATGGTTAACAATGCAGGATGCTGGTGGACAGGGTACGGGAGTGAAAGGGTTAACTCTGAGTTGTAAGAAATAGTTGGAGCTGAAAAATCCTAGACCGCTTTCTTGGACTGATAGGGGTTTTGAACCCACAATCTCCCAGTCAGTAGTCAGTTGTGCTGATCACTTCACCATGTGAGTGGTTTTAGGTTGGTACCTGGTTCAGTCATGTTCAAGGAATACTGGATACATACAAGAATGTCCCAGGTTTCCTCCTAGATCTGAAAGATTCTCTGTCCCATCCAAAGATCTTCCTTTGAAGTGGAATGGTGGACTGTATGGGTCGCTCCGTTTTCACTGATGGTAACATGGCGTGAATACTTGTCTCTAGATGGCAGGAAAATTGAATTTATCAAGAGGAAACTAAAGCTGATTCTTATCAGTATCATTTATTCATCTGGATCATATGCGATACTCACAAGTATTGATTACTCGTTTCAAGCATGTGTGATTTTTGTGAGTCTCATTTATTTATCAGAATTATTTGTGATTTTCATGAGTATTGATTATTCATTTTAATCATATGTGATTCTCTCATTCTTTATTCATTCATTTTGATCGTGTGTAACTCTTGTGAGTATTGTTTATTCATTTCAGTCATATGGGATGCTCATATTGTTGTTTTTTTCATCTTAAATAATAATTAAAAAAATGATAATAATATAACAGTAATAATGATAATAATAACAACAGTGATAATACTGATGATAATAATTGTGTTGTCACTCATATGTTAGACTGGGTTACCTAAAATCTTTGAGAACTGTACAATACAGAAGACGAAGTAAAGATGCGATCTGTGACAGTTTACTGTCAGTGTATATCAGGGCTTAAAACGTTCCACGTCTGGGCGGAATTCCATGATTTTGGTTTGTCAAAACAAAAAACAAAAACAAAACAACCAAACAAACAAAAAACGAAAGGAGCAAGGCCATCCGTGATCGTCTTGCAAGCGTTCATAGCAACGGCGCACAAGTTATGGCCCCTAATTTGCCCCTTCCCCCCAGACCCCCCTAGTTTCAGTGGTTTTTTCCTCCTCCTGTTTTAAGCCCTGTATATGGGATTGTCTGAGTGTAATGAATCCATCTTGAACAAACTCAGACTAATACTCTTTGGGTATAAACATTGTGATGGCAGTGGCCATGATGGTAATGGGGTAAGACGCTGTAGGTTAAAATCTGTTTATTTCTGGTGTCTTTTGACCTGTTGAAGACCCAAATGTTGATGTCTATCTATCTATCTATCTATCTATCTATATCTATCTATCTATCTATCTATCTATCTATGTATCTATCTATCTATGTATCTATCTATCTATGTATCTATCTATCTATCTATGTAGCTATCTATCTGTCTGTCTGTCTCTGTCTCTCTCTCTCTCTGTGTCTCTCTGTATATATATATATATATATATATATATATATATATATATATATATATATATATATATATATATATATATGTATATATACACATATATGTATAAATATATGTATATATATATATATGTATATATATATAAATATATATATATATATTTTTTGTGTATATTATAATAATAATAATAATAAATGGTTATTTATGAGCGCTTTCCACTTGCACAAAGCGCTTTACAACAACAATAAAAAGTAAAACAAGCACACGAACTCACAGACACACACCAACACACACACAAACACGCACAGACACACACACACAAACCACACACACACGCACGCACGCACGCACACAAACACACACGCGCACGCATTCACACCCAAAAACACGCACATCAAGAATACAGAGCGGCAGAAAGAGGGTCTACAAGAAATGTTGCTGGAAGAGAAAAGTCTTCAGACTAGTTTTAAAGGAGGGAAATGAAGGGCTGTGACGGAGATTGTGAGGCAAGGAGTTCCACATCTGCACAGCAGATGATGAAAAAGCTCGACCACCATGCCTCTCTCGTTTATATTTTGGAACGCGGAATGTTCTATCATCGGTAGCAGAGCGAAGAGATCTGGGTGGTACATAGATCGTAAAGATGTCAGAAAGGTATTTAGGCGCAGTGCCAATTATGACTTGGTAGCAGAGACAAGAAGCTTTGTATTTGATTCTTTGTTCAATAGGTAACCAGTGTAACTCTCGTAGAAGGGGTGTACAATGTGCCGATCTTTTTGCTTTGCACACTATTTTGGCTGCTGAGTTCTGTACTTGTTGTAGTGGTCTGATCAGGGTATGTGGAGAACCGACAAGAAGAGAATTGCAGTAGTCTAGTCTAGATAGTACACAAGAACTGACAAGTGTTTTTGTTGCATCAACTGTGAGGTAGCGACGTATAGAGCTGATGCGTCTGAGTTCATGGTAGGCTACTTGACAGGTTTTACTGATATGATGTTTCATGGACATCTCTTTATCAAGGAAAAAGCCAAGGTCACGTACATTGTCTGAAAATGAGACGGGCGTATTTCCTAGGTCAAAAGTAGGAGGTAGGGAAGTGGCATCAACTGATGGAGGAAGGAGTCTAAGAGCTTCAGTCTTGTCATCATTTAGTTTCAGTTTGTTTTCGGTCATCCAATTTTTAACTTCTGTGACACTATCTTGGAGAGATTGAATGAGATTATCGTAGTTTGAAAGCGTATCAGAATGTTCCAGTTGAGTATCATCAGCATACATTTCATGACGAATGGAATGAGTATCAATGAGATGAGTGAGTGGAGTGGTGTAGAGTATGAAAAGAACAGGGCCCAGAACAGAGCCCTGAGGAACGCCGAAAGTGAGAGTAGATTCAGAGGATCTATTTCCGTCTACTAGAACAATTTGCTTTCTGTCAGAGAGATATGATCGAAACCAGTTGAGCACGATATTTGTAATTCCAAATGTTGTATTCAGGCGTGAGAGAAGGATGTCATGATCTATTGTGTCAAAGGCAGCAGAAAGGTCCAAAAGTAGAAGAACAGATATTTTGTCTTGGTCAATAGCATTCAAAAGATCATTTACAATGCGTAAAAGAACAGTTTCTGTAGAATGGCCAGGCCTGTAAGCAGACTGGTGATCGCTGAGAAGTGAATGAGAGGTCAAATGGGAGAAAAGCTGGCGAAGCACAAGTCGTTCAAGAAGTTTAGAGAGGTATGGAAGGTTGGAGATGGGTCTGTAATTTTTCAACTCGTTGGGGTCCAGATTTGATTTTTTCAGAAGGGGTTTTAACACGGCTGTTTTAAATTCAGTTGGAAAGACGCCGGAAATGAGTGATTCGTTCATGATATGAGTAATGCTAGGCAGAAGAAGGTCTAAATGCTGAATTAGAAATTTGGTGGGCATTGGATCTAGTTCACAAGTCTTTGGAGTTGTCTGCATGATCGTTTTTCTCACTAGATCTTCACTAACGGGAACAAAAGCAGACAAAGGGGTGCTAGAGAAGGGCGGGCTGATGTTATGAGACTGTAATGTTGACGGGAAGTTGTTTCGAATGGTTGCAATCTTGTTGCTGAAAAATTCGGCAAACATATTCGGAAGGAGCTTTATATCTGAGACAGAAGGTAGTGAAACGGACTTATTTTTACCAAGAAGGTGTGACATATTTTGGAAGAGCTGCTTGCATGTGCGAGAACCTGACACTAGCGACGAATAGAAGGTCGTTTTTGCAGTGTGCACTATGTCCGTGACATTGCGCTTCGCAGCATCGTAGATTTGTTTGTGAACAGTGAGCTTTGTTTTTTTCCACTCACGCTCTGCACGTCTGCGTGCGGTTTTAGCTTCGCGAAGTGGACCAGAGACAGCGTTGTACCAGTGGCTTGGTTTTCCATCGCGAACTTTTATCTGTCGCATAGGCGCATGCTTGTCAAAAATAGATGAAAGATTTGAGTTTAATTCTGAGATTGACAGATTTGGTGTTAAGAACTGCGCGATGTCGTGTGCAAGTTTATCGTGATCAATTTTTCCGATGGAACGAGTGGAAACATATTTCGGAGGACGTTTAAGTTTAGGTGTAGATAGATGGCACAAAATGGCAAAATGATCAGAAGCAAGATCATGACACACATTGGTGGAATGAATGATATCGTCATCATTTCTATGTATAACTAGGTCAAGAATATGTCCACACTTCTGAGTTGGTTCGGTGACTGTCTGTATCAGATTAAACATTTCAAATTGTTCTATCAACTTCAAAGCATTTGTGTTAGTAGTGTCATCAACATGAAAATTAAAGTCGCCAGAAATCACAAGTTTGTTTGGGCATTGTAAACAAAAATCAAGGAAACCGGTAAGTTCAGTAAAGAACAGAGGCGTCGTGAGTTCATTTTTCTGGTTTGGTGGAATCCTGTACACAAGGAAGAAGCTTACACGTTGTTCGTTTACTGTTAGTGTTAGCTGGGCCAGTTCAAAAGACACATGATTAAAAGGAAAATTAGACACACTGAAACAATTCTCAGCAAGATGGTCTTTGATGATGACAGCAAGGCCGCCACCACGCTTGATCTTGGTTGTGTGTTGTCTCGGGAAGGAGAGCAGCTTGTAGCCTGGTGGAGTCAGGTCGTTGAGCTTTGCTTCGTCGTCAGTCTTACGAAGCCAGGTTTCCGTAAGGAAGAGGACATCAATGTCGTGCTCGTGAATAAAGTCACGAATGGCTGAACGTTTGACAGAAGGGCCTACAGACTGCGCATTGAAAACACCCATGCACAGCTGATTGGGAATTGTTATTATTATGTATATATACATATATGTATATATATGCATATATAGATAATTATAGGTTATATATCTCTGTTTTTTTGTTTTGTTATTGTTGTTATGACTTCAGTACCTGTTATTGTGTACATTTAACCTTTGACTCCCTCACCCATTCATCAGCATTCTACATTGTCAACCCTGATAGCAAAGCGAAAAATTAATCCTTCCACTCCCTTACCCTATCCACCAGCTTCCTGCTGGAATAGGATAGTATATGGCAGGGCTTAAAACGTTCTGCATCTGGGCGGAATTGCGCGATTTCGGTTTGTCAAAAAAAAAAAAAAAAAAAAAAACAACAACGAAAGGAGCAAGGCATCCATGATCAGCTTGCAAGCGTTCATAGCAACGGCGTGCGAGTTATGGCCCCCGGACCCCCCTAGTTTCAGTGGGTTTTTTCCTCCTGTTTTAAGCCCTGATGGGGGAGTCAAAGGGTTAAGTTTTTGCAGCTTATGGACAGGCTGCAGGACCAAAAGGGTTAAAATGTATCAGCTGTCATCCGTTGTTATAGAATCAATACATGCAGTAATAAAAATTGTTTTTCATTTCCTCAGGTATTGCCATTAGAGAGCAGTATGAAGGAGAGGGAGAGGTTCAGCGGTCTGGCTGGGGTTTTGAACCTAAGCATGGTGTGTGTCACTTGTCTGTACACGGCCATAGGGTTCTATGGGTACCTCAAGTTTGGGCATGAGGTCAAGGGCAGTGTCACACTTAATCTTCCCAGTAGCCCATGGTGAGATTTTTCTTTCCTTTGATAAGTTGTTTCTTTTCTCTCAGTGCAGACATTGTACAATGTATTTACAATCAAAATGTGTGCATAATGTCTGTGCCACTGGACTCTGGCTTTCAAGTTTCAAAGTTTCAGTTTTTATTTCTCAAGACGACGTCCTGTTCGGAATGAATTCCACATGCGCTAACGTCACAAGTGCCATGTGGTGGAGAAGATCCAGAATGATCACAGCACAAGCCTTAAGCCTGCACATAAACCCATGAGCTGGCCAGGTCCTGAGGTCCTACCTAGATAGTTTCATAACCCTGGGGTTGTAGGGGAGTGATATGGCAGAGGCCTTAGTTTTTCCCAGGGCCAGCACCACGAGGTCAAGGCTTCCAAGGATGAGAGAGTGGTTTTTTGTCACAGTTAAATATTCAGTATTTATTTTTTCTGTGTCAAAGGGGATTAGCTGTATGAATTTCATGCAGCATCACCCATTAAGACATTCATTCATGTATATTTGAATATGTCTTTAACGTACAAAAGTGGATTTTTTGCAACAGAATTTTGCCATGGGCAGCCTCTTAACCATGGAATCTTTAACGTGCACTAAATGCATGCTGGACAGGGGACCTCAGTTAATCATCTCATCTGAAAGATTAGCACTTAGAGGATTGCTTAAAAATTTAGTGGAGGGGGGAGAATCTTCAGTGTCTGGTCCATGATTTGAACCTAGGTTTCTTGTATCAGAGGCAGGTGCTTTAATCACTGGATCACTCCATGGCTTTTCCACTGTCATGTTTTCTTTGCACTCGCGATTAGAGAACGTCTCTGATCTTGAGGGCCTATCACCATGGTCTTTTGACCGCTTAGATTGATGAAAACTACAGACAACCAACTAGGAAGCAGTTTAGGAACCTGTGCTTGTGCTAGAATAAAGCAAAAGTGTTGTTGAACAGAGGCAAAATCATGGTCAGACTTACAGAGTGAGTGCTGTGACGGCTACAGTCATGGGTGTAGCAATGACAGAATCACCGTCAGTTAGACTTACAGACTGAGTGCTGTGACGGCTACAGTCATGGGTGTAGCAATGACAAAATCACCGTCAGTTAGACTTACAGACTGAGTGCTATGACGGCTACAGTCATGGGTGTAGCAATGACAGAATCACCGTCAGTTAGACTTACAGACTGAGTGCTATGACGGCTACAGTCATGGGTGTAGCAATGACAGAATCACCGTCAGTTAGACTTACAGACTGAGTGCTGTGACGGCTACAGTCATGGGTGTAGCAATGACAAAATCACCGTCAGTCAGACTTACAGACTGAGTGCTGTGATGACTACAGTCATTGGTGTAGCAATGACAGAATCACCGTCAGTTAGACTTACAGACTGAGTGCTATGACGGCTACAGTCATGGGTGTAGCAATGACAGAATCACCGTCAGTCAGACTTACAGACTGAGTGCTGTGACAGCTACAGTCATGGGTGTAGCAATGACAAAATCACCATCTGTTGGATTTGCAATGATACAGAACAGCATCATGGACAGTGCTGCAGTAGTACAGTCATGAGTGTAGAAATAACCCAACCTGTTTGACCTTTCCTTTACAACAGGCTGTCATTAAGAGGCAGCAGTAGGCATTCATCAGTAGGCAGCGACAATAGTCATCAGCAGGATATTAACAGTTCTAAAATATAAAGAACCATACATACATTATATCCAGCGTACAACATTACTGATTGTCTGCTTACATTGAGAACAGTTACATGCCTCCAACCATATGTGATCACATGAGAACAGTTACATGCCTCCAACCATATGTGATCACATTGAGAACAGTTACATGCCTCCAACCATATGTGATCACATTGAGAACAGTTACATGCCTCCAGCCATATGTGATCACATTGAGAACAGTTACATGCTCCAACCATATGTGATCACATTGAGAACAGTTACATGCCTCCAAACATATGTGATCACATTGAGAACAGTTACAGCCTCCAAACATATGTAATCACATTGAGAACAGTTACATGCCTCCAAACATATGTGATCACATTGAGAACAGTTACATGCCTCCAAACATATGTGATCACATTGAGAACAGTTACAAGCCTCCAAACATATGTGATCACATAGAGAACAGTTACATGCCTCCAGCCATATGTGATCACATTGAGAACAGTTACAAGCCTCCAACCATATGTGATCACATTGAGAACAGTTACATGCCTCCAACCATATGTGATCACATTGAGAACAGTTACATGCCTCCAAACATGTGTGATCACATTGAGAACAGTTACATGCCTCCAAACATATGTGATCACATTGAGAACAGTTACAAGCCTCCAAACATATGTGATCACATTGAGAACAGTTACAAGCCTCCAACCATATGTGATCACATTGAGAACAGTTACAAGCCTCCAACCATATGTGATCACATTGAGAACAGTTACATGCCTCCAAACATATGTGATCACATTGAGAACAATTACAAGCCTCCAACCATATGTGATCACATTGAGAACAGTTACATGCCTCCAAACATATGTGATCACATTGAGAACAGGGACAAGCCTCCAAACATATGTGATCACATTGAGAACAGTTACAAGCCTCCAAACATATGTAATCACATTGAGAACAGTGACATGCCTCCAAACATATGTGATCACATTGAGAACAGTTACATGCCTCCAAACATATGTAATCACATTGAGAACAGTCACAAGCCTCCAAACATATGTGATCACATTGAGAACAGTTACATGCCTCCAAACATATGTGATCACATTGAGAACAGTTACATGCCTCCAAACATATGTAATCACATTGAGAACAGTTACATGCCTCCAAACATATGTGATCACATTGAGAACAGTTACATGCCTCCAAACATATGATCACATTGAGAACAGTTACATGCCTCCAAACATGTGATCACATTGAGAACAGTTACAAGCCTCCAAACATATGTGATCACATTGAGAACAGTTACATGCCTCCAAACATATGTGATCACATTGAGAACAGTTACATGCCTCCAAACATATGTGATCACATTGAGAACAGTTACATGCCTCCAAACATGTGATCACATTGAGAACAGTTACATACCTCCAAACATATGTGATCACATTGAGAACAGTTACATACCTCCAAACATATGTGATCACATTGAGAACAGTTACATGCCTCCAAACATATGTGATCACATTGAGAACAGTTACATACCTCCAAACATGTGATCACATTGAGAACAGTTACATACCTCCAAACATGTGATCACATTGAGAACAGTTACATACCTCCAAACATATGTGATCACATTGAGAACAGTTACATACCTCCAAACATATGTGAAACAGAACAAACATGACAGAGGTGGACTGGCAACAAATCCTTTGTCTATCATTCTGTCTGAGTCTACGTTGTCTGCCTGTCTTGTCACAGAATGTTTGGAATTCATCTTGTTTGTAAGGCACAAATGGAAAAACACACGGCGCACAAATCCGGGATACTTTAGTTGGCTCTGCCCTGCCGGCTATTATTGCCGGCTATTAATAGCGCGCATCTTTCCCCTTCCCTTCCATTCCCACACCCTTTTCACCCGTCCCGCTGCTGTGTATAGCGTACTCAGCTTCCTTCTTTATCACTAGTGCTTGAGCACAAAGGCTCGCTACAGAGATAAGACTTTGGTCGACCCTGTCTGGCTTAAAATAGCACTCGCAGCCGGCTGATGCCGGCTCGCAACTAAAGGGTGTCAGAATGGCTGGGAAAATGCAGCCATGAACAGCATATTGAGAATACATGATGATTATGATAATGACATTTATAAGGTGCCAAATCTTGATACAAGAATTAAAAAACCAAAGTGCACACTGTCATCATTCACCAAAACAATCGCTCAACAAGAACCAAAACTCCAGGGCACAAAGTACTCACAGACTGGGAGGGAGAGGACAGGAGGGGAGTGGGACAAGAGAGTGAGTATGTGGAGGGGAAATCACTGCTGGGCAAAAAGGTATGTCTTCAAGCTAGATTTTGAAGGAAGACAGAGTTTGTGACTGTGGAAGAGCTGGGGGGAAGATTGTTCCAGTTGTATGGACTAGACACAGAAGAGAGGACAGCGACTGACTGTGGTACGTCTGTATCAAGGAATTTCTCACAACAAATATCAAAATCAGAAGGACAGCGACTGACTGTGGACGTCTGTATCAAGGAATTGCACACAACAAATATCAGAATCAGAACAGAGAAGTCAGGTAGGGGTGTACATATGGAGGTTGTCACAAAGATGAATAAGTGCAGTAGATAAACAAGTGCAGTAGATAGACAAGTGCAGTAGATAAACAAGTGCAGTGGATAGACAAGTGCAGTAGATGTGCAGAAGACAAACAAGTGCAGTAGATAAACATGTGCAGTAGATAAACAAGTGCAGTAGATAGACAAGTGCAGTAGATAAACAAGTGCAGTAGATAGACAAGTGCAGTAGATAGAACAAGTGCAGTAGATAAACAAGTGCAGTAGATAGACAAGTGCAGTAGATAAACAAGTGCATGTAGATAGACAAGTGCAGTAGATAAACAAGTGCAGTAGATAGACAAGTGCAGTAGATAAACAAGCGTGTGCAGCAGTAGATAAACATGTGCAGTAAACAAGTGCGTACATGCAGTAGATAGACAAGTGCAGTAGATAAACAAGTGCAGTAGATAGACAAGTGCAGTAGATAAACAAGTGCAGTAGATAGACAAGTGCAGTAGATAAACAAGTGCAGTAGATAGACAAGTGCAGTAGATAGACAAGTGCAGTAGATAAACATGTGCAGTAGATAAACAAGTGCAGTAGATAGACAAGTGCAGTAGATAGACAAGTGCAGTAGATAAACAAGTGCAGTAGATAGACAAGTGCAGTAGATAAACAAGTGCAGTAGATAAACAAGTGCAGTAGATAGACAAGGCAGTAGATAGACAAGTGCAGTAGATAAACAAGTGCAGTAGATAGACAAGGCAGTAGATAGACAAGTGCAGTAGATAAACAAGTGCAGTAGATAGACAAGTGCAGTAGATAGACAAGTGCAGTAGATAAACAAGTGCAGTAGATAAACAAGTGCAGTAGATAAACAAGTGCAGTAGATAAACAAGTGCAGAGATAGACAAGTGCAGTAGATAAACAAGTGCCAAAGATAGAACAAGTGCAGTAGATAAACAATTGCAGTTGATAAACAAGTGCCAAAATAGATACAGTGCAGTAGATAAAAAACAAGTGCAGTAGATAAACAAGTGCAGTAGATAAACATGTGCAGTAGAAAACAAGTGCAGTAGATAAACAGTGCAGTAGATAAACAAGTGCAGTAGATAGACAAGTGCAGTAGATAAACAATGTGCAGTAGATAAACATGGCAGTAGATAAACAGTGCAGTAACAACAAGTGCAGTAGATAGACAAGTGCAGTAGATAGACAAGTGCAGTAGATAAACAAGTGCAGTGATAAACAAGTGCAGTAGAATAAACATGTGCAGTAGATAAACAAGTACAGTAGATAGACAAGTGCAGTAGATAAACAAGTGCAGTAGATAAACAAGTGCATGTAGATAAACAAGTGCAGTAGATAAACATGTGCAGTAGATAAACAAGTGCAGTATGATAAACAAGTGCAGTAGATAGACAAGTGCAGTAGATAAACGTAACAAGTGCAGTAGATAGACAAGTGCAGTAGATAAACAAGTGCATAGATAGAACAAGTGCAGTAGATAGACAAGTGCAGTAGATAGACAAGTGCAGTAGATAAACATGTGCAGTAGATAAACAAGTGCAGTAGATAAACAAGTGCAGTAGATAGACAAGTGCAGATAAGATAAACAAGTGCAGTAGATAGACAAGTGCAGTAGATAAACAAGTGCAGTAGATAAACAAGTGCAGTAGATAGACAAGGCAGTAGATAGACAAGTGCAGATAGATATAAACAAGTGCAGTAGATAAACAAGTGCAGTAGATAGACAAGTGCAGTAGATAAACAAGTGCAGTAGATAAACAAGTGCAGTAGATAAACAAGTGCAGTAGATAAACAATAGTGACAAGTGAGATAGATACAAGTGCAGTAGATAAACAAGTGCCAAAGTATAGACAAGTGCAGTAGATAAACAAGTTGCAGTAATAACAAGTGCAGAGATAGACATGTGCAGTAGATAAACAAGTGCAGTAGATAAACAAGTGCAGTAGATAAGACAAGTGCAGTAGATAACAAGTGCAAGTAAGACAAGTGCAGTAGATAAACTATAAGTGCAGTAGATAGACAAGTGCAGTAGATAGACAAGTGCAGTAGATAAACAAGTGCAGTAGATAAACAAGTGCAGTAGATAAACAAGTGCAGTAGATAACAAGTGCAGTAGATAGACAGTGCAGTAGATAGACAAGTGCAGTAGATAAACAAGTGCAGTAGATAAACAAGTGCAGTAGATAAACAGTGCAGTAGATAAACAAGTGCAGTAGAAATACAAGTGCAGTAGATAAACATGTGCAATAGATAAACAAGTGCAGTATACAGTAGATAAACAATGTGCAGTAAATAAACAAGTGCAGTAGATAAACATGTGCAGTAGATAAACAAGTGCAGTAGATAAACAAGTGCAGTAGATAAACATGTGCAGTAGATAAACAAGTGCAGTAGATAAACAAGTGCAGTAGATAAACAATGTGCAGTAGAATAAACAAGTGCAGTAGATAAACAAGTGCAGTAGATAAACATGTGCATAGATAAACAAGTGCTCAGTGATAAAACAAGTGCAGTAGATATAAACAAGTGCAGTAGATAAACAAGTGCAGTAGATAAACAAGTGCAGTAGATAAACAAGTGCAGTAGATAAACATGTGCAGTAGATAAAACGTGCAGTAGATAGACAAGTGCAGTAGATAGTAACAAGTGCAGTAGATAGACAAGTGCAGTAGTATAAACATGTGCAGTAGATAAACAAGTGCAGTAGATAGACAAATAGATAGACAAGTGCAGTAGATAAACAAGTGCAGTAGATAGACAAGTGCAGTAGATAGACAAGTGCAGTAGATAGACAAGTGCAGTAGATAGACAAGTGCAGTAGATTGACAAGTGCAGTAGATAGACAAGTGCAGTAGATAAACAAGTGCAGTAGATAAACAAGTGCAGTAGATAAACAAGTGCAGTAGATAGACAAGTGCAGTAGATAGACAAGTGCAGTAGATAAACAAGTGCAGTAGACAAGTGCAGTAGATAGACAAGTGCAGTAGATAGACAAGTGCAGTAGATAAACAAGTGCAGTAGATAAACAAGTGCAGTAGATAAACAAGTGCAGTAGATAGACACGTGCAGTAGATAAACAAGTGCAGTAGATAAACAAGTGCAGTAGATAGACAAGTGCAGTAGATAGACAAGTGCAGTAGATAGACAAGTGCAGTAGATAAACAAGCGCAGTAGATAAACAAGTGCAGTAGATAAACAAGTGCAGTAGATAAACAAATGCAGTAGATAAACAAGTGCAGTAGATAAACAAGTGCAATGAACGCAGCACAGAGACAATGCAAGTGAAAATGGTCAGAAATGTGTGCCTACATTTTTTGGACATAAACATGTGCCTAGATAGGTAACAACATAACATCATATGATAACAGATAGAGATTAGAAATGAAGTGACAGTTTGTGTTTATAAAAGAGTGGTTTATGATATCAGTGATGACAGACCTTAGATTTGATTTTATCAAGATTTTGCGCTATACAAATATTGTATTTATTATTATTATAGTATTGTAAGATTTGATTTTTTTTCACTCTAAATATCAAACATAGTTTACAAATGGCTGTCAGGAAAACTTGACCAAGCATTCATGCATTGTGTCATTGTTGTCACTGGTGGATGATGGTAATGATTTTCTTGTTTTCTCTCCTTAAGGGCGACGAATGTATCAATTGTCCATGTTTTGCAGGTACTACCTGATCGTCAAGCCCATGTTTGCCATCACCGTTTTCGTGTCGTACAACGTTCAGATATACGTCCCCATCCGTATCATCGTACCCTGGGTGGCCCAAAAGGTGGGCTTGGAGTCGGTGAAGCAGAAGAAGCTGTTGGAATATTTGATACGGATCATATCCGTCATACTTACAAGTGAGTTCTTGTGGCTTGTGTTTTGTTGGTTTGAGTAATGTTTTGTTTGTTTCTTCATCTGTCTTGTTGTGTTTGTTCATCTGTCTTGTGTTTGCTTGTTCATCTGTCTTCTTGTGTTTGTTTGTTCATCTGTCTTGTGTTTGTTTGTTCATCTATCTTCTTGTGTTTGTTTGTTCATCTGTCTTCTTGTGTTTGTTTGTTCATCTGTCTTGTGTTTGTTTGTTCATCTATCTTCTTGTGTTTGTTTGTTCATCTGTCTTCTTGTGTTTGTTCATCTGTCTTCTTGTGTTTGTTCATCTGTCTTCTTGTGTTTGTTCATCTGTCTTCTTGTGTTTGTTCATCTGTCTTGTGTTTGTTTGTTCATCTGTCTTCTTGTGTTTGTTTGTTCATCTGTCTTCTTGTGTTTGTTCATCTGTCTTCTTGTGTTTGTTCATCTGTCTTCTTGTGTTTGTTCATCTGTCCTCTTGTGTTTGTTCATCTGTCTTGTGTTTGTTTGTTCATCTGTCTTTTGTGTTTGTTTGTTCATCTGTCTTCTTGTGTTTGTTCATCTGTCTTCTTGTGTTTGTTCATCTGTCCTTGTGTTTGTTTGTTCATCTGTCTTCTTGTGTTTGTTTGTTCATCTGTCTTCTTTGTTTGTTCATCTGTCTTCTTGTGTTTGTTCATCTGTCTTCTTGTGTTTGTTCATCTGTCTTCTTGTGTTTGTTCATCTGTCTTGTGTTTGTTCATCTGTCTTCTTTTGTTTTGTTCATCTGTCTTCTTGTGTTTGTTCATCTGTCTTCTTGTGTTTGTTCATCTGTCTTCTTGTGTTTGTTCATCTGTCTTGTGTTTGTTCATCTGTCTTCTTGTGTTTGTTCATCTGTCTTCTTGTGTTTGTTCATCTGTCCTCTTGTGTTTGTTCATCTGTCTTCTTGTGTTTGTTTCTTCATCTGTCTTCTTGTGTTTGTTTGTTCATCTGTCCTCTTGTGTTTGTTCATCTGTCTTGTGTTTGTTCATCTGTCTTCTTGTGTTTGTTCATCTGTCTTCTTGTGTTTGTTCATCTGTCTTCTTGTGTTTGTTCATCTGTCCTCTTGTTTGTTTGTTCATCTGTCTTGTGTTTGTTCATCTGTCTTCTTGTGTTTGTTTGTTCATCTGTCTTCTTGTGTTTGTTCATCTGTCTTCTTGTGTTTGTTCATCTGTCTTCTTGGTGTTTGTTCATCTGTCTTCTTGTGTTTTGTTTGTTCATCTGTCTTCTTGTGTTTGTTCATCTGTCTTCTTGTGTTTGTTCATCTGTCTTGTGTTTGTTCATCTGTCTTGTGTTTGTTTGTTCATCTGTCTTCTTTTGTTTGTTTGTTCATCTGTCTTGTGTTTGTTCATCTGTCTTCTTGTGTTTGTTCACTGTCTTCTTGTGTTTGTTTGTTCATCTGTCTTCTTGTGTTTGTTTGTTCATCTGTCTTCTTGTGTTTGTTTGTTCATCTGTCTTGTGTTTGTTCATCTCTCTTGTGTTTGTTTGTTCATCTGTCTTCTTGTGTTTGTTTGTTCATTTGTCTTCTTGTGTTTGTTTGTTCATCTGTCTTCTTGTGTTTGTTCATCTGTCTTCTTGTGTTTGTTTGTTCATCTATCATGTGTTTGCTTGTTCATCTGTCTTCTTGTGTTTGTTTGTTCATCTGTCTTCTTGTGTTTGTTTGTTCATCTGTCTTGTGTTTGTTTGTTCATCTGTCTTGTGTTTGTTTGTTCATCTGTCTTGTGTTTGTTCATCTGTCCTTCTTGTGTTTGTTTGTTCATCTGTCTTCTTGTGTTTGTTCATCTGTCTTCTTGTGTTTGTTTGTTCATCTGTCTTGTGTTTGTTCATCTGTCTTGTGTTTGTTTGTTCATCTGTCTTCTTGTGTTTGTTCATCTGTCTTCTTGTGTTTGTTCATCTGTCTTTTTGTGTTTGTTCATCTGTCTTCTTGTGTTTGTTTGTTCATCTGTCTTCTTGTGTTTGTTTGTTCATCTGTCTTGTGTTTGTTTGTTCATCTGTCTTCTTGTGTTTGTTCATCTGTCTTCTTGTGTTTGTTCATCTGTCTTCTTGTGTTTGTTCATCTGTCTTCTTGTGTTTGTTCATCTGTCTTGTGTTTGTTCATCTGTCTTCTTGTGTTTGTTCATCTGTCCTCTTGTGTTTGTTCATCTGTCTTCTTGTGTGTGTTTGTTCGTCTGTCTTCTTGTGTTTGTTCATCTGTCTTCTTGTGTTTGTTCATCTGTCTTGTGTTTGTTTGTTCATCTGTCTTCTTGTGTTTGTTCATCTGTCCTCTTTGTGTTTGTTTGTTCATCTGTCTTCTTGTGTTTGTTCATCTGTCTTGTGTTTGTTTGTTCATCTGTCTTCTTGTGTTTGTTCATCTGTCTTGTGTTTGTTCATCTGTCCTCTTGTGTTTGTTTGTTCATGTGTCTTCTCGTGTTTGTTCATCTGTCTTCTTGTGTTTGTTTGTTCATCTGTCTTCTTGTGTTTGTTCATCTGTCTTCTTGTGTTTGTTTCATCTGTCTTCTTGTGTTTGTTCATGTCTTGTGTTTGTTTGTATTCTGTCTTGTGTTTGTTTGTTCATCTGTCTTCTTGTGTTTTGTTCATCTGTCTTCTTTGTTTGTTTGTTCATCTGTCTTCTTGTGTTTGTTTGTTCATCTGTCTCTTGTGTTTGTTTGTTCATCTGTCTTGTGTTTGTTTGTTCATGTGTCTTGAATTTGTTTGTTCATCTGTCCTCTTGTGTTTGTTTGTTCATCTGTCTTCTTGTGTTTGTTTGTTCATCTGTCTTCTTGTGTTTGTTTGTTCATCTGTCTTGTGTTTGTTCATCTGTCTTCTTGTGTTTGTTTGTTCCTCTGTCTTCTTGTGTTTGTTCATGTGTCCTCTTGTCTTTGTTTGTTTATCTGTCTTCTTGTCTTTGTTTGTTTATCTGTCTTCTTGTGTGTGTTTGTTCATCTGTCTTTTTGTCTTTGTTTATCTGTCTTCTTGTGTTTGTTCATCTGTCTTCTTGTGTTTGTTCATCTGTCTTCTTGTCTTTGTTTATCTGTCTTCTTGTCTTTTTGTTTATCTGTCTTCTTGTCTTTGTTTATCTGTCTTCTTGTGTTTGTTTGTTCATCTGTCTTCTTGTCTTTGTTTGTTTTTCTGTCTTCTTGTCTTTGTTTATCTGTCTTCTTGTGTTTGTTCACCTGTCTTCTTGTGTTTGTTTATTCATCTGTCTTCTTGTGTTTGTTTATTCATTTGTCTTCTTGTCCTCTTGAGTTTGTTCATCTGTCTTCTTGTCTTTGTTTATCTGTCTTCTTGTCTTTGTTTGTTCATCTGTCTTCTTGTGTTTGTTTGTTCATCTGTTTTCTTGTGTTTGTTTGTTCATCTGTCTTCTTGTGTTTGTTCATCTGTCCTCTTGTTTTTGTTTATCTGTCTTCTTGTGTTTGTTTGTTCATCTGTCCTCTTGTGTTTGTTTGTTCATCTGTCCTCTTGTGTTTGTTTGTTCATTTGTCTTCTTGTCCTCTTGTGTTTGTTCATCTGTCTTCTTGTGTTTTGTTCATCTGTCCTCTTGTGTTATGTCCTTTGTTTTATCTGTCCTCTTGTGTTTGTTCATCTGTCCTCTTGTGTTTGTTCATCTGTCCTCTTGTGTTTGTTCATCTGTCCTCTTGTGTTTGTTCATCTGTCCTCTTGTGTTTGTTTGTTCATCTGTCCTCTTGAACACAAGGATTCCAGCCAGTGATGGAGTATGCAGACTTTGCGACAACCTAGAGCCTGCACAGCATGGGCCAAACAACGTGAACAGTGTGTTTATACACATTGGAGACTATGTTTTTCAGAGTGCACGAAAGAAGAACAGCACAGAGATATTGATTGTGAAGTTGTAACCTGTAGCAGTTGTATTATTCAAACGTTAAGCTTTCTGTCAGTGGAGCCAACCAGCAGGTAGTAAACCTGGGATCTTTGTGAGGGTCAGACACACAACCCTTGTATTATCAACATGATGTTGAAATATATCGAGCTAACAAGGTCACTTAACCCTTTGACTCCCGCACTCTGTCCACCAGCATCAGCCATGCTATCAAAGCAAAAACTTAACCCTTTGACTCCCCCCTGCAGGAAGCTGGTGAATAGGGTGAGGGAGTCAAAGGGTTACCGTTTGACTCCCTCAGCCTATCCACTAGCATCCTGCTTTGTCAGCTGTGACGGTAACACAAAAATTCAACGTTTTGATTTTTTCAACTTATCCACCAACTTCCTGCAGGAAACTGATGGATGAGCTGAAGGAGTCAAAGGATTGAATTTCTGCTGGTGAAGGATAGGGTGTGGGAGTCAAATGGTTAAAATACTGTATATAGCTGTTGGTTTTAGTGGCTTGTTTGGAGTTGCTTCAGAGTTTAGTCAAGAGGGATTCATCACGCAGTGACAATTCCAAATGCATTCCACCCAGATCTGTCAGCAGTTGTCAAGCTGAGAGTTCCAGAGCCTGCTCAGAACACTTTGCCTTAGCAGGGTCTTGATGTGGGGGTGGGGGGTGGGGGGCGGAGAGTGACATATCAAACACTAAGCTGACACCACCAAAATGATGGAAACATTAAGATGGGCGGCGAACAGGCCAGTTTTTACTGTTGCGGGCTGGGACTGAACTCAAGATATCAGATCTTCAGTCAGTGGCTCTATCAGTCGAACCAACCAGTTTGTACCACAATACAGTATGTGGCCGTCAGCACGAAACCAATGCTAGCTCAGTTTTTAGGTGTTTGAGATAGACAGATGTACACATTTCTGAATTGTTTTATTTCTTTGCGCTTTGTTTCCAGCCAAGTCTGTAGTATATAATGACCATTTCAGTGGTTTGTATCACAAAATATATAATCTGTAGTATACAGTGACACTTTTCAGTGGTTTGTATCACAATATATATGTATATAGTTTTTAGTATGCAATGACTATTTTCAGTGGTTTGTATCACAATATATATGTATATAGTTTTTAGTATACAATGACTATTTTCACTGGTTTGTGTCACAATATATATGTATATAGTTTTTAGTATGCAATGACTATTTTCAGTGGTTTGTATCACAATATATATGTATATAGTTTTTAGTATGCAATGACTATTTTCAGTGGTTTGTATCACAGTGTATATGTATATAGTCTGTAGTATACAATGACTATTTTCAGTGGTTTGTATCACAATATATATGTATATAGTTTTTAGTATGCAATGACTATTTTCAGTGGTTTGTATCACAGTGTATGTGTATATAGTCTGTAGTATACAATGACTATTTTCAGTGGTTTGTATCACAATATGTAAGTATATAGTCTGTAGTATACAATGACTATTTTCAGTGGTTTGTGTCACAATATATATGTATATAGTTTTTAGTATGCAATGACTATTTTCAGTGGTTTGTATCACAGTGTATGTGTATATAGTCTGTAGTATACAATGACTATTTTCAGTGGTTTGTGTCACAATATATATGTATATAGTTTTTAGTATACAATGACTATTTTCAGTGGTTTGTATCACAATATGTATGTATATAGTCTGTAGTATACAATGACTATTTTCAGTGGTTTGTATCACAATATATATGTATATAGTCTGTAGTATACAATGACTATTTTCAGTGGTTTGTATCACAATATATATGTATATAGTCTGTAGTATACAATGACTATTTTCAGTGGTTTGTGTATATATATACAAACACATATAGTCTTTAATATATGGTGACTATTTTCATTGGTTTGTATCACAACATATTTAGTCTGTAGTGACTATTCTCAGTGACCTGTACCCACAGCAAATAGTCTACAGTATATAATGTGTAATGAGTATTTTCAGTGGCCTGTACCACAACACATAGTTTGCAATGTATAATGACTATATTTTGATAGCTTGTACTGTAGTCAGAACAAGATTCAGGTAGCCGAAATTTGGTTTCCAAGAAGAATGTGAATAGTTCCATGGACAGCAAAGAAAACAAATGAGACAGCCTGGGAAAAAGCAAAATCAAAAAGAACACTAATGAAGATCAGGAAAAGACAAGCAACATTTGTAGGACATTTTATGAGGCAAGAGAAATTTGAGCACCTAGTCACAACAGAAAAGCTAGAGGGAAGAAGAACACTAGGTAGATTCAGGAGAAAATATTAGAGCTTTTTGCAGGGTGGATGAGGACAGAAAAGGTAGGAGATGTACTGACAGCATCAAATGATAGATTCATATGGAGGGCCATGATTGCCAATGCCATGTGGCATGGCACATGATGATGATGATGTACAGTAGTATACGATTGTATAACTTGGTGTATGACTGCCTGTTACCAGTGGTTTACGTAGTACAGATAGTATAACTATATAACTTGGTCTATTATTGCCTGTTAACAATGATTTACCATAGTATAGATAGTATTTATAACTATATAACTTGGTCTATTATTGCCTGTTAACAATGATTTACCGTAGTATAGATAGTATAGCTGTATAATTTATGTACGAGTATTCTCCTTATACACATTCTGTAATCGTCTGTGAATGTTCACAGGGGTTTCCCCCTCAGCAACAAGGAATTCAATCACTGCTCTTTGTTTTTGACGCAGCTCTAAGGGGGCAGCCATTTTGAATTTTCCTCACGAGTTTATGAACCGGAAACATACCAAACAAAATATTTCAGTCCGTAACAATTATAATCATTTGTAACTGAGCAACGTTTCAGGTAATTGTGTCAAAAACTTCATCTGATGTAAATAAAAAGGCTTTTTTTTTCACTCACCCTCGAATAACTTGGTGTATGACTGCCTGTTAACAGTGGTTTACCGTAGTATAGATCGTATAACTGTATAACTTATGTATGACTGCCTGTGTGGTTAATTGTAGCATAGACAGTATGACTGTATAACTGGATGCACTATTGCCTGTTTCCAGTGGCGTGTGCCATGGCCATCCCTCACCTAGACCTGCTGATTTCACTGATCGGGGCGTTGGCCAGCTCCTCCCTCGCCATGATCCTCCCGGCCTTCATCCACATCCTCCTCGTGGTCAGCGAACCTGAACGTCCTTCCCCCATCATCATCATCAAGGACGTCTTCATCGTTGTCTTTGGCATTTTGGGTTTTGCCACGGGCACGTACACTTCGCTGAAGGGAATCGTGGCGACTTTTTAATGGGGATGTAAGGTTAGGTACACAGAAAAGTAGCGACTTTTTGATGAGTGTGAGGGGTTACATCATCATGCCTACTCCCAAGCACCTACAGTGGGGACGTCCTGGTTGCCGTCGTAGAAGTCTTGGATTCTGCATCCAGAACCTTTTTGTTACTGGAGAACCCGTGATTTTGTAATGAGAGTGGAAGTTAAGGTAAGCACACCAACTTCACATCAGTTTACAGTGAGGACATCTCCATGGCCATCATAGGCGTTCTGGATTCTGAGTCCAGAATTTTCAGGTCACTGAAGGAACATGTGCTGACTTTTAGCTGTTTTGTTTCTAATTTTATATCAGTCATCGCTTTTCCTTGTTTCTGGGTTTTCACAATACTTGTATTTCCGTATTTCATTCATTCCTGTGATTAGAGATGAGGCAGATGCAAGAGAAAGGATGTGGTGCCAACCCCTTTCCCATGCTGAGGAAGTGGGAAGGGGTGTCTAGCACGTGGCTAATTGACAAATGGTGCTCTGTGATTGATCCGGTCAAGTACTGACCATGCTCATTGATGATGTGACTGGCGTGAACTTCAAAACGAGTACCGTGAGAATGATTTACCGTGCTGCAGAAAAGAAGGAACACGTTTGCTCTGCCTGGTTTTCTGCCTGCAGGGAGGAAGCAGAATGGAAAACCATTTTCCAGGGGTGAAAGAGTTAAAGGGGAGTGGAGATTAGACTTACAAAACTTGTTCAGTGTGGTGATTTTTGGGTGTGGATAGGAGTTAGGGATTAGGTTACATACGAAACTGTTTTGTGAGAGAGTCCATTCAGGTTTTTGTCTTCCTCTTACTTCATAAATACTGATAGTGTTTCTTTGTCTGTGGCTGACTGTAAACAGACAGAAGAGAATTTTTTTTTAGAAAAAGGTGAAACAATAAAACAGGAGAAAAAACACTTCTGCCACCTGCAAACCAGGAAACGTATGGCTATCTAAAACAGCGCTTCCCCCCAACAAAACAAAACAAAAACAAACACAAACAAAAATCAAAGGAAACAACCTGTCATCAACAACAACCCATGAAACATGGACCTGAAACAGTATTGTTTTCTTTAAAAGAACAGCCCACCTACTGAAAGAAAAAAACAGGACTACTGCTAAGTGCTACACATATGTATGTCTGCTAATATGTTCATTTTGCTGAGTGATATCATGTACTTTAAGAATTTGAGAATTGTGAGCGCATTGCCATTGCTTGTACTTTGTTGTAGTGTGAGGAAGTTAACATATGTTTTAGAAATGATAGAATTTAAGAATTGTGCGCGTTGCTCATGTTTGTGCCTTGTTGTAGTGTGAGAAAGTTAACATGCGTTTTAGAAAAGATAGAATAGAATTGAGAATTGTGTGGGTTGCTGGTGCTTGTACCTTTTTGTAGTGTGAGAAAGCATTCTGGTTTTTTGTTTGTTTGTTTGTTTTTGTTTTTCAGCTGGGAATGAAAAACGTTCTGAGACTGTTGTTTGTGAGAAAATGTGCATCCTTTGTTTTGTGTGTGTGTGTGTGTAGGTCTGTGTGTAGGCGGTTTTGTGTGTGTGTGTGTAGGTCTGTGTGTAGGCGGTTTGTGTGTGTGTGTGTGTAGGTCAGTGTCAAGGTTGTTTTGTATGTGTGCTTGTGTGTATGTAGGTCTGTGTTTATGTTGTTTTGTGTGTGTAGAAGTTCTGTTTGAAGGTTGTTTTGTGTGTGTGTACATCTTTGTGAAGGTGATTGTGTGTGTGTGTGTGTGTGTGTGTGTGTGTGTGTGTGTGTGTGTGTGTGTGTGTGTGTGTGTGTGTGTGTGTGTGTGTGTGTGTGTGTGTATGGGTAATACATGGATCAAATTTGCTGTGTGTGTGTTTTTCGTTCTTTCATTTAGCATATTCTCACTCAGGCGATATAAGACTGTGTGGGTGTGGGAGTTGGTGGGTGGGCGGGTGGGCAGGGAGTTGTGCTTAGTGTGCATGTTTCTGAAGGTTATGCTCTGTGCATGTGTGTGTGTGTCTGTGTGTTTTGGGGGGTTATGTTCTGTATCTGTGCATCTGTGTGTTTATGTGTACGTGTTTATATGTGTGTTTCTTTAGGGGTTTTTTGCTCCATGTGCATGTTTTGAAAGTTATGCTCTGTGCATGTGTGAATGTGCATTTGTGTGTTTTTTGGGGTTATGTTCTGTGTCCATGGTTTTGTGTGTGTGTGTGTGTGTGTGTGTGTGTGTGTGTGTGTGTGTGTGTGTACATGCGCAATATTAACAGTAAAGGCTTGTTGAGACAAAGAATATACATATGTCAGCTGTTGAAATACTGTGTAGAGCCATTGGATGGTTTTGAACAAGTAACGCAAAATGCTGATGTTTACTAGCATGCAATAAGGCAGTATGTAGTAACTAGTATGCTGGCATCGTGATAATGTCACGGGACTGTCATGTCATTGTGTTATGTCAGTGTTGTGTCGTGTCATGTCATAGCGTTGTCACAATGTCATGTCATAGTGTTGTGTCACAATGTCATGTCATAGTGTTGTGTCGTGTCATGTCATAGCGTTGTCACAATGTCGTGTCATAGTGTTGTGTCACAATGTCATGTCATAGTGTTGTGTCGTGTCATGTCATAGTTTTGTGTCATAATGTCATGTCATAATGTTGTGTCATGTCATAGTGTTGTGTCACAATGTCATGTCATAGTGTTGTGTCATAATGTCATGTCATAGTGTTGTGTCATGTCGTATCATGTCAGAATGAAGTGTCGTGTCACAGTGTCATGTCATAGTGTAGTGTCGTGTCATCTGATTCATGTCATGTCATGGTGTCATGTCATAGTGTTATGTCATATTACGTGTCATGTCATAGTGTTGTTTCATAGTGTTGCGTCGTTTTACAGTGTTGTGTTACTGTGTATATGTCACAACTTCATGACAAACTGTCATGACATTTTGCTGCTGTATACAAGTGATATTCTTCAATTTTTTTGCAAAGTTTTTGATACAGTTTTGTATTGTTTGCATATTCAGTTGATTTGTTTGTTTGTGTGTTTGTTTGTTCGTTTAATTTGTCAGTGCCAGCATAAGATAGGTGGATAAAAGAGATAACACACCTTTTTTTGTAAAATCAAACTATGAGAGTGAAGTTACTTTTATGCTGGCAAATCTGTTTTATTTTAGACATTGTAATGTCACTTATGTGTCAGCTTTGTTTTATACTGTATATCATTGTCTTACCATTTGAATACTGCTCTCTCTGGCATAGATCTGCTGCTATGATCTTGTCTTGTGGTGAAGTGAGGTGTTTGTTAGTCTGACTGTGTGTGATAGACATAAATTGTCCTGTGACTGTGTGTGATAGACATAAGTTGTCCTATGACTGTGTGTGTGATAGACATAAGTTGTCCTGTGACTGTGTGTGATGGATATAAATTGTCCTATGACTGTGTGTGATGGACATAAGTTGTCCTATGACTTTGTGTGATAGACATAAGTTGTCCTGTGACTGTGTGATGGATATAAGTTGTCCTATTACTGTGTGTGATAGACATAAGTTGTCCTGTGACTGTGTGTGATGGATATAAATTGTCCTATGACTGTGTGTGGTAGACATAAATTGTCCTATGACTGTGTGTGGTAGACATAAGTTGTCCTATGACTTTGTGTGATGGATATAAATTGTCCTATGACTGTGTGTGGTAGACATAAATTGTCCTATGACTGTGTGTGGTAGACATAAGTTGTCCTATGACTGTGTGTGATAGACATAAATTGTCCTGTTGTTTGTTGGTCTGACTGTGTGTGATAGACATAAATTGTCCTATGACTGTGTGTGATAGACATAAATTGTTCTGTTGTGTATTTGCCTACATGTGATAGACATAAATTGTCCTATTGTTTGTTGGTCCGAGTGTATGTGGTAGACATGAATTGTCCTATGACTGTGTGTGATAGACATAAATTGTCCTATTGTTTGTTGATCTGACTGTCCAATTCCATGACTGAAGTATTTTGGAAGCAGTGTGCAAAGTACACTTCTTTATGGCAGTGAGAGCTGGACAACCTATGTGTTCTAAGAACACCGTCTCAATACATTCCACCTGTGGTGCTCACGTCAGATCCTGAGCATTTCATTGAAGGACCATGTACCAAACAGGGACGTCCTGGACCAGGCCAGTGTGCAAAGCGTGCATGCCTTCTTCACACAGTGATGACTGTGCTGGCCTGACCATGTGGGCAGCATGCAGGATGGCCACATCCCAAAAGAGATCCTGTACTGAGAGCTGGCTGCAGGATCCCAGCCCACAGGACATCACATGCAGGATGGCCACAGATCCCAGCCCACAGATGCCCTATGCAGGATGACCACATCCCAAAAGAGATCCTGTACAGAGAGCTGGCTGCAGGATCCCTGTCCACAGGATGCTGCATGCGGGATTGCCACATCCCAAAAGAGATCCTGTACGTAGAGCTGGCTGCAGGATCCCAGCCCACAGGATGGCCACATCCCCAAAAATATCCTGTACAGAGAGCTGGCTTCAGGTCCCAGCCCACAGGACGCTTCATGCAGGATGGCCACATCCCAAAAGATATCCTGTACAGAGAGCTGGCTGCAGGATCTCTGTCCACAGGATGCTGCATGCAGGATTGCCACATCCCAAAAGAGATCCTGTACGTAGAGCTGGCTGCAGGATCCCAGCCCACAGGATGGTCACATCCCCAAAAATATCCTGTACAGAGAGCTGGCTGCAGGATCCTGGCTCACAGGACACCCACTGTTGGAAAAGAGGGAGGTTTGCTAACGTGACCTGAAGCCTTCTGATATCAGTGTGGACACCAGGGAGGAGACCGCCACAAATCGCTATGCCTGGCAACAGACTGTACATGCGGGCATTGCTATTGCAGAGGAGAAACGAACACGACTGTGGTTGGACAGTATAGAGAAGAAAAAAAAAAGCTGCAGCAGCAACCATCCAGCTACTGCGATCACCTTTCATGTGTATCAATTGTGCCGAGGACTGTCGCTGGAGAATCGGCCTGTTCAGTCACAGCTGATGCTATTCCACAGTTGAGTGCTGAACCCAGCACATCCATTGTCTAATCAGGCTTGCAAAATCTACATTTTTGTGTGGGAAGCAAACACTATGTGTAAAAAGGGAGGTCATTACAGTAGCTCGACTATCTTTACTATTATGTTTACAGTTTGTTTTGTACTTTAGACTGAGAGTATACAGACTTTTGATATGGCCAGTGTTTTGAATAACTATTAACCTTTGCCACCTGCACCCTATCTACCAACTGCAAAAACTTAACCCTTTGACTCCTCACCTATCCACCAGCTTCTGCAGGAAGCTGGTGGATAGGGTGAGGGAGTCAAAGGGTTAAGTTTTTGCTCTTCCGGCATGGTTGACAAAGAAGGATGCTGTTGGGCAGGCTGCAGGAGTCAAAGGGTTAACAGGTGTATAGCCAAGATGGTTTCAGGTTTCCAGTCAGTAGGTGGCATTTTGAACCTTTTAACCCTTTGACTCCCATGCCCTATCAACCAAGTGCATAAATTTAACCCTTTGACTTCCTCACCCTATCCACCAGCTTCCTGTAGGTGGATAGGGTGAGGGAGTCAGAGGGTTACGTTTTTGCTTTGGTAACATGGTTGACAGTGCAGGATATTGGTGGACAGAGTGCAGGAGTCAGAGGGTTAAATAGTCCCTGGCAGGTAAAAGATGGAAGTTTTTCTGAACTCCAGGTTCAACATATTGTGTGCAGACCTGCTAGTGCTTGAAACCGCCCATGCAGGTGAAACATAAAATATTCGTGTTTGAATATTTTGTGGGACATATCAGCATGCAGGCTGGCAAGCTCTGTTGATAGAACCATGGATCTAAGATCTGATGTATAAAGACTGGCCGGTTCGTGGCCTGTCTGTATGTGCCAACCATTCTGGTGATGCGATCTTTAGTATCTCATTGGTCATGTTTTCCATCTATCCATTTCAAGACCTTGTCTTTTTCAAGACTTTGCCAGCGCATACAGCTTCATGCATACTCAAGAAGCCTGCCAGATAATTGTTGGCAGATTAACCCTTTCACTCTTACACCCTGTCTTCCAGCTGCAAAAACTTAACCCTTTCACTCCCTCATCCTATCTACCAGCTTTCTGCATGAAGCTGGTGGATAGGGTGAGGGAGTGAAAGCTGCAGGAATAGTTTTTGCTTTGCTGTCATGGCTGACAATGCGGGATGTTGGTGGATAAGGTGAGGGAGTCATAGGGTTAAAGTGGGGTGAGTGCATATGGCATTGTCTGAGTACCTTGATTCCCTGTTGAACAAACTCCGGACTCCAGTGTTGGGTGACTTATGAAAGCATGAAAGTGCATGGCATGAACACCCACTGAAGACTGAGTATGCAGACTGTGCAGTGACGTAAGACCTGCGCAGTGTGAGCCAAAGAATTAGTATGCAGGCATCTGAGAAAACATTGCTTGAAATGCTGAAAAAAAGGAAAGAAAAAAAGATATCCTGGAATAATAAATGGCCAGTCTTAACGATGAACAAAGAAATCATGAAGTAATGAATAGCCAGTGTTACAGATGTTTAGATGTTTTGTCTTGTAGTGTTTGAGCTGTGCGCATGTATGTGTTGTGTAGTTTATGATAACAGATGATTTACATGTGCTGTCTTTGTATTCTGTGTTCTGTGGTGAGAGAGAAGGAGAAATAAGAACTTTGTTGCAGTTTGTGGATGTTGCCATAAATTGGTTTGCATGCTTTTTGAGAGTGTGTGTGTGTGTGTGCATGCGTGCATTTGTGTGTCTGTGTGGGTGTGTGCGTGTGTGTATATAGATGTGTTTGTGTGTGTGCATATGTGTGTGTGTGTGTGTGCACACACGCATGTGTGTATGCTTGCATATGTCTGTGTGTATGTGCGTGTGCATGCATATAATTATATGTGTGTTATAGATAAAGTTTGTGTACAAATGCATGCATTCTCTGTATGTGTGTGTGTGTGTGTGCTCATGTGTGTGCATGCATGTGCACTTTTTGTACATGTATGAGTATTGTGTGTGTGCATGCATGCAATGCGTGTTTGTATATATGTATGTGTGTGTGTGTGTATGTGTGTGTGTTTGGGTGAGTGAGTAAATGACCGAGTGAGACAGACAGGGTTCAGAGATGGAAACTGTTATTTGTTCACTGTATATCCAGATAATTTCATATGTACTTTTTTCTGTTGAACAGTTAAGTAGTCTGCTGAATGTTATATGTTGGTCCCCATGAGAGTTTACGTGTTTGTTGCTATTAATCTTGTTCCCTTGGTGATTCAAGAATCTTTTAAAGATTGAACATTGAACAAAGAACTTGGAAACTCTTGTTGATAATGATGAAAAAAGAAATGGTAATAGTAGAGCAGAACCCAGAAGTCATGACCTGGATGTGGCTTGGTCCCCGTAGAGTGTCAGGAGTTTAGGGCTTAACCCTTTCACTCCCGCACCCTGTCCACCAGTATCGTGCATTGTCAACCATGCTAACAAAACAAAAACTTAACCCTTTGATTCCCTCACCCTTTCCATCAGCTTCATGCAGGAAGCTGGTGGATAGGGTGAGGGAATCAAAGGGTTAAGTTTTTGCAATTGGTAGATAGGCTGCAGGAGTCACAGGGTTAAACTCTGCTTTAGGGGGTGCCTCTCCTGAAGATCTGCTGTCCAGCTCTGTACAGTGTGTCTGGCTACTGCTAGGCATTGAACAACGTGGAAACTCTGTAAGGATACTGAGAGCTAGAGCTCCATGTCCGCCATGGCAATGCCGGGGCTCTTTCAGTATAAATAGTATCCGCACCTTCTGTAAATTCTGTCCTAGACATTTGTGACCTCCCGTCACCAATTCAGTCTTAACTCGCAGTCAGTCGAACAGCACTAGGAGCTGAAAAGGTGACTGAGGGTCTATCTGGGGTGTTTTGACTTTTTCTCAAAATTGATTTCTGTTGACTATAATGTATCCCCCACAGAAATTTTTTTCATGAAAAAAATATCATTAATCAATTTAAAATAGTATTTTAATACACTGATTGTAGCAGAAAGAACACAATTTCTTATCATAAGTACCTATTTAAGTATTTTTGTCTCTTATTGTGAACCATAACCTGTACAGAATCCCCACGTGTAATATACTGACAGAAAGCTCTTTGGTGCACCTTTCGGGTAATGACTGCTAAAATTAGAAACAAACCGGTTAGAGCAGCAAAATAAAGAAAATTAAGGAAAATGTGTAGGAAAGTTAAAAAAAATTTAGAGGCCATTTTCTCAAAATGGCCATCATACAACTTAATGATTTTAAACATACATAACATCTACATTTTTTTTTTTGAGTACACGTTTCATTCAAGTACCAAAATAATCAGCAGAATGTACACTTTCCAGTGGTATGTACATCTCAGAATACTCAAAATGATAGTTAAGACTGATTTCGTGCTGGGAGATCACATTTCCTCTTTTCTGTCACTGTCTTTGCTTTCTGTCATTTCTTCCTACCATTTTCTGCCTTGCTGGTCCATTCACCTGTATGTGTCCTATAAATCCTGATATACTTTCTCTTGGGATTGGCAATTTGACTGCATTTTTGGCTCCAGGGAATGTGGTATGCAAGAGCAGTTTTATGTGATTTATTTCATTTTTGTGTATGTGTTTTATTGTCCTTAGTTATGTTTACATTTGTATTCAGGTTTGTTTTCAAACATTCTGGTGATAAATTGGAGGGAATGGTCAGTGCCAGGGATATATCCTTAGATTACATGCATGAATGCATCGTTATGTGTACTTAATTTTTGTTTCCAGGTTGTTGTTTTTTCAACCAGATGTTGTGTACATTTTCAAATAGTTATAGACTGATATGATAGATGTTGTGTACGTTTTCAAATAGTTATAGACCTGATATGATAGATGTTGTGTACGTTTTCAAATAGTTATAGACCTGATATGATAGATGTGTATGTTTTCAAATAGTTATAGACCTGATATGATAGATGTTGTGTATGTTTTCAAATAGTTATAGACCTGATATGATAGATGTTGTGTATGTTTTCAAATAGTTATAGACCTGATATGATAGATGTTGTGTATGTTTTCAAATAGTTATAGACCTGATATGATAGATGTGTACGTTTTCAAATAGTTATAGACCTGATATGATAGATGTTGTGTACGTTTTCAAATAGTTATAGACCTGATATGATAGATGTTGTGTATGTTTTCAAATAGTTATAGACCTGATATGATAGATGTTGTGTATGTTTTCAAATAGTTATAGACTGATATGATAGATGTTGTGTATGTTTTCAAATAGTTATAGACTGATATGATAGATGTTGTGTATGTTTTCAAATAGTTATAGACCTGATATGATAGATGTTGTGTACGTTTTCAAATAGTTATAGCCGTGATTTCAAATAGTTATAGCCGTGATTTCAAATAGTTACAGACCTGATATGATAGATGTTGTGTACGTTTTCAAATAGTTATAGCCGTGATTTCAAATAGTTATAGCCGTGATTTCAAATAGTTATAGCCGTGATTTCAAATAGTTATAGACCTGATATGATAGATGTTGTGTATGTTTTCAAATAGTTATAGACCTGATTTCAAATAGTTATAGACCTGATATGATAGATGTTGTGTATGTTTTCAAATAGTTATAGCCCTGATTTCAGTAGCCCTGATTTCGAATAGTTATAGTCCTGATACAGTAGATGTTGTGTATGTTTTCAAAATAGTTATAGCCCTGATTTCAAATAGTTATAGCCCTGATTTCAAATAGTTATAGCCCTGATTTCAAATAGTTATAGCCCTGATTTCAAATAGTTATAGCCCTGATTTCAAATAGTTATAGCCCTGATTTCAAATAGTTATAGCCCTGATTTCAAATAGTTATAGCCCTGATTTCAAATAGTTATAGCCCTGATTTCAAATAGTTATAGCCCTGATACGGCTCTGCACAGTCAACTTGGCTTTAAACAGTGACAAAAATCTTTCAGTCTGACTGCATGGCCTTGCATGAGCACAGATCATATGAGTAGTATTACTAGTAAACAATATGATTTCTCTGTTAGTAAACAGTGATAGTATATGTTTGATTGCATGAATCTTAGTAAACAATGATAGTATATGTTTGATTACATCAGTTGTTAGTGAACAATGATAGTATATGTTTGACAGTATGACTTGCTAGTAAACAATGTTTGTATGATTTTGTTTGGTAGCATCAGTTGTTAGTAAACAATGTTAGTATGATTTCTTTGTCAGTAAACGATCATATGATTTGTGTGATTGCATGGCTTGTTAGTGAACAATGATAGTATGATTTCTTTATTAGCAAACATTGATAGTATGATTTCTTTGTTAGTAAACAATGATAGTATGATTTCTTTGTTAATAAACAATGATGAGTTCTCTGTTAGTAAACAATGATAGTATTATTTCTCTGTTAGTAAACAATGATAGTATGATTTATTTGTAGTAAACAAAGACAGGATGATTTCTTTGTTAGTAAACAATGATAGTATGATTTATTTTTAGTAAACAATGATAATATATTTCTTTGTTAGTAAACAATGATAGTATGATTTATTTTTAGTAAATGATATTTCTTTGTTAGTAAACAATGATAGCATTATTTCTTTTTGTTAGTAAACAAAGACAGGATGATTTCTTTGTTAATAAACAATGATAGTATGATATCTTTGTTAATAAACGATAGTATAAATATGTATATATATATAAACAAAATTTTTTGGACGTATACATATACATATTTGTTTGACAGTATGAGTTGCTAGTAAACAATTTGAGCATGACATGTTTGATTGCATGACTTGTCAGTAAACAATGATAGTATGATTTCTTTGGTAGTAAACAATGATAATATGATACTGTGATTGCATGAGTCAAAATGTCAGAGTAAAGGACAAAACAATGTGAACTTTATGAAGTATATTCTATACTGGAATCAGGGTCTGAAATCTCAGTATCAGAGTTAAAGTGCCAGACACGATGGAATTAACCCTTTGACTCCCGCACTCTGTCCACCAGCATCCTGCATTTTCAACCATGCTAGCAAAGCTGGTGGATAGGGTGAGGGAGTCAAAGGGTTAACTTTTTGCAGTTGGTGTATAGGGTGCGGGAGTCAAAGGGTTAAAGACTGTTATGATTATTGTAAAAAAAAACTGACTATTTTTGAACATAAGACTGTAATAATTATCACCAGACTGAATAAGACAGTAATAAGTATTACCAGTCTGAATAAGATAGTAGTAATGTGATTAATAATAATGACCAGACTGAATGTGACAATGATAATTATCACCAGTCTGAATAAATAATAATTATCACCAGGCTGAATATGACAGTAATAATTATCACCACACTGAATGTGACTAATAATTATCACCAGGCTGAATGTGATAATTATCACCAGTCTGAATAAGTAATAATTGTCACCAGACTGAATATGACAGTAATAATCTAATAATTATTACTAGACTAAATAAGACAGGAATGATTATCACTGACTGGATAAGACAAGAATAATTATCACCACTCCAACCCTTGTTCCCCTGATGGGGATGCTGGGATTTGTTTTGCGTGCAGTTGACACTGCTGTCCTCAGGGCAGAATTGCAACATTGCAACCTCATGAGTGATTTTTGTGATGTATGTTGTCATTTATTTATGATGTTCTTGTCACAACAGAAGGCCTATTGCTGAAATAGTGTGCCACCTATTTTTTGTTGGTTTCTTTTTTTATTTCTGTTTTATTTCTTTTTTCTGTGTGGGTGAATTTTTTGGTTTAGTGTGAAAGTGGATTTTTTTCTACAGAATTATCCAGGGATGATTGTTTTGTAGCTCGTGGAACCTTTCATGTGCAACCATCTATTTTTTCTTTGTTTCTTTGTTTGTTTCTTTTTGTTTTGTTTAGTGTGAAAGTGGAATTTCCTACAGAATTTAACCAGGGTTGATTGTTTTGTTGCCAGAGGACTTTTCATGTGTAGCCACCTTTTTTTTTCTTTTTTTTTTTTCTGTCTCTTTTTTTTCTGTATGGGTGATTTTTTGTTTGGTGTGAAAGTGGATTTGTGTACAGAATTTGAACCTGGAAGATTGTGTTGTTGCTGATGAATCTTTCATGTGCTGACACCTTTTTTCCTTTTTTTTCCCCTCTTTCTTTCCTTCGTTTTTTTATTTTATTATTGTTTGTTTGGTTGTTTTTTTTTAATGGGTGAATTTTTGTTTGGTGTGAAAATGGATTTGTGTACAGAATTTCACCCTGGATGATTGTTTTGTTGCCGGAGGACCTTTCATGTGCAGCCACCTCGGTTTTTGTTTTCGTTTTTTTTCTGTATGGGTGAATGTCTGTTTAGTGTGAAAGTGGATTTTTCTACAAAATTTAACCCAGGATGATTCTTTGGTAGCTGGGGGACCTTTCATGTGCAGCCACCTGTTTTATCTTTCTTTGTTTTTTGTTTTTTTTCTGTAGGGGTGATTTTTTGTTTGGTGTGAAAGTGGATTTTTCTACAAAATTTAATCAGGGGTGATTCTATTGTAGCTGGGGAACCTTTCATGTGCAAACACCTATGTTTTCTTTCTTTCCTTCTTTTTTTGTGTGTATGTGTACATTTTTGTTTAGTATGAAAATGGATTTGTCTACAGAATTGAACAATGGGTGATTTTGTTGTTGTTGCTGGAAGACCTTTGTATGTGTACTAAGTGTGTGCTACACACAGGGCTTCGCTTATTATCTCATCTGAAAGACTAGCACCCAGACCACTACTTAACGTCTGGTGATCCATGTCCGATTTGTGATTTGAACCTGTGTTTCGCGCATGCTAAGTGGGTGTTTTAATTCTTCGACTCCCACATCCTATGCATCAACTGCAAAAACTTAACCCTTTGATTCCTTCACCCTATCCACCAGCTTCCAGCAGGAAGCTGGTGGATAGGGTGAGAGAATCAAAGGGTTAAGTTTTTGCTTTGCTAGCATGAATGGCTGCACAGGATCCTGGTGGACAAGGTGCAGGAGTCAAGGAGTTAACCACTAGGTCACTCATCAACTTTGTGACTGTTTGAAAGAAGGGTAAATTGATGAAGTTTTTTGCTCCTTATTTTTCTGAGTATATATGTGTATGTGTGTGTGTGTGTGTGTGTGTGTGTGTGTGTGTGTGTGTGTGTGTGTTCGTTCGTTCTTTGATTTAACGTCTTTTCACTATAAGTGATATTAGACGGATGTGTGTGTGTGTGCACATTTGCATGCAGTAATTTGTAAGTATTGAGAAATGTGGGAAAATATTTTGAACACCAATTGTTTTTCCTGTTTTTCGTGTCTGGTTTACACGTAGGGTCTGTATCGTACGTCTGGTTTTAATGAAGTGTGTTGCATGTATTGTATAGAAAAAAAATGAAAGGAAAAAAACACAACCAACTTAGTGTTGCCTGTGCTGTGATGTGGGTTAAAAGCATCATAGCCATTATTAATGATTTCCAGTAAAAAGCATGATGGCCATAATCATTGATTTTCAGTATATATGTGATTCATTTGTTGTTGAATTTTTGAATTCCAAATTGTATGATTTAATGCTTTCTTTGTCTTACAGCTGTGTTGGGTATAATGTTTTTCAAAAACTGTGTACTTTTTTATTTGGTTTTGTTTGTTCAGTTTGATTGATTGGTTTGAGTTTTTTTTTTATCTCTTGCTCAGTCACACACACATACATACATGAACATTATTGCATATGCACTTGTGCACATGTGCACATATATGCATGCATACAAACATAATGCATTCCTGGAAGCTTAGCACTTACACACTCATCACGTGTTTGCTCACGCACACTTCTTCACAAATTGTTGCTTCAAATGAACGAAGAAACACTATGCTGATCACTTGAAATGTTGGATATAGAAACACCAAGGTGCAGAACAGGGAATTGAAGTTTAACTCAGTGACATGATCATTCTGATCAAGTACAGTAACTCACTGAGCATACCATGAAAATTTGGTACGTAGAGCAATCTACAGGCTACCCATGTCGTGTGTTGTGGTCTTTGTGTGAGGAGAAAGTTTACTGTCAGAATCTGTCTTCATTTCCTGGTGATGAGAGGTCAAATCTCAGTGATGATGAAATCTTTTACCCTGCAGGTACACTGCTTGGCAATGCCACCATTCTTTTTTTCACAACCTTCTGCTGAATTTGTTTTGAACAGTGAATAATGATGAACGTAGAGAAAACTATAGACGACATAAGTAGAAATCAGTCAAAGTGACTGCCAGCGTTGAAGCAAATAGGATCTAGCAAAACACTAAAATACAATCAGAATGTGTATTGGATATAACAAAACAAGACTGGCCCCACAAAAGTTTGCCCAGTTGGCAGGTTGGCTGAAAATTGATTTGTTTTTTTGTTTTGTTTGTTTTTTCTGGCTCTTATTAGCATTAGTACGTCCTGCTTTTACTTTTGTCTATCACCATGTGTCATTAGGAGACTAAGCTGGCAGTCTTTATCCAGATGGAAAGCCTGGTGCAGTCACATTGTAAATATGGAGGGTGTCTGCCATTCAGACTGTTCACTGTGGTCTTCCTCAGATTCTGAAGCCGAAACATTTTCTATTGTAAGGTCAAAGGACTGGCTGGTTGACCTGCATCCTGATCAGATGGCCGTACGTCTTGACTGCTGTTGTGCCATGTAATGGTTTAACCCTTTGACTCTGCACCAGCACCCTGCATTGTCAACCATGCTAGCAATGCAAAGTTTTAACCCTTTGATTCCTAAGCCTGGCCACCAGCTTCCTGCAGGAAACTGGTGGACAAGGTAAGGGACTCAAAGGGTATTGCAGCTGGTGGATAGGGTGCGGGAGTCATAAAATTGTCGTTCCAACCATCTCTTGAAGCCTTTCCTTTTGGATCAGATCTTTTCTGGTCTTGTTGCATGCTGCTTTTCTGAGACATATTGTCTCTCAGATGCCACAACAGCAATAAAAGCAATGCGCTGTAGGCGGCAACGTTCTAACTCTTTTTCCAAAATTGAATTGAATAAAATTTAACATGTTTTTTCTGGAGACCTGTACATTTTCAGCCTCCTTGGGAGGCCTTCAAGTAGAGAGTGGTATTGTCGTGGCCTGGAAATGGGATGTGTTTCCTGTGTCCTGTGTGGGTAAAAGATTTCCTCATTGTTTTTGATGACATGGTTTTGACATCTTCATGCTGACTTATCTCAGTGGTTTTATATGTGGTTCTGTTGTTTTTTTACAAAACATGTGTTCCATCGTTCAGCTGACAGTTTTTATTATATTTGAGAATGTTGACTGATATCAACCCTGCCATTTTCTGTAGGAAATGTTATTCTACTCTTGGGACAGCTGAGTGCTTTGTCGTGTGAGAACCATGTTTATTTTTCTTATGTTCTTGATCTGGTATGGATGAAGGGCTGAGGGAATTAGGCTGATAGGGACAATACATTGTGTTGGGAGAACAAATGGGTAATGTATGTTATGTTGTCCATGGGTGGGTTTCTGTGAGGTCCTTGTATGCGGCGTTGGTGCGGTCCATTCACAGCGCAGGGTCGGATGTGTTTTGTCCATACCATCATTTTGAAATTTTTATTTCACCGCATGGGAATTGCAGATGGAGAGCTACGTTTCGCTACAATATAATTTAAACTTTCAATGACAGATTGATTCATGGATAGACAAAGATCCCGCATGATAGAGGCAGGACCCCAAAACCCTGCTACCTTGCTAAGCAATAGGGCTTTTACAGAGATTGATGGCTTGTGCATTGATCACTTTGGATCCTCTCTATCACATAGCATTTGTGGCTTCAGTGCAAATGGAATTTTTTCAAAGTGCAGAGACACTGTTTTGAGAAACCGAAACTGTAACAGTTCAGGAAAGTCCACAATGGACGATAGGCAACAGTTCCAAGCGTATGACATGATGCAGTGATTATGACTTATCTTCATCTTAACCCTTTCAGTCCCGCACCCTGTCCACCATCATCCTGTATTACCAACCATGCCAGCAAAGCACAAACTTAACCCATTGATTCCTTCACTCTATCCGCTGGCTTCCTGCAGGAAGCGGGTGGATAGAGTGAGGAGATCAAAGGGTTAAGTTTTTGCAGTTGGTGGATAGGATGCGGACGTGAAAAGGTTAAGTCAGAAGCATAGCGCATAGCACCGGGATATGATGTCAGTTGTTGTGGGAAATTTCTGTTGGTAACTATACTAGTTTTGTCTCATGACTATCAAGATGACAAGATAAGATATTGTATTACAAGTTTTTAAGACTAACACATCTTGTAATTGTTGCGCTTTCATTAATACACTGTACGATCATTTAGAACCTGGAATGGCAACAAAATAAAAGATGTGACAACTAGAACTGTATTATTAAATTGCCTTTTTTTCTGTATTGTCAAACTGATTAAAGAAATACAGTTTTAGAAAGACATAAAACCTACCCACTTTTTTTTTTTAGAAATAAGGGAAAAAAGAAAAAGAATCAAAAATCAAAAAGTATGGCAAACAGAGATGAGACCGTACAGAATATATTTACCTAATAAAGATCAACTAAAGAGGAAAATAAAAACATGAGTAGGAGCCATGGACAAAAACAACCAAGTACGATTGTAAATGGAAATGAGATCATCCAGATGTACAGATCAACTGAAAAAATGGAAAAATAAATAAACAGCATAATAGCTTTGATATACCGGTAATATTCAGTCTCAGTATAAGCAAGAAATACCTGAGTGTTATGTTATTCATTTTGCTCAGTTTAAACATAATAATCTTAATCAGCATGATAGAATCGTTGGTCTTAGAAATCAATCCTTGAATGAAATGGACTTATCTATGATTCTGTTTATCTGTGACTAATCCTAACATGTAACAGGCAAAACTTGTCTGAAGATATGCTGATTTTGCGTAAAGATAATTATGAATAATTCTTTAAATGACAAATGCTTATTTACAGCAATGATTATTGTTTTTAGAATTTCCATTCAATAATTGCATTTTATGGTTTTAAAGGAAATGCTTGTTTGCAATAAATTATTAATCTTTGCAATATATGCAATTTTAAGAATTGCTCATTCATATGTCTTTTGCAATAGTGCAATTTAGAATTGCTCATGCAATATGTGTTCCCAGATGAAAATAATGTTTTAAGAATTTTAATGAAAAGAAAAGCCAGTAGATATGCACCATGGCTAAAGTTGAGGGATAATTTCCAGTGAGCCGAACACACTTGTACTGCTGAACGTTGCAAGATCTGCTGGCCCATTCGTTGATACTTTATACAATGAAATGATTATTGTGAGTAGTACAAAGTGGCCCATTCATTGATTCAGTCATTGATACTTTATACAATGAAATGATTATTGAACACACTTGTACTGTGGATGGTACAAGATATGGTGGCCCATTCATTGATTCAGTCATTGATACTTTATACAATGAAATAATTATTGAACACACTTGTACTGTGAGTAGTACAAGATATGCTGGCCCATTCATTGATTCAGTCATTGATACTTTATACAATGAAATGATTATTGAACACACTTGTACTGTGGATGGTACAAGATATGGTGGCCCATTCATTGATTCAGTCATTGATACTTTATACAATGAAATGATTATTGAACACATTTGTATTGTGAATGGTACAAGATATGGTGGCCCATTCATTGATACTTTGTACAATGAAATTGTTATTGACCACACATGTACTGTGAATGCTACAAGATATGGTGGCCCATTCATTGGTTCACTCATTGATACTTTATTTCCATCTGGCAACATTAAAAACTGGTGTGTTCACTGCCCATATCAAGTCACAGTAATGCTAGTGGTTTCAGCAGAGCGTTTTATAGATCACTCTCCCATTTCAGGACCTTGCCAGCGTGTAGGGTTTTACACAGGGTCAGGGAGTGTACTAGATAATTCCTGGCAGATCTGGGTGGAACGTGTATGGGATTGTCTGAGTACAGTGACTCCCTCTTGAACAAACTTCAAACTCTTATACTGTGAAGTGATGTTTACATGAGTCAAGTTTGTTGTCAAGTTGTCCGTGTTTCCATCTCTGTAGAGGTCTTCTTCAGGACAAGTTGTCCGTGTTTCCATCTTTGTAGAGGTCTTCTTCAGGACATGTCTGTGTTTCCACCTCTGTAGAGATCTTCTTCAGGACAAGTTGTCCGTGTTTCCACCTGTGTAGAGGTCTTCTTCAGGACAAGTTGTCCGTGTTTCCACCTGTGTAGAGGTCTTCTTCAGGACAAGTTGTCCGTGTTTCCATCTCTGTAGAGGTCTTCTTCAGGACAAGTTGTCCATGTTTCCAGCTCTGTAGAGGTCTTCTTCAGGACAAGTTGTCCGTGTTTCCAGCTCTGTAGATATCTTCTTCAGGACAAGTTGTCTGTGTTTCCACCTCTGTAGATATCTTCTTCAGGACAAGTTGTCCGTGTTTCCACCTGTGTAGAGGTTTTCTTCAGGACAAGTTGTCCGTGTTTCCACCTCTGTAGATATCTTCTTCAGGACAAGTTGTCCGTGTTTCCACCTATGTAGAGGTTTTCTTCAGGACAAGTTGTCCGTGTTTCCACCTCTGTAGAGGCTTCTTCTAGGACAATTGTCACGTGGTTCCACCTCTGTAAGATTCTTCATTCAGGCAAGTTGTCCGTGTTTCCAGCTCTGAAGAAATCTTCTTATGGACAAGTTGTCCGTGTTTCCACCTATGTAGAGGTTTTCTTCAGGACAAGTTGTCCGTGTTTCCACCTCTGTAGATATCTTCTTAGGACAAGTTGTCCGTGTTTCCATCTTGTAGAGGTCTTCTTCAGGACAAGTTGTCCGTGTTTCCAGCTCTGTAGATATCTTCTTCAGGACAATTGTCCGTGTTTCCACCTGTGTAGAGGTCTTCTTCAGGACAAGTTGTCCTGTTTCCATCTCTGTAGATATCTTCTTCTGGACAAGTTGTCCGTGTTTCCACCTATGTAGAGGTTTTCTTCAGGACAAGTTGTCCTGGTTTCCACCTCTGTAGAGATCTTCTTCAGGACAAGTTCTCCGTGTTTCCACCTGTGTAGAGATCTTCAGGACAAGTTGTCCATGGTTTCCGCCTCTGTAGATATCTTCTTAGGACAAGTTGTCCGTGTTTCCACCTATGTAGAGGTTTTCTTCAGGACAAGTTGTCTGTGTTTCCACCTCTGTAGAGGTCTTCTTATGGACAAGTTGTCCGTGTTTCCATCTCTGTAGAGGTCTTCTTCAGGACAAGTTGTCCGTGTTTCCAGCTCTGAAGAAATCTTCTTCAGGACAAGTTGTCCGTGTTTCCACCTCTGTAGAGGTCTTCTTCAGGACAAGTTGTCCGTGTTTCCATCTCTGTAGAGTCTTCTTATGGACAAGTTGTCCATGTTTCCATCTCTGTAGAGGTCTTCTTCAGGACAAGTTGTCCTGTGTTTCCACCTCTGTAGAGGTCTTCTTATGGACAAGTTTCTGTGTTTCCACTCTGTAGAGGTCTTCTTATGGACAAGTTGTCCGTGTTTTCCATCTCTGTAGAGTGTCTTCTTATGGACAAGTTGTCCGTGTTTCCATCTCTGTAGAGGTCTTCTTCAGGACAAGTTGTCCATGTTTCCAGCTCTGAAGAAATCTTCTTCAGGACAAGTTGTCCGTGTTTCCACCTCTGTAGATATTTCTTCTGGACAAGTTTTCTGTGTTTCCACCTCTGTAGAGGTCTTCTCGGACGAGTCCGTGTTTCCACCTCTGTAGAGGTCTTTTTTCAGGACAAGTTGTCTGTGTGATTGATGCTGTCCTTACTGAATGAGTGGTGGTTATGTGATGTGAGAACCTGTTTGTTGATGGCAGGAAGTTGAAATCTCGTGTTCAGTGACCACAACACACTGTTACTGTTCTGGTAGATTAATTTTGCTGTGTCATGGAGTGATTTTCTTGTCCATTCACTAATTGTGTCTACCTATGTATGTGATTGTTTATCTACTGGAGTTTGTTCAATAAGGATTCATCGCACTTAGTTCCATATGCGGTCCATCCAAATCTGCCAGTTATTATCTGAAAGACTCTTAGCCTGCACAAAACCCTGTGCACTGGTAAGGTGTTGAAACGGGGAGGTTGGAGAGAAGAGACTTAACCCTTTTACTCCCACACTCAATCTACCAACTGCAAAAAACAACCTTTCGATTCCCTTACCCTGTCCACCTGTTTCTTGCAGGAGGCTGGTGGTTAGAGTGAGGGAGTTAAAGGGTTAAGTTTTTGCTTTGGTAGCATGGTTAACTATGCAGGATGCTGGTGGACAGCGTGGGGGGGGGGGGGGAGTGAAAGGGTTAAAGACACAAAGCTGACACCACCGGAATGATGGAAACATTGGAATAGGTGGCCAACAGGCCAACAAGCCAACAGGCCAGTTTCTATCATTGCAGCCTGGGAATAAACTCAAGATGCCAGATTTTCAGTCATGACTCCATAAACAAAATTATATTTTAAAAAAAAAAAAAAAGAGAAACAGCCTATGAAGGAGAGAAAATGTCTTTGTGTTGAAAGAGATGGGAATGGTGGATGGGGTATGAGATATTGATGAACAAAAAAAAAGAAGGGGGGGGGGTGGGAGACACTGTGTTATGTTGTAAAACAAACCTGTCAACAAAATGAAAGGTTACATAAAGCTACTGACTGATTAAACAGTTCGCTCCTGCTGGGGTTTTTTTTTTTTCATGTATTTTGTTCATTCTTTTGTGGTTTTTGTCATGTCTTTTTTTTTCAGTTTGTGTGCTCTGCAAACGTATTCATTTATTTGTTTGTTTATACAATGAAATGGTTATTGAACACATTTGTACTGTGAATGGTACAAGGTATGGTAGCCCATTTGGTTTTTAATGTAGAAATAATTTTTCATTTCTCTTATGCCTTTACTTGCTTTTATCCTACTCTGATACACTTTTGTTATGGTTTTCTGTTCTAGTCCTTTGTTTTTTTCGTTTCGTTTTTACATTCAACAGTTATTTTACTGCGTATTTTGTGCTTTTCTTAAGTCAGTTTTAGTTGGCATCCATTGTTTACACTATCTTGCCACGTTTACAGCTTGTTGAAACCAGCAATACTGGATAGAGTAAGAAAAAAAATTTAGCGTCCGATTTTTATCTGATGTGTTTAACTCTGTTGTGACTGCACTTGCCACAGCTGAGCTCTCCTGCTGGCCTAAGGCTGCCACAGTGAAATCACTGGGAACTGTCGCCTTTGAGCCATTTTCCATCGATTTTAGACAAAGAAACCGGCAAAACGTAGCTGAAGCGTTCAACGGAAGTTCCCTCCACAAGGGACGCAACTGCCAACTACTAAATCATTAGCATAACAAAAGTAGAGGGAGTTATATACCCTAGACCGTCTGTTACTATGATCGAAGTAGCCCGTCCTCAGTGAGAGCTCAGCTGTTACTACAATCGAAGTAGCCCGTCGTCAAAGAGTTAAATACATTGTTTATAATCACACTGTGCAGGCAGTATGTTGCTGCACAGTATGCATACTCTGCCTTTGGTGAGCGTAGATGTTTGTTGTTTCCATGTTTCCATAAGCCACCTTACAGCTTACAGGATGTTCAACACGCGTATTTGATGTTGTGTGTGCATAGACACACAAAAGGGGTTTAAGCTCTAACAGGTCAATGTGAGCTTTACTTCACTGCAGTATGTTTTGGTCCATTGTTGGACATAAGCCTTCCTCATCGCACGCCACTGTTGCCGGTTAACTGCTGTTTTGGTGCATTATTTGTCGAACTTTTCTAGATCGTCTCGCCATCTGGTTCTCTGGCGACCTCTGTTCCTTTTTTTTTTTTCTTTTTTTTTTTCTTTCTTCTTCTTCTTCTTCTTTGAGGGATCCAGTGCGTCACTTTGGTGGTCCATCTGTTGTTAGATCTCCTAATGACATGACCAGCCCAGTTCCACTTTCGTTCACAGACTGTGTCTATTATGTCTTGGACCTTCGTTTTTCCTCTCACCCATGCCGCCATTTTCCGGTCCTTCCTGGTATTCCCATCATGATCCGTTTGTGGGCCCTGTGCATGGTTTGCAGTTTTAGGAGCTGACGTTTCGTCAGGTTCCATGTTTCAGCTCCAGATATCACATGGTGAGGTGTGGGGGGGGGGGGGGTCAGAAATATCTCCATCCTTTACCCAGACAGACAGACACCCAGACAGGATTGACCCCAGACTTTTCGATTGGAGGTCTGACATGACATCCTGCCCACTTGACGATCACACCCATTAGATAGATTAACCCTTTGACTCCCTCTCCCTGTCTGCCAGCATTCCGCATTGTCAGCCCGTGACAACAAAGCAAAAACTTAACCCCTTCACTCCCTCACCCTATCCACTAATTTCCTGCAGGAAGCTGGTGGATAGTATGAGGAAGTGAAATGGTTAAGTTTTTTGCAGTTGAGGGATAGGGTGAAGGAGTGAAAGGGTTAATTCATTTCTGTTTGTTGTTGGTAGCCTACTGATTGCATGAATATATATTCATTGTCATATTTTTTTATCTGCTGAATATTGAGTAAAGTTTTTCATACACTGTTGCCAAAAGGACCAATATGAGATTGTAAGTTGTGTTGTTATCTGAAATTATTGTTTATGACTGAAGTCATTGTGTGGTGAAAATAAGAATGATAATGTTGAAAATATAGTTGGAAGATTTTTCTTTTATTACAATGGAATTTGTCCATGTGAAATGCAGATTGAGGCCCCTGAAGAAAATACGTCACCATAGTACGGTGCCACTCATTCCCCCCCCCCCCCACCTTTTTTCTGTCTGCGTATGTGTGTATGTGTGTGTGTTATATGTGTATGTGTATGTGTGTGTGTGTGTGTGTGTCCCATTTTCCACACCACCTTAATGGCCACAGAAGCTGGGAAACATTTTGCAGTGCTATGAAGGTGATGATGATGAGGATGGCAACCATGATGGAATGAAGTTTCATCTGGGATTGAGACTGCATGACAGGGCTGTACTCTACGCTTACAAACAGAACACAGCCTGGCATCAACACAGGCCAGAGAGATACAGACACTTGCGGTGTTGGTCAGCAGGTTTTAGCAACACCCTCACTTTGCATCTGTGAAGTGGATGAGACTTGATTGTGTTGCGGAATCTTCACAGTGAGCCCACAACATTCTCAACTCTTGAGTAGGGGCTGATTGGGGTTGAACATTACTGCTGGAAGTTGATGGATAGTGTGAGGGAATCAAAGGGTTAAGTTTTTGCTTTGCTAGCATGGTTAAATATGCAGGATGCTGGTGGACAAGGTGCGGGAGTCAAAGGGTTAATCTGTTATTCCACATTACATGCAGACTCTGTGAGTTTGTGATAGAAGCGTTCTGCAGTTTTTGTCTGTGTCTCTTTTTATTTCTTACTGACCATAACATATGTGTACATAATTTGTATGAGTATTTGACTGTTTTCGGTTTGTTTGTTTTTCTTTTCATTTCAGTATACTTTCCCCTCATTTGACTGCAAATTTTGTGTAATTTTTTTCTGACTGGCAATATGATGTGATGTTTTTATCTTGCTTCATGTTTCAATATTATTTCTTTTTCATGTTTCATATTTCACTATAATTGTGTAATCAACATGTTCTTATTCATCTTTCATTCGTTCTTTCTTTGTTTCGTTCATTCATTCATTTATCATGTTTTGTGTTTTGACATAATTGTTCAAGTCGTCAGTTTCTTATTCATGTGTTTGTTTATCAGTTGTTTCAATTTCAAAGCGTGCTCTTTGTACTTTACATACCAAGAAAGAAAAAATTGTGGGAGTAAAGGGGGGAAAGGGACTTGCCACATCTGTACATTAATGAAGTAAAACATAGTTTATCCCCCCCAAAATCTTCACATGAAATTAGAAGCAGGTAGTTGTACCTCTAGGTACAAAAGATATAAAAAGAAGTAAACGTAAAAATCATTGATATACAGTCTCTCATGCACACTCACACACACGCGCGTACACACACACACACACCACACACACATGCACACACACCACACACACACCACACACCCACACACACACACACACACACACACACACACACACACGCACACACACACACAACACACACACACACACACACACACACACACACACACAACACACACACACACACTCGTAATGCACACGCACACATGAAAACAAACATACACAAAACACGACACACACACACAACACACACACACACACACACACACAACACACACACACACACACACACACACACACACATATGCGCGTTCGCACTGCATGACAGAGGGAGATAATTATTATCATGGTCATGGATTAATACAGTATAAACACAGACATCATTGCAGTGTAAACATAGACAAGTTCATCAAGAAATAACAACAACATAAGGTAGAAGAATATGCAAAATGGACATGGAGCTTGAACATGTTCAGAGGAAAATGGCTGTTGTATTTGCCATTGGTGGAAATTCGGGAGTGATCATGTTTTCAATATAAATAATAACAGCATTTGAAGCGAAATAAATTTTTGTAATAAAATGTTTGTACTCAGTATATGTGTATGATATACATACATACATACATACATACATACATACATACATACATACATACATACATACATTCATACGTACATGATATGTGTGTGTATGAGTGTGTGTGTGTGTGGTGTGTGTGTATGAATGTGTGTGTGTCTGTGTCTCTGTGTGTGTGCATGAGTGTGTGTCTGTGTGTGTATGAGTGAGTGTGTGTGTGTGCGTGTGTATATATGTGTGTATGGCTGTGCATATGCATGAGTGTGTGTGTGTATGAGTGTGTGTGTGAGTGTGTGTGTGTGTGTGTGTGTACATTTGTGATATCTGTGTATGTACTACAATACATACATGGCGTTTGTAAAAACTCCATGTTTTGCACGTTGAAGCATAACCGTTGTGATGTAGTTGTACATATCCTTTCCTAATAGCTAATATGTCTGTATGCTTTCTTTTTAAACCGAATAAAACAAATCTGAGAAGAGAAAGAAAGAAAAATGAAAAGAAAGACAATAGGATTTAGTCCCTTCATAACTACCATGGAGGAGAAAAACGTGCTTATACTCGCAATGTCCCACAGTCATTGTTCATCGTGTTGCATAGTTCTGTGTCAATGGCACACCACTGTTTCGACAATAATAGTAATAATAATAATAATCAGGTGCCTTGCCGCATGGCGTTGGTGATCATGGACTTCCATCTGTCTCTATCTCTAGTTGCCTCAAGCATCTCTTCCACCCTCTTTGTCTTCAGCCACTCTGCAAGTCCGTCTAGTATCTTCTCCCTGGGTCTACCTGGTGCTCTCTTTCCCTCCAGCTTTCCCGTTGTGACCAGGTGCTCCAATTCTCCTTTCCTCATAAAATGGCCTATAAATGTTGCCTGTCTTTTCCTAATCTTCCTTCTGAATGATCGTCTTGTGTCTGCCTCCATCAAGACTGTCTCGTTTGTTTTCTTTGTTGTCCATGGACATATATATATATATACACATGTGTGTATATATACAAGTGTATATAATACATGTATATATATATATATATATATATATATATATATATATATATATATATATATATATACATATATACATATATATGTGACTTTCCACCACGAAATGAGTCACTTGTCCACTTCAGGCAGTTTTCACTTTTTCATTGCTTCCAAATGTACATTTACTGCTCTTTCTAATGAAGAAAACCATTTAAAAATCGGACAGTAAATACCTGAGGCACAGCCTTCCAAACATGGCACTCTTCCGAAACACAGTTTTGAGAAAATCAAGAAAAACGAAAATGAAAGTTCAGCATCAACATGTTGAGTAGGGTAATGCAAATAGCTTTTTCACTAAGAAAGAACCACAATATGCATAATTTATTGAATGTAGAATGTGTAGGAAGGGTTCCGGCATCCGCTAAAATCAACAACTCCATAACGAGCCCTGACACCCCTGTCACTTATTTTGCCCCATTGTGCAAAACGCTGCCAGTGGACAAGCGACTCATTCCGTAATGGAAGGTCACATATATACATATATAGATATAGGCCTACATATATATATATACATACACACACACACACACACACACATATATATATATATACATATATATATATATATCATTATATGTATATATATATATATACATATAATGATATATATATATATGTATATATATATATACATATAATGTATGTATGTATATATGTATATATATAACTTATTGTCATGTTTTAAAGTTTTTGTGTGGGAATTTTTTTTCTTCTCTACATTTTTGTACAAAGGTTGAAAAAAATAATAAAGAAACAGGAGACATTTAACTCTTTGACTCCTCCACCCTGTACACCAGTATCCTGCATTGTCAACCATACTAGCAAAGCAAAAACTGCAGGAAGCTGGTGGATAGGGTGAGGAATCAAAGGGTTAAGTTTTTGCTGTTGGTGGATAGGGTGCATGAGTCAGAGGGTTAAAAGAATGTTCTTGTCGATATTTTTAGGCAGCCATTACGATAAAATTCACAATGTCGATAGGAGGTTTTCATTTGTTATTAGTTTTATGTCTGTGTTTAAGGCAGCTGCTACAATAACACTGACAATATAACAGTTTTTCTGGGATCCAAGAAACGTGTCTTTATCTTTGGTTATTCTTCCTCTTCCATGCACCCCCCCCCCCCCCCTAAATTCTTTCCCCAGTTTAGTTATCAGGTTGTTTGTTATTTAGTTATCAGGGTGTCTGTGGACTGTGGTCAGCTCGCATGTTAACCTGAGTTCTCTGTATTCCGCTAAAAAGTCTGACTATGTGTATTGCATAGTGAGGCCAAGTGGGTTAGGAGAACAGCGCTTTACAAGAATGAATTATGGGATGTAATATGTATGTAACTGCCTGTATGCTGTACATTCCGTTATACATAACATTTATTGCTACAGCATGGGAATGTTATTGTATGATAAAAATTCAGCCTTTAGATATTGTGTAAATATGATATATGTTTTGTGTAAATATGATATATGTTTTGTGTAAATATGATATATATTGTGTAAATATGATATATCATTTTGGTCAACACTTATTCTGTTCAGTCCCTTCTGTCTCGTGTTGCAAAATGTGTAATGCGCTGTGTTCCTCTTTTTTATATTGAAGAAATTATTAAAACGTTGAAAACTGTTGTCAGGTAATTGATGTTTATAAGCTGTCAGTGATGATGATGATGATGATGAGTGTGGTGTGTATGTGTGTGTGTGTGTGTGTGTGTGTGTGTGTGTGTGTGTGTGTGTGTGTGTGTTTCATTTTCTATGTGTATACACACGTTATTTTGTCCACACTGTGCAGGCAGTAGGCCTATGTTGCTGCAGTCTGCATACTCAATCTTCAGTGAACATGCATGCTGGGTGTTTTGATATTTCCATAAGGAACCCCCCCCCCCCCCCTGTGGGGATGCCGGGGGTTCTTTCAGTATAAATAGTATCCCCATCTTCTGGAAATTCTGTGTTACAAATTTTCTCTTTTCTGTCACTCTCTTTGTTTCTGCCTTTTCCCTTTGCTTTCTGTCATTTCTTCCTATCATTTTCTGCCTTGCTGGTCTATTCACCTGTATGTGTTCTATAGAATCTTAATACTTTTTTCTTAGGACTGATTTGGGTACGTGTATTAATGTCATTTTTGGCTGTGGGGAGGTGAGATATGCGGAAGCAATTTTAGTTAATTTATGCCCGTTTTTGTATATGTTTTTGTGTCCTTAAGTATGCTTAAATTTGTATTTAGGTGTGTTCTAAAATCCCGTTTGTGATAAATTGGACGGAGTGGTCAACGCCAGGGGCATGTCCTTAGATTATGTGCGTGAATGCGGTGATATGTGTGCTTAATTTTCTGTTCTGGTCACACTTGTTTTGGATCATCTAACAATTAGAATAATTTCCATAAGCCACTGGACACTGACATAACTTACAGGATCTTCAATGTGCCTGGTTGATGTTTTACGTGCGTATGCACATAAAGGGGATTTTGGCACGAACAGGTCTGCACACATGTTGAGACCTGGGAGATAGGAAACACTGCCACCCTTTTCCCACCAGGCGGGAGGTACCCAAGTAGTGTTGTAAGGCGGATTGAACCTAGGACCTTCTGACTGGACCACTCTCTTGCCACCAGGCGGAAGGTACTAGGCAGTATCGTCCAGGCGGATCAAACCCAGGACCTTCTGGTTGTATCTCTGCCATTAATTTTTGTTCTCGCACACCAACAGTCAAGGCAACCATCTTTCAAGGAAAAACAGTAGCAAAAAGGAAGAAAGGCAGACCTCCAGTCTCATACATCGAGAACATAACTAACATCAGTGGCCTAAATATTCAAGAAATTGTTCAGAAAAGTCAAGACAGAGCGGCCTGGAGGGAGATGTTGGCATCCAGATGTGCAGCGACCAACACCGAACCTGGTGACGCCGACAAGTGAGGTGAGGTGAGACAACAACAGTGTAATGAGACGTCTTTATCTGTAGTTAATATTATTGTTATTGTGGCAGGTATTGTTTTGGTCTTATTGTGTGGAACGTTTTCGTGCACCAGTTGCATGCCATAAGCCTTATGTCTTATTCTGCTGCTACGGTTTGTTGTATCGGGTATATGTTTAGAGTCACAGTGTGTTGGTTAAGTTGTATCAACTTCGATTTGAAAATGTAATAAAACATGATAACTCTGTCTGTGTGTGTGTGTGTGTGTGTGTGTGTTGTGTGTGTGTGTGTGTGTGTGTGTGTGTGTGTGTGTGTGTGTGTGTGTGAACATCAGAACATCAAATTCAAAATGACATGAACAGCTTTGCTATAGGAAAAAGGAACAACAATATCATAACAAATACAAAATCACATATGAGATGGAAAGAAATCCATTTTGGGATCAAATTTCAAGGAATTTGAACTGGATTTTGTTAGTTTCATTTATTTATTTACCTTTTCACGCATTCATAAACGGGTTCGTTGACGTTTGTAATCGATCCACGGACTCAAATCTGATGTCTCGAGTTCAATCCTAATCGGCAACATGAAAACTGGGATGTTTAGTGTGCTGCTTGTTGTCCACCTTAATGCTGTAATCATTGTAATGGTGTCAGGTAAGTGTTAGCTATGTGATTCATAGATCTTGTCCATTTTATGCTCATATAATTGTAATAGTGTCAGGTAAGTGTTAGCTTTGTGTTTCATAGATCCTGTCTATTTTAATGCTGATATTGTAATGGTGTCAGGTAAGTGTTAGATTTGTGTTTCATAGATCCTGTCCATTTTATAGTGATATAATTGTAAGGTGTCAGGTAAGTGTTAGATTTGTGTTTCATAGATCCTGTCCATTTTTATACTGACATAATTGTAATGGTGTCAGGTAAGTGTTAGCTTTGTGTTTCATAGATCCTGTCCATTTTTATACTGACATAATTGTAATGGTGTCAGGTAAGTGTTAGCTTTGTGTTTCATAGATCCTGTACGTTTTAATACTGATATTGTAATGGTGTCAGGTAAGTGTTGGCTTTGTGTTTCATAGATCCTGTATGTTTAATACTGATGTAATGGTGTCAGGTAAGTGTTGGCTTTGTGTTTCATAGATCCTGTCCATTTTAATACTGATATTGTAATGGTGTCAGGTAAGTGTTGGCTTTGTGTTTCATAGATCCTGTCCATTTTAATACTGATATTGTAATGGTGTCAGGTAAGTGTTGGCTTTGTGTTTCATAGATCCTGTCCATTTTAATACTGATATTGTAATGGTGTCAGGTAAGTGTTGGCTTTGTGTTTCCATAAGTCCCATAATCTGCGGCCTCCCCGTCCTTTTCAAGATCTTGCCCGTGCATAGAGTTCAGCAGAGGTTCAAGTTAAGGAGTCTGCTTGATGGCAGATTGGTTAGAGCGCATATGTAATTGTCTGGGTGTGATGAATCACTCTTAACCCTTTCCCTTCCGCACTCTATCCGCCAGCTGCAAAAAAAACAACCCTTTCACTTCCTCACCCTATCCATCAGCTTCCTTCGGGACGTTGGTGGATAGTGTGAGGGAGTCAAAGGATTAAATAAAACCTCCAAATCTATAGTTGTCACAGAGCATCCAATCACTTGATAAGAAAGAAAGTAAAGGTGAATCAGTGCCAGAGCCAATGTCCATAAATTCAAAACACACGGCACACATACAGAGAGAGAGAAAGAGGGGGGAGCACGCGCACACACACACACACACACACACACACACACACACACACACGTAGGCACGCACATGTCAGTGCCAACGTCTATAAACAACACAACACACACAAACACACGCATACACACACACAAACACACACACATGCATGCATCTATCTAAAAATGAGAGGCGCCATACTGTACCAACATATTTTCTTAAGAAGAGTGGCCTGCACTTCACTCAGAAAAAGTCCCTTTTAGATAAATAAAACAATAGAAACAAACAAACAAACTATCCAGTCCATTCCAATCTTTGGTTTGCGTGCTGTTGTTGACAAAAGAGCTGAGAGAGACAGAAGAGTTCGTATGAGGGGAGAAAAACGTTTATGCATTGTCACGCTTTGCTGAGGCAGAGTAATTTCCCCTGAAACTTCATACCAACAGACTACGTCCAAAAACAAAACAAAAACGGAACCTCTGTCTGTTTGTCTGTCTCTCTGGCTCTGTCTCTCTTTCACGCGCTCGCTCACACACACGCACGCGTGCACACACACACACACACACACACACACACACACACACACACACACACACACACACACACACACACACACATAAACTCACTCGTAGATGATCCCTTCGTATCATGTTTCTCTCTCTCTCTCTCTCTCTCTCTCTCTCTCTCTCTCTCTCTCTCTTTCTCTCTGTCTCTCTGTCTGTCTCTCTCTCTCTCTCTCTCTGTCTTTCTTCTTCTCTCATTTATTCTCATATCACAAACACACACCCGTCCGCGCGCGTGCGCACGTACACATACACATACACGCAGAAACACACACACACACACGCACGTATACACACACACATAGAGTCACGCATACACACACAAACAAAACACACACACACAACTCACAAACACAAATACACATATAATTAAACAAACACTCACACACACACTCACTCACTCACACACACACAACACACACACACACACACACACACACAACACACACACACACACACACACACACACACACACACACACACACACACACACACACAAACACAAAACCAAAGAAACAAACAGACACACACACAAACACACACACACAAACACAAAAACAAAGAAACAAACAGACACACACACAAACACACACAAACACAAAAACAAAGAAACAAACAGACACACACACACAAACACAAAAACAAAGAAACAAACACACACACACACACACACACAAACACAAAAACAAAGAAACAAACAGACACACAAACACAAACACAAAAACAAAGAAGCAGACACACACACACACAAACACAAAAACAAAGAAACAGACACACACACACAAACACAAACACAAAAACAAAGAAACAAACAGACACACACACACACACAAACACAAAAACAAAGAAACAAACAGACACACACACACAAACACAAAAAGAAACAAACAGACACACACCACACAAACACAAAAACAAAGAAACAAACAGACACACACCAGCCAAAGGTCAAACAATTCCAAAACTCTGTGAGCTTCCCTCCCCAAACTTTTGCTCCAAACGATACTTGTAGAAGATAAAAAAAAAAAAAAACGGAATAGAAGCGTCTGCTCACACACTGTACATATACCCACCATATTACGAGATATTCATGTATTGTGTTAGGAGATGAATTGCTGAAGGGGGTCGAGATGGTGGTGTGAGTGGTGGTAACTTTTGACCTTTTTAGAAGATGAAAAGCATTCATACCAACAAATGCCTATCAATTAACGTCAGGAAGAGAGGTCTTGAATGTTATATAGAACCGATAACGTTATACGGTTGTGAGGCGTGGGCAGTCAACACACAAAGCCAGAACAAGAGGGAGGCAGCCGAGATGTAGTTTCTAAGAAGAATGTTGAGAGTTCCATGGACAGCAAAGAAAACAAACGAGACAGTCTTGATAGAGGCAGACACAAGAAGATCATTGATAAGGATGATAAGGAAAAGACAGGCAACATTTACAGACCATTTTATGAGGAAAGGGAATTAAGAGCACCTGGTCACAACGGGAAAGCTGGAAGGAAAGAGAACACCAGATAGACCCGGGGAGAAAATATTGGACGGACTTGCTGGGTGGCTGAGGACAGAGAGGGTGGAAGATGTGCTTGCGGCGTCAAGGGATAGATACATATGGAGGGTCATGATCGCCAACGCCATGCGGCAGGGCACTTGATGATGATGATGATGATGATGATGAGTAGGTAAACCATCTCCATCCTAACACATCGGTGCCAGATGTGTACCCTGACCAAATCTTTACAGCACTAAATTATAATCTGTGAGAGCTCCCACTGGACGAAGCAGCAGGGAAGTTTCAGTCTTTTTATCCTAATTTTTGTATTTGATGTTTGTACGTTTGTGATCTTACGTCTACGTTTCACAAAGGCCAGTTGGCCAAAAATTTGCGCCTGTCTTGTCTGGTTGTATTTAATACGCGTTCTTTTTCTTTTTTCGTATTTTTCTTTTTCTGGCTCCTGTTTCCTTGAACACGGGCAGTCACACTTGTTTTGTGAGATGTCCGAAAAGAGCTGTTGAACGTGACACGATCACATACACCATGATCAAAGAGTGTGGAGGTTGGAGTTTGTTCTAGACGGATTCATCGCGCTCAGACAATTCCATATGTGCTCCATCCCATCTGCCACTGAGCAATTACCTGGCAGACTCGCTTAGCCTGCACTATAATGGGAACAGTCATTATATACATCAACAGAGAATTAAGTTGGTCTGGTCATCTGACTAGAATACAGCCGCACCAGCTGGCTCAACAAGCGTACATAACGAGAAGGTTTGAGAATTTAAAATAACGGGCAGACCAAAGATGACCTGAGACGATATCGTGAAGGAGATCTTCACGTCACACGGCATTTCTCCGCTTTAGGTATTCCAGGTTGCTGATGACCGTTAACTCTTTCTCCCCGTGATATCCATGATGGTACAAGAGGACAGATGAAACAAAACCAACCAACCAACAAACCAACCAACCAACCAACCAACCAACCAACCGACCTACTAACCAACCAACCAACAGCACCCTCCACTGAACCATAAGTGGTGGTCTGGGTACTAGCCTCTCATTTCATAAATCGAGGTCCCATGTGCAGCATGCACAGGTGAGAGGGAGATGAGATGGTCGTCTCTCGCATATTGCTACAACATAACTCTTACGACGTCAAGCTATGGGTAGTTTTATAACAGAGGATAGAGTGCTTTGATTCCGGCCATCTGTACATTTTCAGGTAAAGGTTGCCGTTGTGCATGATTATTGTATGTCTGGTGCGTGGTTGCGCTTTGGTTTGAATTGTCAAGATTTGGCGTCATGGAAATGCTGTTGTTGTTGTTGTTATTACTACTATTATTACTATCATCATCATCATCATCATCATCATCATCATCACCATTGTCGTCGTTGTCGTCATCATTATTATTATCATCATCATCATTATTATTGTTGTTGTTGTTGTTGTTGTCGAAAAACGTTTACTCGTCGACTGAGTGTGGACATATACACACATAAACACATAACACGCGTAGGCACCCCATCCCTTGTCCTCTGTACCCATTCTTTCTCAACATCAGAGCCACCTACACATACAACGTGAGTGCATTCTGTGTACCAGGAGGACTTACACACTGCTCAGAAGCCACAATGGAGTGAGACAGAATGCATTCTGTCGGGATCACCACTATTGTATAATAATTTATATGGATGAGATCACGAGAGATGCAAACCCACACCATGAATCTTTGAATGAGATGTTGTTTGCAGACGATCAGAGCCTAACAGTTTGAGAAGAAGAAAGACCACAGGAACATACACCCAACCTAAACACCAGATGTGAAAAAATACAGCACAGAAATTACCATCAGGAAAACCTAGTCGACGAAGGCCACCCAAACATCAGTGGCACTAAACTCAAACATGCCAATCAATTCCAACACCTTGGCAGCATTTTCACAGCGGATGGAAGACTCGACAGACAGATCGAAATCAAAATCCAGAAAGCAAACAGTCTCAGCTATACCACTTCTGAACCTTCCCTACCCCCTCCCTACTATCACTTACAGTTCATCCCCACCAGACTTACAACTGCCAGACTTGGATCCCGACCCAAACCCTTGGAGCACAAACTTTCTGCCTGTGTAATGTGTTGTTTGAGAAGAGCGGTCAACAAGACTAAACGTGACATGATCCGAAACACCAACATCGGAGAAAACATCCGCCCACCATTATATTCATCGGCAGAGAATAAACTGATTTTGGTCATCTGACTAGAACATAACCATATCAGCTGGCCCAACAGACTATAACGAAAAGAATGATGGATTTGAATTGAGAGGCAGACCAAGGAAGACCTGGACTGATGGTGTGAAAAAGACTATAAGGTCACACGATATTTCTTAACTTGAGACTTTCCAGGTCGCTGCTGACCATTAACTCTTTCTCCCCGCGACACCCATGATGGTACAAGCCAACAGATAAAAGAACAGAAGAAGCAAGCAGACACGCTATTTCATAATGTATCGAACTTGATATCACTTGGTAACAGGGAAAACCTGCATGATGTAGAAAGGAATGACCAGTTTCCGTACTGTCACATACAGATGGATGACTCAAGGTTATGTCCACTGTCACAGAGTGGAGAGGTTTTGGCAGGAACACTCTGGGTCCATGGCTGGAAAAGCTTTACGAATCTGAACTAGAATTTGTTGAGGACGGATTTATCGCACTCAGACGTCCCATGTGCGCTCAGTCCAAATCTGCCAGTGATGTACCTGGAGACACCTTCAGGTTAGGATTTTGGAGTTTATTTAACAGGAATTCCTGGCATCTTAAAACTTTCATATGCGCTCCATCCAATCTGCCATCTGTTATTTGACAGACTCCTTGAGTCTGCGCAAAACCCTACACACTAAAGGCATTGAAATGGAAGAGTTGGGTTGGGGAACATGACCTACAACACAATAAGCTGAAGCGTAAGATGGTTATGAAACATCCAGTTATATGTTCTGGACTGGGACTGAAGCCAACACCTGAGATCTGAAATCTACATCTGTATAAATTGCTTACCTATAGCGCTTGTCTCCAAACTAATTTAAAGTTACTACGCATTACTTGTGATCTGACTTTAAGTAGAGCAAAGAGATCTCGTGCCATTACATAGGCGAGCCGATCAAATTCCACTCTGTTCTGCACAGTCTGCATCTTTGGTGGGTGTGCATGCTGGCTGTTTTCAAGTTTCCATAAGCCAGCCACTGACATGGCTTACAGGATCTCTAACGTGCGTATTTGGCATCCTTCATGCGAACACAAACGAAGAGGGTTTAGCCACTGGCAGGTCTGCACACACGCTGATCAGGGAGATCGGAACAATCTCCACCCTTTATCAACCAGTGGAGGTTTCAAGGCGGATTGAACCTAGTACCTTTGAATTGGATGTCTGATGTTTGTCCACTTGACTACTGCAGCATCTGCGAATTCTTACGTAAACGGTTGTCGCTGCGTATAATTATCGAGAAACGTTATCTGATCGAGCGAGGGTGCGTGCAGACAATCATATAATACGTACGCTACTCTTTTTACAAGAACCGACCAGCCCATTAATCTGTATCTTGACGGAGGATTTAAACCCGCAACTCCTGCTTTATGAGCATGATGTTCTAACCAACAGAGCTAATGCAACCCTTTCCTCCTCCAACCCTCCCCCCCCCCCCCCCGAAAAAAGGCACACTCCCTTAGCCTGCATAAAACCGTGTGTGCTGGGAAAGTCTTAGAATGGAACAGTGGAGGGGGAACACAATGCTGACACCAGTAGAATAACTGGAATATTAAAATATACAACACACACGCAAGTTTTTCTCTTGCGAGCTGGGACTGAACTCGAGACATCAGATCTTGAATCTAAGGCTGTATTAACTGAGTCAATCTCCCCGCTAAAAATATGTGTTGTGTGTGAGGATTGAACCCAAGACCACTTGTGTTATCAGCAGTGCTAGCTCTGTCCAGCTGAGGTAATGGAGCAAGGTTTTGACATTTTTACCAACTACGCTTGCTGCAATTGTTACAATATCGTGATGATTAATACTCTAAGAAACAAACACATAAGCAAATAAATAAATGAATAAAAGCAAACAAATGAATGAAACAATAAATTGATGAATAAATTTAAAAAAAAACTATGAACGGAATGAGACATAAATGAATAAACAAACAAACAAACAAATAGATAAATAAAACACACGGTAGGAAGACTGAATAAAACGGGCATGTATGTGAAATGGACACAGCTATCTTGCTTTTGCAATGAAAGTCTTCAATTTCAAGAAAAAAAAAATCCTAAAATAAAACGACTATTTTGATGGAGCAAGCGCATTTTTTTACTTCTGAAGGTGTCTTTCAAATGATCCATCTGAATTATTTACAACCCTTCTTCCATTTGCCAAATTGCTGATTTCGGCAACTCTGATTGGTCACATTGCCACTTTCAGCCAATACCGTGCGGTTTGACATAACGCTGTCGTTCACGCATTGTCGTCTGCAGATTGTAATGCAGAAGTCTGCCGACAAACTGGATGGTTCAGTTGTGAATGAGTTTTAACTATGGGGAAGCAAAGGTAAGCAAAGTTATACAGTGGAAACCATTTATAACAGGACCGGTTATAACAGGAATCCGGATATAACAGGCTTTTTCAATCCCCATTTTTTCTTCCTCTTTGTCTCTATTAAAACTTATCGGCAATAACAGGGAGACAAGAGGCTCGATCGGTTATAGCAGGATGCCGAGACGGGCTCTGCAGCAGAAAGGCCTAGGCCTAGACTCAGCACGCCACGCAGTAGGCCTAGATCTAGATCTAGGCTAGCCTTGGTATACTGTGTACTGTACACTGAAAGAACGCTTCGCAATGCGAGCGTGATGCGCGCGCAAGCGTGTAGGCCTGAGGCCACTGAGTTAGTGACTGACTGCGCCATCATTCAGTTTGTAAGCTTACTGCACACTTACACCAGACCAGATCTAGGCCTAGATCAAGAGTTAGTTGATCAGTCCTTATTTCCCTTGATATCTGATATAACAGGATCTGATATAACAGGGATTTTGATTTGGTCCCATCATCCCTGTTATATCAGGTTTCCACTGTACATAAAATTAATTATTTGCTCATAGAAGTCCTGTTTATGACTTGCGTGACTGGGGAACGATGAAACTAATTGAGAAGCAGAAAGTGTGAAATGTAATTGTAGATCTAACGCACTGAACCGATAACTTACTTCTGACCTAGTTAGCTAGACCTAATCATTGACGACATTTAGACTAGCTTCCTCGGGCAGGGATTTCCGTGGTGCTTCAGTCAAATAATTCGTTATGAACTGGGTCAAAGTCTGTGGAAAAAGTTGTAATGACATACGGTTTCATTTGGGGTCACACTGAGTGACCTCAAAGAGTGTCAGGACCACACACATTCTGAAGTACTTTATTTTCTGTATGAAATTACATGAATGTATATTTACAGAGGCCATTCCGCGCGA
>CM060310.1:93162881-93165381 GCA_030674185.1 Monoplex corrugatus | reverse complement strand
CACCCGTCCTTCGCTTCTCTTCTGTCTTTCTTCTCTCTTGTTGTTGATTGACTCTGAGGCCATGCAGGTTCTTCTTCGTCTCTGTTGTGCTCGGATTATTGCTGTTCTTCGCTGGATACCTTTCCTGCCCGGAGTTTGTGTTGTGTAGGTGAAACAAATCAGACTTCACTCACGTTTACCTTGGTTTGGTTCCTGATTGACGTCTTCTACAGGTAAGTGGTGCGTTTTGTTTTCACTCTGTTCGTTTTCGTTTTGTTGAGGGAGACTTGGGGTATTACGTTGTTCGTAAGGTATGATGTTCTGGTGGCATTTGTGCGGAAGAAAGGTGACTGAATTTTGTTTGTGTTAAGTTGTTGGCAAGAGAAAATATTCTCTCGCTGTTCTTCGTGGGTGGAAAGGTGGTTTGAGTTTTGTGTGCAGTTTGTTGTTCGGTTGGTAAGATGTTTTCTTGTTGTTAGTTTTAGTGGTGGGAAGGTGTTTGAATATTGTTTTGTACGTTTTTTAAAATAAGATTTTGTACTATTTTTTTTGTATAGAAGAAAGAGATTGAACTACATGCTAAGTTGTTCGTTAGGTAAAATGTTCTGCAGCTTTTTTCTTTTTGTTCCGAAAGGTTGATTGCATTTTGTTCGTATAAGCTGTTGCAAGATAAAATATGATACAGATTTTTGTTTGCACATCTTTCTCGGTAAGTGAAAACAAGATGCTGTCAGTTATTTCTTTTGATAGAGGAGGGTGGCTGAAATTTTGTTTACGTTTGTTGCTCACAAGAGAAAAGAATTTCTGGTTAATTTTTCTATTGAAATCTGCGCTGGTTTCAGTTTCATTTCTTACTGGATACGTGTGACTAAGACGTTGTGCAGAAGTTTGTTTTCGTGGCCCAAAGGTAGTGATCGATTTTGTGTCCGTTTTCGGTAAGGTAAGACGTTCGCTTGTTCATTGTCAATGGTAGGAAGGTGGTTTGATTTTCGTATGTATTTGGAAAGAGAGAGAGAAGAGAGAGAGAGAGAGAGAGAGTATGGCGTTTGTGTGTGTTTGTGTTTGTGTGTGTATGTGTGGTGTTTATGTGTGTGTGTTTGTGTGTTTGTGTTTGTGTGTGTGGTGTGTGTGTGTGTGTGTGTGTGTGTGTGTGTGTGTGTGTGTGTGTGTGTGTTGTGTGTGTGTTCTTTACAATTAAACATATCTTTGTAATTAAATGAAAAAAAAAGAGAAAAATGACATGATACCGATGAATTGAACCGCAGAACTGTAACAAATGACCGACAGGTCTGACAGACCTTTATCAATGTTAAGCACTGACATAATATCGCCAGAAACACAAATTTGCAATGAAATGTTCGTTTTCTAAGCAAAAGGTAAAGGAATTTGTTTTTGTTCTTTGCTCGATAGGTAACATTTTCCCATGTGTGTGTGTGTGTGTGTGTGTGTGTGTGTGTGTGTGTGTGTGTGTGTGTGTGTGTGTGTGTGTGTGTGTATGTATGTGTGTATGTGTATGTGTGCATATCTCTGTGTGTGTGTGTGTATCTCTCTCTGTGTGTGTGTGTCTATCTCTTCTCTCTGTTGTGTGTGTGTGTGTGTGTGTGTGTGTGTGTGTGTGTGTGTGTGTGTGTGTGTGTGTGTGTGTTTCGTGCTGGAAAGAGGGATCTATTTTTGTTTGTGTTAGTTGTTCGATAGGCGGAATGTTCAACCTTTTGTTCGTTTTTGCAGCATAAAGGTTGATGAATTGTGTTTTCCTGTACTGCTGAATTGGCAGGATTCTGTCTTTCTCTTTCTGTCTCTGTCTGTCTGTCTGTCTTTCTATTTGTTGTGTGTTGTGTGTGTGTGTGTGTGTGTATGTGCGTGCGTATGTGTGCGTGCGTGCGTGCGCGTGTGTTTGTGTGCTTAGAAAGGGGATCAGTTCTTGTTTGGGATTGTTGATCGATATCACGTTCTCGTTTTTTTTTTTTTTTTTTTTTTTTTTTTCTTTGCGTGTTATCGAAAGGTGATAGACATTTGTCGGACGCCAGTGGTGCTCACCAGATATAATCAGAGACAGTGAGGTTTTTTGAACTGTTCGTTTTCTGCCGCAGAAAGGTTATGACGTTTATCAGAAACATTCGCTGCTCGTTAAGTAGGTAGTAGGTAAGATGTTCTCTTGTAGCTCGTGTTCTCGACAGAAAGGTGATTGACTTTTGTTTGCGTACGTCTCCCGCAAGGCTGAGATCAAGAGGACAGTTGCGTGTGTATTTGACTTGAGTGAGTGGAGGGAAGGGGGAGATTATTGAAAGAGGAGGAGACAAAGAGAGCGAAGGGGGAGATGAAGGAGAGAGAGAGAGAGAGAGGAGAGAGAGAGAGAGAGAGAGAGGAGAGAGAGAGAGAAATGAATCTTTGTTTTCTAACGGTACTGATACTGGCGTACAAGCCAACTTACATATCAGCTGTTCCTAATCTACTTTTATTAAACAAGAGAGAGGGAGAGAGAGACAAACAGACAGAGACACAGAGAGAGATGGCGAGAAGG
>CM060310.1:93152881-93160381 GCA_030674185.1 Monoplex corrugatus | reverse complement strand
ACCGCGGTAAGGTTCTAGCGATGACTAGCTTTCTGACTGGATCGATTTCCACTGACTACCGTCAAAGAGAGAGCGAGGGAATGATAGATAATAGATAATAGATGATGTAGATACATATAGTAGATCTTACTCGCCAGGTGAAGGTTCTAGGCGGATTGAACTCAGGACTTTCTGACTGGAAGTCCGGCATTTACCCACTTGACTACCCGTCAAAGAGAGAGCGAGAGGGGAGAAGATTGAGATAGATAGATAGATAGATAGATAGATAGATAGATAGATAGATAGATAGATAGATAGACAGACAGATAGATAGATAGATAGATAGAGAGAGAGAGAGAGAGAGAGAGAGAGAGAGAGAGAGAGAGAGAGAGAGAGAGAGAGAGAGAGATTAGGCTGATGAATGTTGAAAGGCTTTTCGTGCTCTATGCACTCAGTGCATATTGTTTGGTTTCCCTCATCAGCAGAGATTAGATGATTATCTTGTCATTGCAGTTGGTGGGTCTGGGGGTGGGGGTGAGGCGAGAGATACGTGTCCCTGTGATACCAGTTGTATTTGACGACGACCACGACGATGATGATGATGATGATGACGACGATGACGATAATGATAACAGTATGACGTATGTGGACGATGCCTTATGTGTCTAATATTTAACCCAAGGTGGACAGGGACGAGGGAGCAACAACAACAACAAAACAGCAATACGGTGGATTGGACGCGGTAGTAACGAAAAGAAGAGCGGAGGCGACGATGACAGCAACAAGTAAACGACACCAACTACTACTAGCACAACTACAACTTAGCAGTCTTATTCCTACTGCTGCTATTACTACTAACTTAGTACTGCTACTTATACTAGTACTACCATTTATTTCTACTACTACAACTACTACTGCTACTATTACTATCCTATCATTACTGCTACTTCACTGCTTCTAGCACTACTACTGTTATTATTATTTCTTCTGGTGAGACTTCTAACATACTGGTACTACCACTGTTATTTCTACTACTGCTATTACTAACACTGGTACTACTATTTCTGGTATTCTACTACTACTCCTATTTCTAAAAGTAGTACTACTACTATTAGTATTTCTACTACTGTGACTGCGACTACCTGCACTAGTACTACTACTACTATTTTTACTACTACTACAACTACGAACACTTGTACTACTACTATAATTGTTTCTACTACTATCATTACGACTACTACTACCACAACCACCACTAGTACTACTACTGTTATTTCTACTACTATGACTACGGCTACTAACAGTACACTAGTACTGCTACTGTTACTATTATTTTTACTGCTACTATTACTAAAACTAATACTACTAATATTGTTTCTACCACTACTCTATTGATACTAGTACTACTACTATTATTTGTACTACTACTTTTAACACTAGTACTATATTATTTCACTACATTTGCTACTACTAATGCTAGTACTACTACTGTTATTTCTACTACTGCTATTTCTACTAACACTAGTACTGCTACTATTATGTATCCTACGACTAGTGCTGCCACTGCTACTACTACTAGCATTATTGCTATCAGTTCTACTACTGCCACTACTACTGACACTAGTACCACTACTTGTGCTCACTGTTAACACAAGTACTGCTACAGTAGTTACAATTAGTACTCCAGTTGTTCTATACTACTGTTATCATTTTATCATTATTTCTACTACTTCTACTACTGTTACAAGAAGACAGAGGAGACTTTGTAATCTGTTAACCTCTGATAATATCAGATTTCTGTGCAACGTGCTGTTTCAAAACAAAACTGAAAAAAAGAAAAGGGCAATTTACCCACGTGTAAATTGTACGACACGAACACTGATGTACACGCACACACACGCGCACATGCGTGCGCCGCACACACAAACACAAACACACACACACACACACACACACACACACACACACACACACACACACACACACACACACACACACACACACACACACACACACACACCGACAACCTCCCCCTCTACACACGCAGGCATTCCCGCCCATTTCACACACATACACACGCCGCACAGACAAGAACTATTGAATTGATGAAACAAATATCAGGATAATTAAAAAAACAGTTTCCCAGTGCATTGATCAAAGACAGCACGGTGCAAGTGTGTGAAAATGATACGAGAGATATCGACTTGCACTCCAGCGCACGTACAACCCGGAGGCTGTGCAACCAAGAGTCAGAACAGAAAGCGTCGTAAAAGAGAAACGTAAAATCGCGAAGCATATTCGGACTGCTGTTAACAATGGTGCTGTGTGTCGAATTTGAATGCAGGCACATGACTTTTGCTTTTTTTCCGGGATTTGATTTTGTTTGTTTTGTTTTGTTTGTGTGTTTTTGTTTGTTTGTTTGTTTCTTTTTTTGCTGTATTATCTTCTGCGCAGCTTTAATGAGTTTAATCCCAGGCCGCTCATTTCATGTCCTCAACACATCATCAAACCCAAGTTCATTCAGTCAAAGTCGTAGTGTCGTTATGTCGATGGGGAGCCATCAGCGTCAAGCCACCATGGGGCCACCCACCAGAAAAGACCCTGCACTGCTTCCGAATCACCTCGGTGGAGTTCAGCAGCGTCTGTTCCGATCGAAAGTAACTAGTAGGACGTTTCTTAATGACGACAGGAATCGCTCATCGCGGAGCCAGATTGGTATGTGTGAAAAAGCAACCGCCCCCTCCTCTTCCTCTTCCTCCGAACAAGTCCTCCACCTCATCCCTCCAACGACAGTCCCACATGAATCACTGATCCAAAGCCCCCAACTTTAATTGACGTCAGGCTTGGAAGCCGTAAGAGTAGCCGAAACGTAGGTCACCACGAGATAAGGACATAAACGAATTTCATGGGTTCAACCCCTTCTCCATTCCAGCACCTGAAAATTTTCGCAGGCTCACGGAGACTGCCAAGTAATTGATAGCAGATTTGCTCGGAGCTCATATGGAATTGTTCGAGTGTAATGAATCCCTCACGAACAAACAAGCAAACAAATAAACTGCAAGCAAATATCAGTATAGGTGGTAAAGATGTGGGATTGTCAGCTCGTGATGTTTCGCTCGTTGGATGTCATTATCTGTGTGAAAATAACATATAGTAACCTTTGCGAGGAGGAAATAATCTGTCTTCCACTTTCCCGTCAGTATGTGTACCCACTCCGAGAGTAATATACGGACTGTTTCTTTGTACACAGATATACGGACTGTTTCTTTGTACACAGATATACGGATGTTCTTGTACACAGATATACGGACTGTTTTTGTACATAGATATACGGACTGTTTCTTTGTACACAGATATACGGACTGTTTCTTTGTACACAGATCTTTACAATCTAAGCTAAAAGGACACAACGGTTTTTCAATAGCCCTGAAATCGTAGGCAAGAAAACTCAGCTTTTCTCAAGGCTAGCATAATGAAACAGATGCTCATCTTCTGTCCCTTGGTGCTTTTTCTTCCCCAACCGTAAACAGAGTCATGTATGTCCCATTGCTTGTACCAGTCGGAGTCAGTTATATGTATCGACTCCTGGAGCATGGCACATAGTGAGTTGTTTCTACTGTGTACAGATTAAAGTGTTATTGCTGGTGTAATTATTTTATACTTGTTTCTGAAAAGTGTGGTTCGATTCATCTTAGCGCCGATTCTTACGTATTTCAGAGTGCTAATGTGTGTGTGTGTGTGTGTGTGTGTGTGTGTGTGTGTGTGTGTGTGTGTGTGTGTGTGTGTTGTGTGTGTACGACCTATAGGTACTTTTTCCGACAGCTGTTTGCACTTTTCACTGTGACAGAAAAGTGACAGCTTTTATATGCAATAGAGCGACACCTACTCAACTACTGACACCTCAACTCTGTGTGTGTGTGTGTGAAAGGTAGGAACAGAAGGTGACAGGGCGTTGAGGGTTTCACGTGCGGAGTTACGGCATATCATGACTGTTGGTTGTATTTTGTAGTTGATTTGATTTGTCGAGGCGTTTTCGTTGTTCTTTTGTGTTACAATAAATTTGGGGTTGTACTTGTAGATGTGAAAGTGATGTGTGTGTGTTCGCGTACAGTGAATGAGCGTTCTAATTTCTAATTGAGGATTAATAAAGGAGTATTGAAATGAACTGAACTGGATTAAACTGAATATATGTAGAACGTAAAAATCGCCGGCAAGATGCAGCTGAATCGCAGTGTCGAAAAATTCATTACACCGCAACATACTCATTTTGTTGTTGTTACTTTTTCACAATGTATGTATTATGCAAAAGTCAGGTTGCTGTTCTGGGATACAGCGGGTCGCCACAGTTCAGCGCCAGAAAGTTTATTCTCTTTTTCTTTTTCTTTTTTTTCTGTATATGTATATTTCTGTTTACCTATGAAAATGGATTTTTCTGCAGATTTTTGCCAGGGACAACTTCTTTATTGCAATAGGATCTTTAGTTTCAGTTTCTCAAGATGACGTCTCTACTCTCAGAATGAATTCCATATGCACTGACGCCATTGGTGCCATGTGACTGAAAAGATCCAACAGAAGCCTTAAGCCTGCGCATAAATCCCATGAGCTAACAAGGTTCTGATATCAGGACCTCGGTTTATCATCTCTTCTGAAAGACTAGCACCTACCACTCCTAAGATCTAGTGAAAAGGAAATAAAAATCACTATTTTTGTCAGATCCGTGATTCGAACCCATGCTTTTCGTGTCTTAGGCAGATGCTTTAACCATTAGACCAAACACTCCATTTTGTAATCTGTGACGAGAAAACACACACACACACACACACACACACACACACACACACACACACACACACACACACACACACACACACACACACACACACACACACACACACACACACTCGCTCGCGCGCGCGCGCGTTTGTTCCCATGTTCGCCAGGAAGGAATGTCATATTGACGGGACAGACAGTAGAAGACACGGTGAACTTTTTTTTCGCCGCGCAAAGAATTTTTTTCCTTGTTACAAAAATAAAAACATCCAACAAGTGAAATATCACGTGCTGACAGGTGACATTTTGAAATCTTTACCACAAACATGTACACACACATATAAACACACGCGCGCACACGCGCAAACATACACAAATACACACGTATGCACAAAACACGTACACACAGACAGACACAAGTACACAAACACAGACACTTCACACACACACACCCATAACACACACACATAAGCACACAAACGCACACCACACACACAGATGTACGCAAAGAACAAACACACACACAGACACACAGACACACACACACACACACACACACACAACACACACACACAAAAACACATATACATACACAACACATACACACACACACGTGATGTTTATGTATACGCACACATACATACACATGCATACACACGCGCACAAACACATATACACACGTTCACATACATGCTTACCTATACGACCTACACGTACACTCACACACTCACGCATACCTTGACAAACACATGTACACACCGCATATACACACAAATGCACACATACGCACTATATGCTCGTACACAACATATCACACACACACAACACACACACACACACACACACACACACACACACACACACACACACACACACACGCACCACGCACACACACACAACACACACACCACACACACACCACAAAAAAGCTGAGTAGGTGTTGGTCCATTAATATGAAAGCTGTCACAGTGAAAAGTATGTATAGCTATCGGAATGTGAGAGTTGTTTAAACGAGTGAATCATGCAAATGTCGCTCAAACTCTTCAGCCTCCATCTGCACGTCTGCTGTTGAAGTCACTGTGTAGAAGATGGCCACGATCTGTCAGGATCGTTTCAATCTGTCCACCTTTGTGTCATCATCATCATCATCATCGTCATTGTCATCATCATCATCATCGTCATCATCATCCATCATCATCATCATGTGCCATGCCGCATGGCGTTGGCGATCATGATTTTCCATACGAATCTCCTACCATTTCTGTCCTCATCCATTCTGCAAAAGTAATATTTTCTCCTTGGGTCTGCCTGGTGATCTTTTTCCCTCTAGCTTTCTTGTTGTGACTAAGTGCTCAAATTTACCTTGCCTTATAAAATATCCTATAAATGTTGCTTGTCTTCTCCTAAATTCTTCATTAATGTTCTTTTGTGTTTGCTTCTTTCAAGATTGTCTCGCTTGTTTATTTTCTGTCCATGGAACTCTTAACTTTCTTCGTAGAAATCATATTCTAGCAGCCTCAATCTTGTTCTGACTTTGCTTGTTGATTGTCCAGGCTTCGCATTCCGCACATGTTTGTGTACATGTCTGAAATGTGTCCTGTTTCTTTCCACCACTTCATCACCCGCTTTTCTGATCTTCTTTTCCACACAGTGTCTATTATATTCAGACATGTCCCACCCGAACACACTGCATCAACTATCAAAACACTACGCGTACATATTATGGATATATAAAATATTTGCAAACATTAGAATATTTAAATTTTCCGAATCAATATGTGTATTATTTTTTTCAACAATGTAGTTGAAGTTGAACTGTTGGTCCAGGATAGTTAGTTGTTGAAAATCATACCAAGGTATTTGTCTACCTGTTCAACTTCCTCACCATAAATAATAATTTCACTATTTTCAGCGTGAAAGTGTTCTTTCTCCTGAAATCAGTAAGATTCTTTTGTCTTTCGTACTTTAAGTTCTCATTCCACCAGCTTACAAACCTCTTAGTTTCTCGTTTATAATCAGAAAAAGTCATCATCAATAATCAGTCGAGGTCAGACAAGAATATATCACTCAGTCAGCGTAGTTAATAGACAAGATTCTGTTAATCTTCTGTATTCAGCAGTGCATAAAGTGAATGAAAATGGTGAAGACACAGTACTCTAGGGTGCACCAGCGTTCGTGTGCAAGGCAGTAGATACATGGTTTTCCATAACTAATTATCAGTGTAAGAGTATGTATGCGTGTGTGTTTGTGTGTGTGTGTGTGCGCGCGCGCGCGCGTGTGTGTGTCTGTGTGTGTGTGTATGTGTGTGTGGGGGGGGAGGTTTTGGTGTGTGTGTGCGTGTGTGTGTGCGCGCGCGCCGCCCGCGCCCGCGCGTGTATACGTGTGTTTGTGACCGCACTCGCGCGAGTGTGTCTGTGCAATCATGTAAAGATTTCAGAATGTCACTTGTCAGCATTTGATGGTCTGCTTGTTAAATGTCATTGTTTCTGCAAGATGAACATGAACAGATCCACGTCGGCGAGGAAGTAAAATAATTCACCACTTCTTCTACCTTCTGTGCAGTCAATATACTTACCTAGAGAACACGGTCGTAACACTGAGTTGTTTAATGTGTATATAGAAGTCCCTAAAGCTTATGCTACGAATTCTGAACTTGTTCGGACTTTGTTCCTTAGGGAATTGTCACACTGATGCTCGAACAGTTCCATATGCGCTTCACCCAAATGTGACAGGAATTATCTCGTACACTCC
>CM060310.1:93125381-93145381 GCA_030674185.1 Monoplex corrugatus | reverse complement strand
ACCCATAGAGCAAAACCAAGCAAGCATGCAAGCAAGCAAGTAAGCAAGCAAGCGAGCGAGCAAGCCAGCCAGCCATCAAAACTAACCACAGATTGTGCACACAGGACAAAGAAGAACGAAATAGGGACGAGGGAGTGGATAGACATAAAGCTGACAGATATCTATAGGTAAAACCTTTTCCACGTCTCATTTCTTTACTACTGAGACACATCACACGCACGCACACACACACACACACACACACACACACACACACACACACACACACACACACACACACACACACACACACAACACACACACACACACACACACACACACACACACACACACACACACACACACACACACACACTGTCTCCAAAACATGGCTGACTTCAACTCCTCTGACAACCAAGGTCTATGGCAACCAACAGGAACTGGAAACAAAAAAACAAAAAACGGTCACATCCATCGCCATATGTGGCCTGACCATCGACATAGCGAGCAAAAGAAGTCTCCATCTGACTCATTATTGAGTGTCATGCTATTAACATCAGGGTCATTGGGTCTGACCCTCAGATGAACCGTAGTTTTGGTGGGTTGGAGCTTTTTAGATTACGAGAGAGGCAATCCTTGATGGAAACGTTGACTGAACTGCTTTCTGCTGATGATCAGGGCCTTATAAATAAAGACGACAACAGCTGCAAGAACATGTGACAAACCTAAACAGAATGTGTGAAGACCTTGACATGCGAATCACCATTACAAAAACAGAAATTATGACAGTGAGCAGAGAATCAGGAACTTTCAACATCAGAATGAACGGATTACCACTCCATCAGACAAGAAGGTCCAGATACTGGGGTAGCATTTTCACAGAGGATGACATACTCGACAGGGAGATAGAGACCAGGACATAAAAGGCCAACAATGTCAGTTTCCAGCTTGCACCCCTTTTGAAACACCCCGACATTCTCATGCAGACCAAAGCTCAGCTGATCAACAAATCTTTTTGCCAACCCTGATGTACACGTGCCAGACATGGACACTCACAAAATCCCTGGAAAAAAGAATAACTGCTTGTGAAATGAGGTTTCTCTGCAGAGCAGCAAACAAAATGCAAAGAGACATGATAAGAAATGAGATCGTACAGGAAATGGTGGGAGCAACACCAGCTCACCAGCACATCCAGCAGTAAAGGGTTAAATGGTTTGGCCACCTGATCACAATGCCCACTGACCAACCAGCTTTCAGAGCCTACAATCAGAGGTTCACTGGAGTCCGAGCAAGAGGACGACCTCGCAGACTTTAGATCGAAGGCGTGTCAGAGACCCTCTATGTTCATGGCTTGTCAGTCAGAGAGGCAGCCGACCTCGCACTTGATCGTTGTCTCTGCCTCCCTGCGACACCTGACGGTAAAAACAGCAGATAAAAGAAAGCAAGAAGGACAGCTTTTTGGATAATGTCGTGTCGTGGACATTTGATATATTGAGTTCAAACCCACCCGATACTTGGCTTTTTCGCTACTCATATTAACGTGCCAGTCATCCAGTTCTTGCGGCATCAATGTTTCAGAAGTCCCTTTCCATTCCCCATTTCAAGACCTTTCAGAACATAGAGGTTTTGCGCAGAATCAAGAGAGTTGTCTGATAATTACTGACTGATACGGAATTGTTTGAGTTCGGTGAATCAATCTGACCGAGACACATACCACTCAAAACTCTATTAATATTTATGTCAGTACCGCAGATGCTTGATGTATATATTAATGCGGCCCATTACTTTCGTTCGGTATCGCTCTTTCTCCACGTTTACTGAGATACACCACAATGCCCTGTCTACATTAACATTGAAAAGGAATGATCCATACTTATCTCTGTTAATGCAGCGCATTTCCTGGGGATATTCTTGTAGTGAGGTGGTGGGGAAGGGAGGGTAGTTATCTTATTGTTCGCCAGTGTTTGACATCAGAATTGTCCATTTTCTGGCTAAACGTCTGCTCGTTTCTGTTGATTGTGTTGTTGATGATGTTTTCTTTTCTTTAGTTTGTTAATCTCCCTTATGTTAAAACAACAACAACAACAACAACAACAACAACAACAACAACAAAGGGGGTGGGATGGCGCGAGGATTGTTTCATATCGGCATAAGAGATTTTTTGTCAGTGTCTGTGTCGAGTTAGCAAGATTTTCTCGGCTTGTTTCTACATGGATCTTTACCAAATTTGAGTCAAAGCGGATTGTAAAGGGAGTCAGAAATCGAATGAATTTGGAGGTCATGGTTCCAAGGTCAAGGTCACACGGACCAGAAAAATGCCCCCAATAAGCACTTTTTCAGGAAGGCGCGTGAGCACCACTTTCCCACGTACTTCTGATAGTATTTACATTTTGTTTTGAGTGTTTTAATTTGTAACAGTCTGCCATTGCCCTCGTTCCACGTCGTTTCATTACATCTGATGCTCCTTCAAAATCACAGTGACCCTAAAAAGTACAAAGTCTGGATTTCTGCAACACTTTTTGTGTAGAAAGGGAGATTGTTAGAATGGGTTGACCACCATTCCTTTTTTTCTTCAGTCTGTCTCACTATCCTCTCTCGGAGAATGTTTTCGTCTATTTTTATCTTTTTCTCTGATTCTCCATTTTCTCTGTCTCTGTTTTCTCTGTCTTCTCTGTCTGTTTTCTCTGCATCTCTGTTTTTTTTGTATCTCTGTTTTCTCTGTCTCTGTTTTCCCTGTATATGTGTTTTCTCTGTATCTCTGTTTTCTCTGTCTCTGTTTTCTCTGTCTCTCTGTTTTCTCTGTATCTCTGTTTTTTTTTTTGTATCTCTGTTTTCTCTGTCTCTGTTTTCTCTGTATATGTGTTTTCTCTGTATCTCTGTTTTCTCTGTCTCTGTTTTCTCTGTATCTCTGTTTTCTCTGTATCTCTGTTTTTTTTTGTATCTCTGTTTTCTCTGTCTCTGTTTTCTCTGTCTCTGTTTTCTCTGTCTCTGTTTTCTCAGTATCTCTGTTTTCTCTGTATATGTGTTTTCTCTGTATCTCTGTTTTCTCTGTCTCTGTTTTCTCTGTATATGTGTTTTCTCTGTATCTCTGTTTTCTCTGTCTCTGTTTTCTCTGTATCTCTGTTTTCTCTGTATCTCTGTTTTCTCTGTATCTCTGTTTTCTCTGTATCTCTTTTTTTTTGTATCTCTGTTTTCTCTGTCTCTGTTTTCTCTGTCTCTGTTTTCTCAGTATCTCTGTTTTCTCTGTATATGTGTTTTCTCTGTATCTCTGTTTTCTCTGTCTCTGTTTTCTCTGTATATGTGTTTTCTCTGTATCTCTGTTTTCTCTGTATCTGTTTTCTCTGTATCTCTGTTTTCTCTGTATATGTGTTTTCTCTGTATCTCTGTTTTCTCTGTATCTGTTTTCTCTGTATCTCTGTTTTCTCTGTATATGTGTTTTCTCTGTATCTCTGTTTTCTCTGTATCTCTGTTTTCTCTGTATCTGTTTTCTCTGTATCTCTGTTTTCTCTGTATCTCTGTTTTCTCTGTATCTCTGTTTTCTCTGTATCTGTTTTCTCTGTATCTCTGTTTTCTCTGTATATGTGTTTTCTCTGTATCTCTGTTTTCTCTGTATCTGTTTTCCCTGTATCTCTTGTTTTCTCAGTATATCTGTTTTCCCTGTATCTCTTGTTTTCTCAGTATATCTGTTTTCCCTGTATCTCTTGTTTTCTCAGTATATCTGTTTTCTCTGTATATGTGTTTTCTCTGTATCTCTGTTTTCTCTGTATCTCTGTTTTCTCTGTATCTTTTTTCTATGTATCTGTTTCTCTGTACCTCCGTTTTCTCTGTATCTCTGTTTTCTCTGTATGAGTGTATCTGTTTTCTCTGTATCTCTGTGTCTTTTTTCTATCTATCTGTTTCTCTGCATCTCTGGTTTCTCTGTTTTCTCTATATCTCTTTGTGTGTGTGTGTGTGTGTGTGTGTGTGTGTGTGTGTGTGTGTGTGTGTGTGTGTGTGTGTGTGTGTGTGTGTGTCTGTTTTCTCTGTATCTGTTTTCTCTGTATCTCTGTTTTCTCTGTATCCGTTTTCTCTGTATCCGTTTTCTCTGTCTCTGTTTCTCTGTCTCTGTTTCTCTGTCTCTGTTTCTCTGTATCTGTTTCTCTGCATCTCTGTTTTCTCTGCATCTGTTTCTCTGTATCTATTTCTCTGTCTCTGTTTCTCTGTCTCTGTTTCTCTGTATCTGTTTCTCTGTATCTCTGTTTTCTCTCTACCTCTGTTTCTCTGCATCTGTTTTCTCTGTATCTGTTTCTCTGTATCTGTTTCTCTGTATCTCTGTTTTCTCTCTGTCTCTGTTTCTCTGTATCTGTTTTCTCTGTATCTGTTTCTCTGTATCTGTTTCTCTGCATCTCTGTTTTCTCTGTATCTCTGTTTTCTCTGTATCTCTGTTTTCTCTCTACCTCTGTTTTCTCTGCATCTTTGTTTTCTCTGTCTCTGTTTCTCTGTATCTGTTTCTCTGTATCTGTTTTCTCTGTATCTGTTTTCTCTGTATCATTTTTCTCTGTATCTGTTTTCTCTGTATCTGTTTTCTCTGTATCATTTTTCTCTGTATCTGTTTCTCTGTATCTGTTTTCTCTGTATCTCTGTTTTCTCTCTACCTCTGTTTCTCTGCATCTTTGTTTTCTCTGTATCTGTTTTCTCTGTATCATTTTTCTCTGTATCTGTTTTCTCTGTATCTGTTTTCTCTGTATCATTTTTCTCTGTATCTGTTTTCTCTGTATCTGTTTTCTCTGTATCATTTTTCTCTGTATCTGTTTCTCTGTATCTGTTTTCTCTGTATCTGTTTTCTCTGTATCTGTTTTCTCTGTATCTGTTTTCTCTGTATCATTTTTCTCTGTATCTGTTTCTCTGTATCTCTGTTTTCTCTGTATCTCTGTTTTCTCTGTATATCTGTTTTCTCTGTGTCTGTTTTCTCTGTATCTCTGTTTTCTCTGTCTGTCTGTCTCTGGCTATCCCTCTCACCGTTTTATTTAAATCTAGACTACCTCCACGTCGTTAATGAGGATTTTATTTCATTGGGAGATCAATAAATTCCATTTTCAGTCTCGCTTCTAAAACAGAAACGGATATCTGATTCATTTGAACTTTGGCGGCTGTGTGTCTTTGTACACATGTATGTCTGTGAGTCTGTGGACAAAATATCTCAAGAGATTTAATGGTTTGTTCGAAGAGGATCCATTGCACTCGGGCAGTTCCATATTCGCTCTACCTAAATCTACAGCAATTATCTGGGAGAGGCCTTGAGTTTGCCCAAAGCCCAATACCCAGGGGAAGTATGAAATTAGGGTGGGGGAAGGAGAAACGGACCTATAAAAAAAAAACTACGCTGAGACCACCAGAGACTGTTGTGGTGTCTAACAGAGACGTGTTACTATTTATATCTATGGTGCTGACCACTGGGCCACAAAAAAGCTGAGACCATCAGAGACTGTTGTGGTGTCTAACTGAGACGTGTTACTATTTATATCTATGGTGCTGACCACTGGGCCACAAAAAAGCTGAGACCATCAGAGACTGTTGTGGTGTCTAACTGAGACGTGTTACTATTTATATCTATGGTGCTGACCACTGGGCCACAGCATGTCGTGCAGACGGCCAACATCCGTCAGTGTTTGTTGAATTGATCGTGTTTAACGACTGCCGTAAACCGGGCTTTCAGTACGTCCTTCCCCATTAGTGGACCCTTTTGTTTTTCTTTATACCCTGCTCTTAGGCCCTCTCTTCCTCCATAACTCTTTTGTTTTCTGCCGTAATTTCGGGCTACGGGTCTTCTGCGTGCAGTTCTGCTATGCTCTGACGTCTCCCCTCGCCCCCCCCCCCCCACACTTGTCATTCTCTCTCTCTCTCCCCTCTCTCTCTCTCTCTCATTCTCTCTCTGTCTCTCTCTGTCTCTGTCTCTCTCTCTGTCTCTCTCTCTCTCTCTCTCTCTCTCATTCATTCTGTCTCTGATTTTAATTTCAGCTCCACTTCTGTTCTCTTTTTTAAAGTTCTCTGTTCTATTTTTTACAGTATTTTGATGAGTTTTCCTCCCTTCCTCACATGTAAGCACACAAATACAACGACAACAACAACAACAACAACAATCAAAACAACAACATCACACACACAGTCTCTGTGTCTGTCTGTCTGTCTGACATACACACACAAACGCGCGCGCGCGTGCACGCACGCACGCACGCACTACACCACACCACACCACACTACACTACACCACACCACACACACACACACACACACACACACCACACACACACACACACACACACACACACACACACACACACACACACACACACACACACACACAACATACATACACACACACTCGTACACATTCATGCACACATACAGACGCATACACAGACACACATACTGACACTCAGACACGCATACAGACTGATATATACGGATACATGCAGACACAACCTCAGATACATATATACAGATACATATACACAATCGTAAACGCAGATACATGTACATACATATATACAGACAGACACTGACACAGTGTGTGTGGTGTCTGTGTGTGTGTGTGTGTGTGTGTGTGTGTGTGCGCGCGCGCAAGCATGTACGTATGTATGTATGCATGTATATATATATATATACACATATATATATGTATGAATATATATATATATATAATATACACACACACACACAAATATATATATATACATACTTTTTTTTAAAGACAATCGCTCCGAAGCAGTTGCATTTGTGCTGACTGTTCTTTTCATTTGGTCCCATTTTCTACACACCTTAACAGCATCAGATGCTGGGATTGTTTTTACAATGCTGTCATGCTGATGATGACGAAGAGAATGACAATCATAATGCTGTGGAGATCCATCTCGGACAGAGACTGCGCAACAGGGCTGCTGTACTCTGGATCACTGTCGTGATATATCTTGGCCCAACCAGGCCCTAGAAATACAGAGACCCACAGTGTTGTTCTGGAGATTTGAGCAACACCCACAGTGATACATCAGTTAGTGGATGAAACTTGACTGTGTGGTGCCAGCCTTTCCAATGAGCCCACGGCACGCTCAGCTCTGGGTAAAACTTAAAGCCAGTTGGGACCGACACCCCGCAGTGATTTTGACAGGACTGATGGAGTTTCGAACCCGCAACTTTCTAGTGGGTAGTCTGTTAAGCTGACCACTGCACCACGGCGAATGATTGTATGTAGGGCCTATGTGTTTACGTATATTTGTGTGTATGTATGAATGATTGTACGTATGTAGGCCTATATCTGTATGTAAGTCTGAATAATTATAGGTATCTAAGCAATTATATAATCATATAATTATACTCTGGATAAAATTGTCGGTGTTGTCCTTAGACCTGTGAGAGAAAACAGAGAACGGAATATGAAGTGCTTGTATTTTACAGATATAGATTATATTCATGCAATGGGGCAGAGTAAAGTATCGACTTAAAATTGTTGGCGTTGTCAGTAGATCTGTGAGAGAAAACAAAGAATGAAATATGGAGTGTTTGTATTTTGTAAGTAGATTATATTCATACAATGGGGCAGAGTAAAGTATCGAGGTAAAGTTGTTGGCGCTGTCAGTAGATCTATGAGAGAAAACAGAAAATGGAACATGGAGTGTTTATATTTTGTAAGTAAATTCTGTTCATTCGATGGGGCAGAGTAAAGCAGAAGAGGACGATGAGAGTGGGGGCGGAAAAAGAGAAAGGAAAACCGCAGCAGAAACAACAACAACAACGAAACAATACCTACAAGAACAACATGTCATTAACAACGACAGCAATAAGAACAGCAGCAGCAACAACAACAATAAGAACAGCAACATGTGGCCTAATGGTAAGAGGACCAGGGTTCAAATCATAGATCAGAAACAGATTTTTCTGACCTGTCATCTAGATCTTAAGTAGTGGTCTAGGTGCTAGACGTCGAATGAAATGATACTCTGCGGTCCTGTGTGCAGCACACATGCTCAGCACACGTTAAATATCCCATGGCCACTAACAATTCCGTAGAAAAGTCCTCTTTCATAGGCAAACAAACATACACGCCCATAGAAAAAGGAAAAAACAAACAAACAAAACAACAACAACACCAAAGACGACAAAATAAAAAAGCAAAAAGCAAAACAAAACAAAACAACAACAAAAACACACAAACAAACAAACAACAACAAAAAACAAACAAACAAACAAACAAACAAACAAACAAACAAACAAACAAACGGAAGATGCTCCACTGCGGCACGCTCTCTCGGTGGGGAGAGGTGCTCGAATTTCACATGATACATTAATTGTAATTAAATAAACAAACAAACAAACAAATAAATAAACAAACATAAAACAGGTGTGTCAAAATTATCCTTAAGTCTATAAGAGAAGACAGACAATGAAAAATATATTTGTTGTGAAATATATTCATGTAACAGGATGAAGACAAGGGATGTTAATACAATAAAGAATGAGTGCGGAGACAAAGCTCGGGGAGAGAGAGAGAGAGAGAGAGAGAGAGAGAGAGAGAGAGAGAGAGAGAGAGAGAGAGAGAGAGAGATTGTGTGTATGTGTGCGAGAAAGAGAGAGAGAGGGGGGGGGGTGGGATTCAGTTTCAGTTTCTCAAGATGACGTCTCCGCGCTCGGAATGAATTCCATTTGCACTAACGACACAGGTGCCTTGTGATGGAGAAGATCCAGAATGATCATGGCACAAGCCTTAAGCCTCCACATAAACGCATGAACTGGCCAGATCCTGAGGTCCTGCCTAGCCTTTTTTGTCTTATACTAGTATTGTATCAATCTATCAAGTATCATTCTCAAAACTTTGGTTACTTCTAGAGTGTGTGTGTATCTGTGTATCTTGAAAGAAAGGAATAGATGAATAAAATAAATAAATGATTAAAGGGCTGCAACAAAACACAACTAGCCACTAAGTGTAAACTTGTGTATCTCACATCAAAGAATCCCCCACCCCCACCCCAATCAGTGCAGAAAGCCTCCGCTGCCTATTGTCACGATGAATACAATATTTCCTTAATCATAGCCCTTCCAGTCTGTCGTCCACTTCCGAGGAAGAAAGAAGAGAGAGAGAGAGAGAGAGAGAGAGAGAGAGGAGAGAGAGAGAGAGAGAGAGAGAGAGAGAGAGAGAAAAGAAGAAGACCGCGGTTTTGTTTTTTTTTTGTTTTTTCGATGGTAGTGGCATACGCACATTCATGCTTTTTCACTACGAGTTTTCGCGCATGGAGCGTCCACAATAATATGAATACATTATGATTTTCATGGAGAATCTACATCAATACAAATTATTGTACCATGAAAAATCTACATTAATGAAATAAATTATAATAATACAAAGACGTCAGTATATACACAGTAGGAATATTAGTAGCATTGACAACGAGAGAGACAGGGAGCAGTGGGGGGGGGGGGGGGGGACAAGAGCGAGAGAGAGAGAGAGAGAGTATTACATTTTTAAAACATATGGGAACCATAACTATTACAGCTATTAAATCTGTCATGAAAAGTACAATTCCTTAAGAAAAAGTATGATGTGTTATAAAAAAAATGTAATCTTAAACAGAACTGTTCTCATTTAACAGTATTATCCCTGGACTCGTGAGAGAGAGAGAGAGAGAGAGAGAGAGAGGAGGGAGAGAATGCTAAGAATGTAGTTGAAACTATCAATATCAAAGACGTGTAGAATTACGCAGCAGGACCGTCTAAACAGTATTTGTTATAATTCTACAGATTGTTTAACGATCTGTATAATGCAAGAGACTATGTAAACAGTATATCTGTTGTAACTGAAGAGAACGTTTAACGATCTGCACAATGCAAGAGACTGTGTAAACAGTATGTATTGTAAGTATACAGAGAGTTTACCACACTGCATAATGCGAGAGTATGTAAACAGTATCTGTTGTAACTGTAGAGAACGTTTAACGATCTGCACAATGCAAGAGACTATGTAAACAGTATGTATTGTAAGTATACAGAGAGTTTACCACACTGCATAATGCGAGAGTATGTAAACAGTATCTGTTGTAACTGTAGAGAACGTTTAACGATCTGCATAATGCAACAGACTATGTAAACAGTATCTGTTGTAATTACACAGTGTTTAACGATCTGCATAATGCAAGAGAGTATGTAAACATTATCTGTTGTAACTGTTGAGAACGTTTAACGATTTGCATAATGCAACAGACTATGTAAACAGTATGTATTGTAAATATACAGTGTTTAACGATCTGCATAATGCAAGAGTCTATGTAAACATTATCTGTTGTAACTGTTGAGAACGTTTAACGATTTGCATAATGCAACAGACTATGTAAACAGTATGTATTGTAAATATACAGTGTTTAACGATCTGCATAATGCAAGAGAGTATGTAAACATTATCTGTTGTAACTGTATAGAACGTTTAACGATCTGCATAATGCAAGAGAGTATGTAAACATTATCTGTTGTAAATGTATAGAACGTTTAACGATCTGCATAATGCAAGAGGTATGTAAACATTATCTGTTGTAAATGTATAGAACGTTTAACGATCTGCACAATGCAAGAGATTATGTAAACATTATCTGTTGTAAATGTATAGAACGTTTAACGATCTGCACAATGCAAGAGATTATGTAAACATTATCTGTTGTAAATGTATAGAACGTTTAACGATCTGCACAATGCAAGAGATTATGTAAACATTATCTTTGTAAATGTATAGAACGTTTAACGATCTGCACAATGCAAGAGATTATGTAAACATTATCTGTTGTAAATGTATAGAACGTTAACGATCTGCACAATGCAACAGATTATATAAACAATATCTGTTATAAATACACAGTGTTTAACAATCTGCATAATGCAACAGATTATGAACATAGTATCTGTTATAACTATACAGAGTGTTTAACGATCTGCACAGTGCAACAGGCTATGTGAACAGTATATGTTGTGAATATACACAGTGTTTAACAAACTGCATAATGCAACAGGCAATGTAAACAGTATCTGTTATAATTATACAGAGTGTTTAATAACAATATATGTTACAATTATACATAATGTTTAATAACAGTATTTGTTATAAATATGCAGAATGTTTAATAACAGTATATGTTATAATTATTCATAATGTTTAATAACAGTATCTGTTATAAATATGCAGGATGTTTAATAACAGTATATGTTATAATTATTGATAATGTTTAATAACCGTATCTGTTATGAATATGCAGAATGTTTAAACAGGGTCTGTTAAAATCATACATAATGTGTAATAACAGTATCTGTTATAAATAAGCAGAATGTTTAATAACAGTATTTGTTACAATTATTCATAATGTTTAATAACAGTATATGTTATAATTATACATAATGTTTAATAACAGCATCTATTATAATTATACATAATTTTTAATAACAGTATCTGTTATGAATATGCAGAATGTTTAATAACGTAGCTGTTATAATTATTCATAATGATTAATAACAGTTTCTGTTATGAATATGCAGAATGTTTAATAACAGTATCCGTTATAAATATAAGAATGTTTGACAAAATATCCATTATAAATATACAGAATGTTTGACGGATATCGGTATAAATATACAGAATTTTGACGGAGTATCCGGTATAAATATACAGAATGTTTGACGGGTATCCGGTATAAATATACAGAATGTTTACGGAGTATCGGTATAAATATACAGAATGTTTGACGGAGTATCCGGTTAAATATACAGATGTTTGACGGAGTATCCGGTATAAATATACAGAATGTTTGACGGAGTATCCGGTATAAATATACAGATTGTTTAACAATCTGCATAATGCAACAGGCCAGAAATGGAGCGCTGTGGCCAGGTCACCACTCATCAAACAAATTGATTTGAATAATTTGAAATATGAGCCCGTACTCTGAAGTGACGGAGAATAGATTGATCTGGATAACTTGAAACAGAAGCCCCCCACTTAGGAAGATTGTGGTTTTGATATGAATAATTTGAAACACAAGCTGCCCACTCAGAAACATCTAAGAACATAATATTTTGACGAATTCGTACTCAATAAGTTTCTGAAAAAGATTAATTTGAGTAATTTGAAATACTAGCATGACCAAAATTTGGTTTTGTTAGAGATGACATACAAAATAGACTGAGGGGCATGAAACATTTGAGGTACATTGTTTGCTGTTACTTATCTTTTCTCAAGACCATGTTTTCTGTGTTAAGAATAAATTCCATATGTAACAATGCTGCATATAGTGTGAGATGGAGATGATTCAGTGTGACACAACCTTAGGCCACATACCTGCACATAAACCCTACGTGCTGCTAAGCTCTTCAGGTTCTACCTAACGCATGAGTTCTAAACACTGTTGTCTATCCTTATCTCAATCTTTTATTGAAACAAACTTACGCTGGGTATAATGACCAGTAAAACCCCCACCCAAAACAACAAACAACAAGAAGAAACAACATCAACAAAAAAGTACGAAAAGAACAAGAGAAAAACTAGAAACCGAACCAAAAACAGACTGCAAAACGAAACAAAACAAAACCACGAACGTTCCCTATCCAGCCCAAACAGACCATGTCGTTAGAAACAGTCTGTGTATCATTCATTACCCACATTACAGTGAAGTCCTGAGTTCCTGAGTCCGAGGATGTGTTTGAATGTGCATGAAGTCAGGACTTGGCACACATTTCTTTGCCTTTTGAACCAGGATTGGGGTATGAGACACTTATTGGATTAAGAACTTATTGTACAAGACTGATCTCAACAGTTATTCATTTCACGTTTGCCGTTATCATCATTACCATCACCATCAAATAGGAATACAAAGTAGCAAAATCTCTGGGAAGATCTGGACAGTAGAAGGTTATAAATAAGAGAGGAAATGCCTACGAAGCAAGTACTTCGACCTGCTAAACTCCTTATACTCTCAGAGGGTCGGGCCGCGTCGATGTCACATGGCCTTCTGCTGTCGCCAGTTTTGTTTTTTTCCACCTGGGTCTGAACCCATGCCTGCAAGGTTACTGGACGCTTCCAGGCCATATCACCTATGTGAGGATGTCCTAACCACTTAGCATCAGACATCTGCTGAAATTTTAAGCCTTTGAAGTTCACTTTTTGTTCCTCCTCGGCCAGATGCATCTGGAATTCTTTCCAGCTGTTCTGCCTTTGCCTGTAGGGCTTTGGTCCTCTTCTTCCCACAAATCGACAGCTGTTTCATGAACTCATAGACAGATGTGCCTACCACTACCACCACCACCCCTGCTCCAATCTGTGTGGCGAAGGTTTTGGCTTAGAAGCCGGATTTCCTCAAGTTGCATGACTAGAGTGACATACTTTTCAGTCTTGCAGATGTGGACTTCTCCATTTTGCTTTCATACGACACAGAGAGTTTCATCAGAGCCTTTTGTTTTGTTGAATGGGAACAGAGTACTGCATTTGGTCTCATGCAACTGTTGCTGATGACTTCTAGGTGTTTTTTGTTTTCATTCTGGCCACAGTTTGCTGCCTCTTGCTTTGTAGAACATTGCCAGAACTCCTGGTGGTGCATTTCCCTCTGGCATAACTAACAGCTTGTGCGATCCCTTTAAGCAGTTTGTTGTGCCACCAGAGCGGGCACACAGGGTCTTTTGATTACTCCCATTTTATCAGATTTGCATTCGATGGCAGGATGTCATAATACAGATCTGAGGATGAAACTGATCGTGAGACGGGCTATATGCAGACTTCTTTGAGTGTACTTTTCCACCCTGTCCATTCGACCTATTATTTGGACTGCCTTCTGGATTTTTTTGCGCGTTTTCTTTTTTAATGTTTTGTATTATCACGATTTTTGTTTTGTTTTTCCTTTAACCTTTGACCATCATTCCATTTTTTTTATCTCAATTCCTACCTATGGCCTTGAGTGGAAGGTTTTATATCTCTGATTCTGAGACTTTCCATCACAGATCCCATGAAGGCTTTTAGAGGGGGCTTTTGAAATCCGTTTCCGAGGTCTGCTGGACCTGAACTGCTCATTGGTGCTTTCAAGATGACATCCATTGCCAATACGTACAGTATTGGAGAAATTGCAAAACCTTTTGTTAACTCCCAGATTGATTGAGTCTGTTGTGTATACCTTTGTGCAGAAATGCATTGAGAAGCTATGAAAGTTCTTCTTAGATGTACTTTCAGACATGATAGATCTCGAGAGCCGAATGAATCATCTTGTGCGGGATTTATCCATACACATTTGCCAGATCAGGCCACTCTACAGGGAGGTCCCTTTTCTTTTGCTTTAACTCCCAAATCAGTCGTGGCATGCTCTACACAGCCAGACACTCCCAGGATGCCTTCATTCTGGACTGACAGATGCAGGTACTTATTTTCTGTAAGGTGAACCTTGCTGTCACGATAGAGATTTTCCCTTCAACATTCAGAAGTAATATTGGTCTGAAGTGGTCTCCATCGCTCCAATTCTGTGTGTGTTTTCTTTTTTCTTTTTTGGTATGTGCACTCCATCAGCAATCATCCATTGGTTGCTGATCTTCATGTTCCTCCATGTTGATCTTATCAGTGTGCGGAGCCACTGAAGGACACTGGGAATGCCTTGTACAGCAGGTAAAATATTCCATTGGCCTCGTTTAAAGGTCGGAATATGCCTTCCAGAGATGCTTTTTTTTTTTTACAGTTTCTTTGTCCACAGTGAGTTTCTCAGATATTGGCTGCCCGAACTTTCCTGTTGTACTGAAGGGGTCTCTGAAACAGCATTCTTGGGTCTTCTTATTTTTGCTCCTTCTCGTCCTTGATAAATACATTGTGTTTCGCTTTCAGGTCGTTCCATAGTTTCAAAAACCGTTCCTTTTCGAATTCCGGGGCAGTCTGTATTTGTTTCTTGAGATTCCCTTTTTTCCGTCTGGATATCATCCATTTTGCGTTGACGTCTGGATTTCTGAGGAAGTGTTTTCACCTTCGATTGCTTTACTCCACAAGTGTCCGTCCACGTTACATATACATTATCTCCGAATGCTGCTAGTTTGTGTTTAAAGTGCTTTTGCCTATCATACCTCCGAATGCTGCAAGTTTGTGTTTAAAGTGCTTTTGCCCTCATACCTCCGAATGCTGCTAGTTTGTGTTTAAAGTGCTTTTGCCTATCAGCGCATTTAGTTCGTGGACTGTTTCTTTAGACAATCTCTCCCATTTCTCTTTTGCATTTGCGTGTGTTGTGTTCCTCGCGTTTGAATCACCAGTGTGGATGTCGTTGGCACTGTGGTTTGACTCCTGGCCTTTGGTTTTCCGACGTTTCATCTGCTGGCGCTGTGCGCTGCTACTCCTTCGTCATTCCATGTATAGCCATTCTTTGTCCTGTAGATCATAATGCCCTCTTGGTAGAGAATCTCTTTCAACACACAGGAATTCCATATGTTCTGTATTCATAGCCCATTGTGGATTTCCAGTTGTGGTCGGCTTGGCGCCGATGGATTCATTATTTTCTGCCCCTTTCGGAGAATCCCCGGAGCATCTTTCGTTTATGGAATTAGAGGTAATTTGGAGAAAGGCAAGATGGGCAGCGAACCCACGGAGTCCTTAAATCTAATTATAAAAATGTATAAGTGGCTAAGAATCTTCCGGTTTTCCCAAATGCAGGTAATCACAGACATATTCTGCAGTGTGATTGTGCGTGTGCACGTGCGTGCGTGCGTGCGTGCGTGCGTGCGTGTGTGTGTATGTGTGTGTGTGTATGTATGTGTGCGTGCGTTGCGTGCGTGTGTGTGTGTGTGTGTGTGTGTGTGTGTGTGTGTGTGTGTGTGTGTGTGTGTGTGTGTGTTTTGCCATTGGCTTTCAGATGCTAGTCTTCCGAGTGCAATTCTGATTCCCCACGTGCATTCTATCCCCCACCCCACGCCACCCCTTGTACTTTCTGTCTTTCTCTTTCGTCGATTGTATTCCAAACTCACTTCTGTGTTTTTTTAAAGGTATTTTACTTTTAGTCACCTCCCTCCTTCCACACACGTGCACGTGCGCCGACCGCGCCACGCAGCACAAATACTGACAAGATCAATTCAGTAATGTAATCATGTTGTCCATTGTGTACAATGAGTGATATAGTTCTACATAGAGATCACTGAGGATATCTGCAATTTTCACCAGTGCAAATCGTGCACACACACACTATCAACATTAATGCTGAACAAGATGGTCAAGCCATTCCGACAGTCTCCTTTTTATACACATTATTACAGAAAATCTAGATTTTGTACTTTGTGAATAAGCGTCCGAAAACAGCTTAAAAATCTCGTTACCATATTTTTGTCATAAACATACATACAGACAGAGAAAGAGACGCACAGACAGACAGACACACTGGCATAAGATCTTTTTATGATAAAAAGGACCTTGTAATTATTCATAGGTTTGTAGAAGAAAGGCATCGAAATGTGGAGACTGTTTGTTTGTTTATAAACAAAATATATTCATAAAAGACGCGGAGACTAACGCAGAAAATGATGCAGAATTGCAATAGGGAATAAAATGAGAAAAAGTGTACAAATGAGTTGATAAAATGCTGATAAACACCTTTTGAACGAGCCTTGCCCAAAGTGGTTTTCTTCTACACATAATTCATATATGAATCAACATCAATATTTCAACATTGCAAAAAAAAACAACAACCCATAAAACCCAAACCAAAACAAAAAACCAAAGAGAGAGAGAGATAGAGAGAAGGGGGGTGGGGGGAAGCAAAAACTACAACAGAAAACAGTATACATCAGAACATCAAAGATATGCAAAAGCGTGCACGATCTGTTGTAACTATGCAGAATGTTTCACAATCTGCATAGCTAACAGACCAGAAATGCAGCGCTGTGTCCAAACAATCACACACCAAAGCAATTATACTGAATAATTTGGAATACAACCTCATTGGCAGGAACGTGATAGGATGAAAGAATGCACAGTCGGAAGCATAGAACAGAATTGATTCAAAAAGGGAGACTATGCTTTGGTTGTATGAGAAACCACGAGTGGAAGAGACACATGACATGTAAAGCTTTAATGACCACTATTGTATGAATCATTCATATATGTATGTATTCATTGATTTATTCATCTATTTATATGTGCATCTATTCTCAGACGCTGTTATTATGTGTTCGTTTGTGTACGTGTTTGAATATGACTGTTCTGTTCTGTTCTGCTATCTCTCTCTCTCTCTGTTTCTCTGTCTGTCTGTCTGTCTGTGTTGTGTGTATTATGTATGTGCGCGCGTGTGTGGATGTATATGTGTTTGTGTATTGTGTCGTGTTTGTTTTGTGTGTGTGTGTGTGTGTGTGTGCGTGCGTGCGTGCGTGCGCGCGCGCGCGCGCGCGCGTGTGTGTGTGTGTGTGTGTGTGTGTGTGTGTGTGTGTGTGTGTGTGTGTGTGTGTGTGATATCAATGCTTCCCTGTGTATTACATTCTGAGTTTTATATATATGTGTAGTGCGCATTGAATCCAAATGAGTTTGGAGAATAGCATTTTATAAGAAAGTCTTTTTCCATAATACGACATACGAAACGGCGATTATGTCGTTGACAAGCATAGTTTAAGATAAATTTCCACAGGTGGTCCACTTAGGGGATCAAACCCAAGGCCTTTGCATTATCAGGACGGTGCCCCAACTAAGCTTACGGACTTCATGAATCAATGTTCATGTAGGAGTCAATGATTTAATGTGGCTCGTAAGGTCAGTTTGTCCCAGGGTCACGCTGATAACACAACCGTTGTGGGTTTTTCCCCCCCACAGGCAGGACACAGTTTGTCCTGTATTCCTTTGTGAAGAACTGTGTTGAGAAGCCATGAAGGTAGTTCTTCAGTATTTCTCCGATGTTCTTTAGGCCTTGATGATACATTTAGACAACTAGTTGAACCATCTTGTGAGGAACTGATCTATACGCACTTGCTAGACCAGCCACACCACTCTGGGGCCCCTTTTCTCTTGTTTAGCTTTTTGAATTGCTTTCGATGCTGTGTGGGCATATCACCTTTATGGACTGATATATCCAAGTACTAATTTTAATGAGGAGTTAGTCATCATTCTTGCTGTCATGACAGAGAAGATTTTCCCCTCAACGTTCACAAGTGATGTTGGTCTGAACTGGTTGATGTCTGTGTAATAATGTTCTCTTGCAATGTACGCTCCATCGGCTGTCATCCATTCATCTGTTTTATCTTTCGTTTCAGTGGTTGCTGGAAGATTTGGTAGAAACACAGATGAAATTGGCCAGTGTGTAGTGAGCACATTTAGAATAAACTCCAAACTTTGAAACTCCACAGGTGCTGGAAAAGGGATGTCTTTAGCATGGCTTAAATGTTTGTGTGTATTACACAGAAATCTCCGTTATTGCCAGATCAAAGCGTCTGTCTTGGTCAAACTAACTGCCAGCTTTCATACAAATGGGAACGAGAAACACACGAAAATAAATTGAGAACGCGTTTTTAATGTACAGAACAAGAAAGGCGCAATTTTTTGGCCAACCGGCCTTTGTACAAAGAACAAATACACAACAAAACTTCGGGAAAAAACAGCACCCAAATCATCTTGGAATCTCTGCGGTGTTAGAGATTTTGAACATCTCAGTCTGTTTTCACATTTCTCAGTTCATTCTCAGGTTCAAGTTTGTTTTGTTTTCCGTTCGAGGGCTGTGACTTTCACATCCATTCAAACATACGAGTGTGCTTTTACGTGTATGACCATTTTTTACCCTGCCATTAAGGCAGTCATACTGTGTTTTCAGGGGTGTGCATGCTGGGTATTTCTGTTTCCATTACCCACCGCACATTTACATGGTTTTAAAGGATCTGTAACATACAAACTGGACGGTCTACGTGCACATGACATGGAGGGGATCAGGAACTAACCAGGTCTGTACATATGTTGTTTTGGAGGTGGAAAACATCTCCACCCCAATACCGACCAGATGGTACCATGATCTCTACTGTTGTTGTTGATTAAAGCCCAGCCGACTGCGCAGAGCCACATCAAGGCTATAATCTCAAAACATACACAGTATTAAAAAAAAAAAGGAAAATTAAGTACGCATTCAAGCATATACTCTGGGGATATGCCCCTGGCGTTGACCACTCCGTCCAATTTATCACACAGGAGATTTTAAAAAACTGAATATGAATGTAAACATAACTAAGGACACTAAAACAATATAAAAACGTGCCTGATCACGTGAAATTGCTTCAACACATCACATTTCCGTACAGAAAAAAGAACAAAAATGCACTTATACATGTACCCAGTTATCAGTCCTAACAGAAAGTATACATGTGAATGGATCAGCAAGGCAGAAAATGATAGAAAGAAATGACGATACTAAACCGGTTCGAACTGAGACCTTCCACTACAGCCTGCAGTTGTCTTAACTACTCACTGTCACGCCCATAGTGATTTATCTGTGATTCACTAGATGTGAGGTGGTTGCAAAGAGGTTCGAATCCAGACCTTCCATTTGAAAGAGCAAGTCCAAACTGATCTGTCATGCCTGTAGTGTGTTATCTTTGGGTCTGTTAGATGCTAGGTGGCACCGAAGCAGATTCAAACCCAGACCTTTCAGATGGTACCACTCGACCCGTCAGCCCGTCGTGTGTTATCGTTGGGTCTGTTAGATGCTAGTGATATTGAGGTGCTGACCTCTGCGCCACGACATGTCGTGTAGACTACCAACATCCGTCCGTGTTTGCTCAATTGATCGTCTTTAACGACTGCCATAAACCGGGGCTTTCGCTATGTCCTTCGCCATTACTGATCGTCTCCGTTTTTCTCTATACTCCGCTCTTAGATCCGTGTGTGTGTGTGTTGAGGGGGTGGTGGTGGTGCCTTTGTTTTTCTTTATTATCCTGTTCTTATACTCGTGTGTGTGTGTGTGTGTGTGTGTGTGTGTGTGTGTGTGTGTGTGTGTGTGTGTGTGTGTGTGTGTGTGTGGTGCCTATGGTTTTCTTTTTTA
>CM060310.1:93110381-93120381 GCA_030674185.1 Monoplex corrugatus | reverse complement strand
AATATCAAATATGCACGTTAAAGATCCTGTAACTCATGTCAGTGTTCGATGGCTTATGGAAACTTAAAAACAGTACTCACTACGCACCGCCCACAAAGGCGGAGTATGAAGATTGTGCAGCAACATATCGCCTGCACAGTGTGGTCAAAACAAATGGATACACGCAGCATCCCAGAAAATCGGAACGCTGAAAAGCAAAAGGAAAGAAAACAAAGCTTGGAATAGATCCGTTGATAAATAGCTGTGAAATCTGTACTTACTGATTTTGTTCTCTCACATGCACAGCCTCCCCGGCGTCGACATGAAATGTTTTTCCTCTCTCCTCTGGGTTTTTCCAATCCCCCCCTGTCGTGTAAAGAAAAGGAGATTATTTAATATCGACCAGTGAATGTATATGTATATGTGTGTGTATGTGTGTGTGAGTGTGTGGTGTGTGTGTGTGTGTGTGTGTGTGTGTGTGTGTGTGTGTGTGTGTGTGTGTGTGTGTGTGTGTGTGTGTGTGTGTGTGACAAAACAGCCGTGTCTGGATGAGTATGTACCAAATTTGGATCAAACGTATGGATCATTGAGGAGTCACCAAATGCATAAGAGTAGAATTCTTTGCACCAAGGTCAAAGTTACACCTACCCAAAAGTGTGTAAAAACAGCACTTATGAGGGAGGTGTATGTTCAGCATTTTCTGACAAACTTCTGACAAATTTACTTTTTTATTCACTGTTGTGACAGCGTACGATTATCACTGTTGTGACAGCGTACAGTTATCACTGTTGTGACAGCGTACAGTTATCACTGTTGTGACAACGTACAGTTATCACTGTTGTGACAGCGTACGATTATCACTGTTGTGACAGCGTACAGTTATCACTGTTGTGACAGCGTACAGTTATCACTGTTGTGACAGCGTACAGTTATCACTGTTGTGACAGCGTACAGTTATCACTGTTGTGACAGCGTACAGTTATCACTGTTGTGACAGCGTACAGTTATCACTGTTGTGACAGCGTACGATTATCACTGTTGTGACAGCGTACAGTTATCACTGTTGTGACAGCGTACAGTTATCACTGTTGTGACAGCATACAATTATCACTGTTGTGACAGCGTACAGTTATCACTGTTGTGACAGCGTACAGTTATCACTGTTGTGACAGCGTACGATTTTCACTGTTGTGACAGCGTACAGTTATCACTGTTGTGACAGCGTACGATTATCACTGTTGTGACAGCGTACAGTTATCACTGTTGTGACAGCGTACAGTTATCACTGTTGTGACAGCATACAATTATCACTGTTGTGACAGCGTACAGTTATCACTGTTGTGACAGCGTACAGTTATCACTGTTGTGACAGCGTACGATTATCACTGTTGTGACAGCGTACAGTTATCACTGTTGTGACAGCGTACAGTTATCACTGTTGTGACAGCATACAATTATCACCATTGTGACAGCGTACAGTTATCACTGTATTGACAGCATACAATTATCACTGTTGTGACAGCATACAATTATCACTGTTGTGACAGCGTACGATTATCACTCTTGTGACAGCGTACAGTTATCACTGTTGTGACAGCGTACAGTTATCACTGTTGTGACAGCATACAATTATCACTGTTGTGACAGCGTACAGTTATCACTGTATTGACAGCATACAATTATCACTGTTGTGACAGCGTACAATTATCACTGTTGTGACAGCGTACAGTTATCACTGTTGTGACAGCATACAGTTATCACTGTTGTGACAGCATACAATTATACTGTTGTGACAGCATACAGTTATCACTGTTGTGACAGCATACAGTTATCACTGTTGTGACAGCATACAGTTATCACTGTTGTGACAGCGTACAGTTATCACTGTTGTGACAGCGTACAGTTATCACTGTTGTGACAGTGTACAGTTATCACTGTTGTGACAGCATACAATTATCACTGTTGTGACAGCATACAATTATCACTGTTGTGACAGCATACAATTATCACTGTTGTGACAGCATACAATTATCACTGTTGTGACAGCGTACAGTTATCACTGTTGTGACAGCATACTATTATCACTGTTGTGACAGCGTACAGTTATCACTGTTGTGACAGCGTACAGTTATCACTGTTGTGACATCGTACAATTTTCACTGTTGTGACAGCGTACAATTATCACTGTTGTGACAGCGTACAATTATCATTGTTGTGACAGCGTACAATTATCACTGTTGTGACAGCGTACAGTTATCACTGTTGTGACACCGCACAGTTGTCATTGTTATGACAACGGGCATTAATCAGTTGTGACAGCGTACAATTATCACTGTTGTGACAGCGTACAATTATCACTGTTGTGACACCGCACAGTTGTCATTGTTATGACAACGGGCATTAATCAGTTGTGACAGCGTACAATTATCACTGTTGTGACAGCGTACAATTATCACTGTTGTGACAGCGTACAGTTGTCTTGTATTGACGTCATTTTCTTCGTATCTGAAGCTTCTTCTAGGTCACAACAACCTTGAGAGGTACGAAATCTGGATTTTCTGGTGGGAAACACAAATATAAAAGTGTAAAAAGAGATACTGTTAGAATAGCATGGCAACCTTGTTTTTCTTCTTACACTTTGGCCTTTGGATAAGAGCAATTGGAGGGAGGAACAAGGTCATAGTTTCTGAACAGAAACAGTCGGCTTTTGCTGCCAGTAGGAAGACATTGACTGACAGTGAGCATGCGCACTGATGTGACAGGGCCCTGTACATTACCTTCAATTAAATCTGCAGCCTCGCTCTCCTTTTCTGTACCTCCCTCCCCATATTACCCTTCCCTTTTCTCCTACACACGGACACTGGGCTCAGCCTGACGGGCTCATCACAGTTGATGTGTATAGCGCTTTGTGAAACGAGGTCTCACTGGAATAGTGGGGCCCCTAGCTTAGTAAAATCCCACAGCCGAATTCCTGTTGCTTATAGTCCAGCTTGTTGGTTCTTTTGATAGAGCCTTGGACTCAAGTTACGTTATCTCGAGTTCAATCCTAGCCTGCAACTTTAAAAAAAAAAGGCCTGTTCGCTACCCATTTCAGTGTTTCCATTATTCTGGTATGTGAGCCTAGCGTTTCATTGGTGACCCCACTCTTCCCGTTTCAAGACCTTGGCAGCACATAGGGTTTTGCGCAGGCTCAGGAAGTCTGCCAGATGACTGCTGACAGATTTTACTGGGAGCATATTGAATTGTCTGAGTGCGAAGAAATCGTCTTGAGCAGACTCTGAGCTCTGTTCCCCATGATCTTGAGGTCGTAGGGGAGTGAGGTGGTGGAGATTTCAATTTTTTAGGGGTCAGTACTTCGAGCGTGGTGCTCGTATTCTCTCCCGTGCTGCATGGCTGTGTGTGTGTATGTGTGTGTGTGTGTGTGTGTGTGTGTGTGTGTGTGTGTGTGTGTGTGTGTGTGTGTGTGTGTATGTGTGTGTGTGTGTGTGTGTGTGTTGTGTGTGTGTATGTGTGTGTGTGTGTGTTTGTGTGTGTGTGTGTGTATGAGTGTGTGTGTGTGTGTGTGTGTGTGTGTGTGTGTGTGTGTGTGTGTGTGTGTGTGTGTGTGTGACAGAGAGGATGGCACCTTGGGTCAAGGGTCACTTGTCTAACAGGCTTGAGCATACCCTAGCTCAGCATTTTGTGTGTGAATATGTTAGAGAGACAAAGGGAGGGTGACGGCTTGGGTCAGGGGTTACACATCCTACTGGCCTCCTTTCGTCCTCCTCCCATTTTGCATGCGCTTTGTGCTCTGGAGGTTTGGTCGTTGTTGGATGATTGCTTTGGTGAATGATGAGAGTGCGCGCCTTGGTTTGATTCTTGAATCAAGATTTGGCGCCTTATAAACGTCGTTCTTCTTCTTCTTCTCGTTCGCACCCTTGCAACTCATACCGGTAGATTGGAAGGTGAATGCTTTACTTCTGTGCCAACCAGGTCTCTCTATATTTGATGATAACTGTAAGTCTAATGTAAAACTGCCGAGAAAGAAAGCAAGAGTCTTGATCAAATAACTATGCAGGACAAGTAAACGAGTTCTGCCTCTTGGGAATGATCCCAGTGTTGAATAGGTCCATTAGAATTGGGAAGAGGGCACCGCCTGTCCTCGTCTGCCCTCCTGTCTGCCCTGTATCTCCTGATGTGTACACTGTCAAGCTGTGTAACTGTGCAACCCAGCCGTTATCAGCTCAGTGTACCCAACCCATATCGATCTGATTCGACTTACCGTTTTGACGTGTGTACCGGATCTTTGATGCCTTTTGACATTTTTCTGTCTCCGTTTTTTCATATCGACCGAAAAGAAGCGTGTGCCTCTGTGCGTGTATGTCTGTCTGTGTGTCTGTAATAAGGTCATCAAGATGTTCCCAGCCGTTTCTTGATAGTCTTTCCCCACATTTGGATGAAAGGTGTGAACCTCTTGAGAGCTCGCGAATGCGCAAGTTTGAAATATTTGATATCTGGAGTTCAATCCCAGCCTGCAACATTTTAATACTTCTGTCATTCTGGTGGTGTCACCTTAGTTTATCATAGATCCCTCTCCCCCCATCCCCATTTCAAGACCTTTGCAAGTACAGAGGGTTTTGGGCAGGCCCAGCAAGTTTGCCGGATAACTGCTGGGAGATCTGGGAGGAAAACATGAGGAATTGTCTGGGTGCGATTGAATCCCTCTTAACAAACTCGAGACAAACTGCAATATGTTTGGAAGTAAGGACCAAGATCTTACGAACTGAAAAATCACTAACATGGGTGCTTTGTGAGGGAAATGTGTAAACACCATTTTTCTAGGATTTTCTGACCGTATCAGTCTATATTCTATTGTCATTCTTGTGACATTATCTATATTCAGTTCTCATACTTGTGACATTATCTATATTCTGTTGTCATTGTTGTGACATTATCTATATTCAGTTCTCATACTTGTGACATTAGCTATATTCTGTTGTCATTGTTGTGACATTATCTATATTCAGTTCTCATACTTGTGACATTAGCTATATTCAGTTCTCATACTTGTGACATTATCTATATTCAGTTCTCATACTTGTGACATTAGCTATATTCTGTTGTCATTGTTGTGACATTATCTATATTCAGTTCTCATACTTGTGACATTAGCTATATTCTGTTGTCATTGTTGTGACATTATCTATATTCAGTTCTCATACTTGTGACATTAGCTATATTCTGTTGTCATTGTTGTGACATTATCTATATTCAGTTCTCATACTTGTGACATTATCTATATTCAGTTCTCATACTTGTGACATTAGCTATATTCTGTTGTCATTGTTGTGACATTATCTATATTCAGTTCTCATACTTGTGACATTATCTATATTCAGTTCTCATACTTGTGACATTAGCTATATTCTGTTGTCATTGTTGTGACATTATCTATATTCAGTTCTCATACTTGTGACATTAGCTATATTCTATTGTCATTGTTGTGACATTATCTATATTCAGTTCTCATACTTGTGACATTATCTATATTCTGTTGTCATTGTTGTGACATTATCTATATTCAGTTCTCATACTTGTGACATTATCTATATTCTGTTTTCATTGTTGTGACATTATCTATATTCAGTTCTCATACTTGTGACATTAGCTATATTCTATTGTCATTGTTGTGACATTATCTATATTCAGTTCTCATACTTGTGACATTAGCTATATTCTATTGTCATTGTTGTGACATTATCTATATTCAGTTCTCATACTTGTGACATTATCTATATTCTGTTTTCATTGTTGTGACATTATCTATATTCAGTTCTCATACTTGACATTATCTATATTCAGTTCTCATACTTGTGACATTATGTATATTCTGTTTTCATTCTTGTGACATTATGTATATTCAGTTCTCATACTTGTGACATTATCTATATTCAGTTCTCATACTTGTGACATTATCTATATTCTGTTTTCATTGTTGTGACATTATCTATATTCAGTTCTCATACTTGTGACATTATCTATATTCTGTTTTCATTCTTGTGACATTATCTATATTCTGTTTTCATTGTTGTGACATTATCAATATTCTGTTTTCATTGTTGTGACATTATCTATATTCTGTTTTCATTCTTGTGACATTATCTATATTCAGTTCTCATACTTGTGACATTATCTATATTCAGTTCTCATACTTGTGACATTATCTATATTCTGTTTTCATTGTTGTGACATTATCTATATTCAGTTCTCATACTTGACATTATCTATATTCTGTTTTCATTGTTGTGACATTATCTATATTCTGTTTTCATTGTTGTGACATTATCTATATTCTGTTTTCATTGTTGTGACATTATCTATATTCAGTTCTCATACTTGTGACATTAGCTATATTCTATTGTCATTGTTGTGACATTATCTATATTCAGTTCTCATACTTGTGACATTATCTATATTCTGTTTTCATTGTTGTGACATTATCTATATTCAGTTCTCATACTTGTGACATTATCTATATTCAGTTCTCATACTTGTGACATTATCTATATTCAGTTCTCATACTTGACATTATCTATATTCAGTTCTCATACTTGTGACATTATCTATATTCTGTTTTCATTCTTGTGACATTATGTATATTCAGTTCTCATACTTGTGACATTATCTATATTCAGTTCTCATACTTGTGACATATTCTATATTCTGTTTTCATTGTTGTGACATATTCTATATTTTATTCTCATTGTTGTGACATTATCTATATTCTATTATCATTGTTGTGACATATTCTATATTCTGTTTTCATTGTTGTGACATATTCTATATTTTATTCTCATTGTTGTGACATTATCTATATTCTGTTCTCATTGTTGTGACATATTCTATATTCTGTTCTCATTGTTGTGACATATTCTATATTTTATTCTCATTGTTGTGACATTATCTATATTCTGTTCTCATTGTTGTGACATATTCTATATTCTGTTCTCATTGTTGTGACATATTCTATATTTTATTCTCATTGTTGTGACATTATCTATATTCTGTTCTCATTGTTGTGACATATTCTATATTTTATTCTCATTGTTGTGACATTATCTATATTCTGTTATCATTGTTGTGACATTATCTATATTCTGTTCTCATTGTTGTGACATATATTCTATATTTTATTCTCATTGTTGTGACATTATCTATATTCTGTTATCATTGTTGTGACATTATCTATATTCTGTTTTCATTGTTGTGACATATTCTATATTTTATTCTCATTGTTGTGACATTATCTCTGTTCTGTTTTCATTGTTGTGACATTGTCTGTATTCTGTTATCATTGTTGTGACATCGTGTTCTGTTTTCATTGTTATGATATTGTCTATATTATGTTCTAATTTTTGTAACGGTCTGCCATTGTCCTCGCATCACGTCACGTTTTACTTCATCTGATGGCTTATCAAAGTCACACTGACTTCGACAAATCCGAAATCAGGATTTTCTGTAACGACTACTCTGTATAAACAGGATGTTTGTCAGAATAGCTTGATCATCTTGTGTATTAGTTAGTCCAGATCTCTCTTCTCTTTTAGTTAAAAAAAATCTTTTCTTCAGCTTAGTTCAGTTTTCTTTCAGCTTAGTCCTTTCTGAGAATCATTACTCCTGAACTCCTACATCGTTTTGAATGTTAGAAATTAAAGGTTTTTGTTCTCCTCTTTTGCCATCATCCCATCCCCCTTTCTTCCTGCCCTCTGCTTTTATTCTGAGACTAAATAGGGGAACTGGTTTTGGTCTGCATGAATACAAACAAGCAGGCAGGCAAGTAAGCAAACAAACACACACACAAACAAAGACACATAAACACACACGCACACACACACGCACACGCTCGCACGCACACACACACGCACGCACACACGCACGCACGCACACATACATACACAGACACACACACGTACACACATAAAAACAAACAAATAAACAAAAACAAATAATGTGTGTTCTTTCATATAGACAATCATTAAATGTGGCATGTAAGTGGTCAATTTAGGCAGTATGGTAGCAATCAAGAACGAAAAACAAACGAAAGCCAGTGGAACAAGAACACAGATTTAATGGGCAAAAACAAGACAGGCGCAAATTTTCGGCCTATTGGCATTTGTTAAGCGTTCACACACACACACACACATACACACACACACACACACACACACACACACACACACACACACACACACACACACACACGCACGCGCGCATACACATACACACACACACACACGCACGCACGCACGCACGCGCGCGCACACATACACATACACACACACACACACACACGCACGCACACACACACACACACACACACACACACACACACACACACACACACACAACCAAGCAAAGAACAAAGGCACACAACTTAGGGAAACAAACAGCAACATGACTTGTCTGATGTTTCGTTGCGCAGGAGAAAATCATAGCACTTTTGACGAGTTTTGTGGAAGACTTCTTTGGAAGATGATAGAAAAACGCCAGGGGGAAAATTTGATATAGAGACATGTCTGACATATCACAGAGATTGACTGAGAGTGGGGATAACTCTGCGGAGTGTAATGAAAGTGGGGCTATAGATAGAGAACAATCTCTGACTGTCTGTAGTCATTGGCCTGTTTGATGAAGTGGGTCCCAGACAGCTCAAAGGGTCAGAGAGTGTGATTGGCCGAAGACTGGATTATCTAAGGTCTTTGGACTGGCTGTAAGTGGTGTGCTGGTGATCGTCACACTTGATTGGTGTATGCCAGTGGTCAGGTCTGATTGGTTGAGCGTAGATTGAACAGATCTGATTGGTTTAGTGTAGGATGGAATCGTTTGGCTACGTTCATTTCCCTCTAAGAATATTTCTAAGCTGTTTCTGCATGGATCTTTGTTTTTAAAAAAAAAAAAAAGTCAGAGGTGTCGATCGTTACGGAGTCGCGAATGCAGAAGTTTGAAAGTCATGGTGCCAAGGTAAAGGTCACACGGACAAAAAGCGTGCTGGAAGATCAGCACTTTGAGGAAAGTGTGTGAACAGCTTTTTCTTACAAACAAATGACAGATTTGCACTCTGTTTTGATTGCTGTAAGTTGATCATTATCCTCGCTTCATATCATTTCATCTCATGCTTCTTCAAAGCCACAGTGATCTTGACAACTACAAAAACTAGATCTGCTTTAATAACTTTTGCATAAAAAGAGAGATTCATAGAATGGCTTTACGTTTCTGTTTAACTTTGGATTCCGTACGTTACTGTCTTAATAAAATGGATCAGGAAGAACATTAAATAAAATACAACAAAAAAAACCCATTGGTCTAAAGAAAAAGACACCATCGAATGCTTTGCAGCGAAAACATGATTATAGCAGTTAGCTGCTTCAAGAAATGAGGTCTCCTTTAAGAAATGAGGACGAAAGGATAAAGAGGATGAAACAAACAAAAAAGGAGTGAGTGTTATTTTCGAAAGCGTGACATATCATTTTACATCATCTCACATCACCTTTGAGTTGGACCCTGATTGCGTGCACAAAGAGCACTCGACTGAAGCAAGATTATCAAGTCACCGATACATCATTCGGGATGTTGATGTTGATGTTATGAAAGGTTTTGATCTAGAACGTGATTGCATCCACTGAGACTAATATATCGAACTCGTGGTTCCAAATGTCAGCGTCATGAAACTTCATACTAAGCGGTTCATTCATGATCGTGGTAAGGGTGGTTGGTGATGTTGTAGATCTATACATATCAAAAGTGAACATTTTCTTCTTTATAGATTTGTTTTAAAAGTGTGTCAGCACACGTGTGTAATTCCATATGGCAGTACCACACATGTCGAGCTACGGGGATCCATAGCCAATGCCATTAGCCTGTGAATAAACTTTACACATTGATTAATTCTCAATGACATGGTTATTATTTTTTTTTTTATTATTGTTGTTTTCATTTTGTTTCATGTTACTCGTTCGTTGGCTGCAACACTCACGTGTGCTCA
>CM060310.1:93082881-93107881 GCA_030674185.1 Monoplex corrugatus | reverse complement strand
TGTTTGTGTTTGTGCGTGCATGTGTGTGAGTGTGTCTGTTTGTGTGTGTGTGTCTTTGAGTACGTATGTTTGTGTTTGTGCGTGCATGTGTGTGTGTTTGTGTGTGTGTTCGAGTGTGTGTGTGTGTTCGAGTGTGTGTGTGTGTGTGTGTGTGTGTGTGTGTGTGTGTGTGTGTGTGGTGTGTTACAGTGTTTTATTCAGCTGCTGCACTGGGCTTTGTCTTTCGTACAACGTTGCATTAATCCGAAAATGCCCGAGTGCCTTAAGTGTTCGTTGTGACCTTTTTGAACGCACTAAAAAAGATGCACGTGCACATTTTAGTTGTGTTCTTATTTTGAACAGTAATTTTGGGTATTGAATAATTGGCTGAAGATCTAAAGAGTTCGTAAGCATTTGTCTGTCTATCTAGCTGTCTGACTCATATACATGCGAAAACATGTACACACAAACTGGTACTAATACGCTTACACACATAGTGTGAGCGTGCACGCATGCACACACGCGCACGTACACAACATTGCTGTCTCACACATCCACACACACACGCACGCACTCGCAAGAGCACAAAAGCACACGCACGCACAAATAAAGAGAGAGAGAGCGAGAGAGAGAGAGATGAGAGAGAGAGAAGAGAGAGAGAGGAGAGAGAGAGAGAGAGGAGAGGAGAGAGAGAGAGAGAGAGAGAGAGAGAGTCGGTTCACCTGACATTATGAAATATTCTTTTTACGAAATAACTGTTCACCCGATCTGCGTTAAACTTACATCAAAAAACCGATGCTATAATGTCTGGTAAAACCTTTTTTGCTGAAATCTACACCATAGTGATATCGTCTTCGAGTTGTGGGTTGCGTATTGCAACATCGCTTTCATGTCCGTATAGAATTGTTGTTGTCGCTGGAAGTGGAAGTCTTGTAAACTGATTTCAGATGGGGTTTCGTCAGTAACCTTTACATTGCTCTTCAGTCCTTCCTGTCACCTAGAATAAAGAAAAGTGGAGTAGATTAGGGTGGGCATCTTTTCCTCGATTGATTCTATCTCTCTCCCTCTTATGTCCACATCTCTCTCTCTCTTTCTCTCTCTCTCTCTCTCTCTCTCTCACCATTTCCTGTTTAAAAATTAAACAAGAAATGACAAACTGGGTTGAGTACAATGGTACCATAGTTGAAGAACAGGCAGGTTTCCGACAAGGTCATAGTACAACTTATTACATTTATGCCCTCATATTCATGATTCAGAAGCAACTACTGAGACACATGAAATTGTACTTTGCCTTTATCGATCAACGTAAAACGTTTGATACTGTACACAGAGAACTATTATGGAAGATTTTGTATAAAAATTGATTTAAAGGGAAAATCATCAGTGCTCTGAATGCATATGATTATATTATTCCGTGTAAAAGCATCAGTTCGGGCGAGAGAGGTCATGAGTGATGCATTCTTTTGTCCTCAGGAACTTAAGCAGGGTTAAGTTTGTTCCCCTGTATTGTTTTCATTATTTATCAATCAACTGACCAAACAGATTAAATGTAAAGGCAAGCATGGCATTCAGTTGTTCTCGGAGGTACTTAAATTATTAATACTTCTTTTTGCTGATGACCGTGCTTTGTTTTCTGACAGTATAGCTGGCCTCCAGACACAGCTTAATGTATTGTACGATTTGGAAAGATCGTGGGGTTATTTGTCAGTTTGGACAAAACCAATATTGTAGTTTTTCGTAGTGATGGGTTCATAACCGTCAAAGAGAAATGGTAGTTTGGAAGTGACCTGTTGCAAGTTGTAAATTTGAACAAGTATTTTAGTGTGTACTTGTCAACCAGGTTGTCTTTCGTTTATACCATAAATGACCTTGCAGATCGTGATAAAAAGCGATATTAGCCGTTGTAAATTTGCTCTGGTCAGCTGGTGATCACTCCCACAAAGCATTCTTTAACTTGGTTGACACTCAGATCCAGTTCATTGTAACTTACAGCTCTTACAATTGGGGTTTTGCAGCTAACCAAGAATACATACAAAGAATACATTTATTTGCAGAAAGAACTTTCTTGGTGTTAGGCCAAAAGCCCCGAGGCACTTCATCTATGGAGAAATTGGCAGATATCCGTTATGTGCTAAAACATGTATACTATATAATTATAAAGTTTTCGCTCAGGCTTACCTTGCTAAAAGATGACAGACTTCCCCCAAAAAGCATACATTTAGGCTTACAGAACAATAGCACATGGGCTTATAAAACCCACGGTGTTCTTTATATGTTTGGTTTTGATATAGTATGGGAAACACAGTTTGTTGGCAATGTTAACTTATTGATAGAGTTTAGATAAAGACTTTTTTGTTGCTTTATTCAAGGCTGGCATTTTTCCATTGACAGCTACATATTGTACTATGTCTATTCACATTTCAGTCGAGAATTGTCTTTATGTTTATGTTTATATCCTTGTCAAATTCAAAATGTGAAAGAAGGAAACGTTTTACTAGATTTAGGATAAGAATATCATTTTTTCATTGTGTTTATGTTTATATCCTTGTCAAGTTCAAAATGTGAAATTAAGGAAACGTTTTATTGGATTTAGGATAGGAATGTCACCTTTTCATTAAATGTTGAAAATACCTGTTTTCTTCTAATCACCAAGGATGAACAACATCAGGACCAGTTCAAGTTAGTACTTGGATGATGATCGCCTGGGAACACCGCGTACTGTTGGCAGCAAGATTTTAGCGGACTGCTGACTCTTGTAATAGAGCCGTGGACTCAAGATCTGATGTTTGGCGTTCACTTCCATCCCATAACATGAAAGTCAGCTTGTTTGCTGCCCATATTAATGCTCAAATCATTGTGGTGGTGTCAGCTTTGTGTTTCTTAGGGCCTGTTCCTACAGCCCCCCCCCCACCCCCCACCCCCCGTCTCGCTTTACCCCTTCCATTTCTACACATTGTCAACTCAAAGGATTTTGTGCAAGCTGAAGGAATCTGCCAATTAACAGATGGAAGATTGGGTGGAGCGTATATGGAAATGTCCAAGTGCGATGAATTCCTTTAGAATAAACTTTAAACGTTACACTTCGTCAGAGAATCCAGTTGATGGTGAGATTTCTGAACAACAAACAACAACAACAACAACAACAACAACAACAACCACCAACATAGAGCAACAACAACAAGACTTGTTCTTGTGTGTGTGCCCCGTTTTACGGAACGTTTTTATTTTTTCCTTTATTCTACATTAATAGCATGGCAAAGACATCCACAGACACCCTAGTGCGTTGTGCACACGTCTGATAAATGTGTAAATCCGATTCTGTCTGTTTGGCTTTTGTCTCTGTGTGTCTGTCTTTTGTCTGTGTGTGCTGACTCTTTGTTTTAGTGGCTGTTTTATTCATCAGTTCATTTATTTGGTTTCCGTGCTTGCATTGTTTGTTTGTGTTAAGAAAGATGTCCTTTTCTTCACCCAGTATCATTTGAGTTTTTATTGATCGTCCGAATGTCATTGAATGTAATGTAAATAATATTTTATTTTTTAAATCTGTAAAGAACACCAAGTGAAAAAGGTTATTATCACACACACGCACACCAAATAAAAGGCTATCACAGACACACACACACACACACACACACACACACACACACACACACACACACACACACAACACACACACACACACACACACACCACACACACACACACACACACACACACATATATATATATATATATTATATATATATACATATAAATGTATGTATATGTATACACATATATATATATATATATATATATATATATATATATAGAGAGAGAGAGAGAGAGAGAGAGAGAAGAGACAGACAGACAGACAGGCAGACAGACAGACAAAGATATTGACCTACCGAACAGGATTCATGTTCACGTCAATATTCTTGTAAAAACAAACATACAAACATTGAGACTGCGTGCTTTGATTTAAAAGAAAACAAAAACAAAACCACTACGTATCAATGGCTAGAGTGCGGTCTTCAAACAAAGACGTAAAAGCGAGAAAAAAAAATGGGAAAAGAGACAACCATACTCAAATTAATGATACTAAATGGAGATAAAGAGAGACATCCTTGACACGGGAGCCCCTGTACAAACAAGCATAAAGAATAGAAAGAAATAGAAATGAAAATAAAAACATGGAAAAATCTAGACACCCAAAGCCCCACAAAATCTGAAGAAAATAGCTTTTTCTCCATCCAGTACTGATGTCACTTTCCGTGAGGCTTTTTTTTAACATGTTTTTTTCGGAAGGAATCCCAGCCATTTTTTGTTTGTTTTGCTTTTGTCTCACATGCTTTTATGAAGCGTTTAGAACTCTTAGGATTCGAGACGCTGTACAAGATTTCATTGTTATTCTTATTCTTGCTACTACTACTACTATATACTACTACTCTACTACTACTACTACATACTATACTCGTTATTATTCGTATCAGTATTAATATTTTCATTTATCTGTGGACTTTCTCTCAATGCATGGTTTTATCATTTGTTTCCTTGTTTGTATATGAATCGTGTTAAGTTAACTCTATAGATGTGTGTGTGTGCAAATGAGAGAGAGAGAGAGAGAGATTGTATGTGGGTATGTGTGTGTGTGTGTGTGTGTGAGAGAGAGAGAGAGAGAGAGAGACAGAGGAGAGAGAGAGAGAGAGAGAGAGAGACTTTCTGCCTTTCCCTACATAACTGTGTATCTCATCTCATTCCTAGGTGCAATTTTTTTTTTGTTTATGTATTTGTTTGTTGTGTTGGTTTTGTACAGGAAATGTGATCCGAAGGACAGAGCTCTTTGTCCACTCAGTATCATTAATATTGTTTGTTGTCTTTTCCTCTTTTTTGTTTGTTTGTTTTAAGCAGGGAATCCTGCTCTTGATCTTTAGACTTTGTATCAATACACGAAGAAGTAATAGGTGTTATTTGTTTCTCGTTGTTTTCTTTTATGCCAACTCTAGTTCGTATAGAAATTGGATTAATTTAACCAATCTCTGTCTCTGTCTTTCTGTCTGTTTGTTCGACTATGTATCTCTCTCTTAGTCACGTCTCAGGCTGCCTGACACTTTGTCTGTATCTCTCTGTGTGTCTTTGTCTATCTTTGTCTGTTTTTCTGTCTGTCTGTCTCTGTCTCTCTCTCTTTGGTTCTCTGTCTGCCTGTCTCTGTCTGTGCCTCTCTCGCTGTCTGTCATTCTGTCTGTCATTCTGTCCGTCATTCTGTCTGTCTCTCTTACTGTCTGTCTCTCTTTCTCTCTGTCTGTCTGTCTGTCTGTCTGTCTCTCTCCTGCCAGTTATTGTATGTTTTCAAAAATCAAACTCGTATTAATACCTGAACTAATAGTACTGGTGGTAGTATGCTTGTCCTTTTTTTTTGCATGTATATGTATATATATGTATATATGTGTGTGTATGTAATGTGTGTGTATCTACGTATGTATGTATGCATGTATGTATAATATATTATGTATGTATGTATGTATGTATACATGTATGTATGAATGAATGTATGTATGTATGTATGTATATATGTGTATGTATGTATGATGTATGTATGAATGTAATGTATGTATGTATCATGTATGTATATGCATGTATGTATGTATGTATGTATGTATGTATGAATGAATGTATGTATGTATGTATGTATATATGTGTATGTATGTATGTATGTATGAATGATGTATGTATGTATGAATGTATGTATGTGTGTATGTATGTAAATGTATGTATGTATGTATGTATATGCATGTATGTATATATGTATGTATGTATGTATATATATGTATGTATGTACTTATCTCTATATACGATCTGTCATTATGATTATTTATATTGAAGTACACCCGTCTATGAGCAAGAGCTTCATGTGAACAAAATTATTTCGCTTTTGTCACTATCCTAGAAAATGCAGTTGTAACTGTATTACGTTCTTTTTGTTATTCTCTCCTCCACTCTCTCCTCCCCAATCTCCTTAGTCAGCATCATAGTTATTTGTCAGTTGGATTTTCTTTTAAAAGACTATTTGCCCCCCCCCCTCTCTCTCTCTCTCTCTCTCTCTAAAAAGCATCATTAGTATTTTTCAAATTTTCCCCCTAACAGGAAAACAGTTTCATGTATGCAGCGCTGAATCACGCAAACGCTGAAAAATATATGACACCGAAAAATCAAATACAGCTTACTTGTTTGCTTGTTTGTTTGTTTGTTTGCTTGTTTGCTTGTTTGCTTGTTCGTTTGTTGGGTTCTACACGAATCCCCTTTATTCTGATCCAAATGTTTTGTCTGTGTTCTGGCAGTCTTATCATTGTCTCATTACCTCCTTTGTTCTATTCAGTTTTTCCTTTGTTTCCTTTCTTTGTGTTTGTTTTTTAAGCCATGGCTTTGACGGCTTTGTTGTGTCCGGGATAATGGCGTGTTTTGTGCGTTTACCAGTCCTCTCAGAAAGAGAGAAAGAGAAGAAGAAGAAGGAAAGAAAACGAGACAACTAGGGGGAGGATAAAACATAAATGAATAAGCAGATTGAGAATTAACAAAAAAGAAAAAAAAGAAAGAAAAGCAAAAAAGACAGACAGACAAGACAGACAGACAGACAGACAGACAAACAAACAAACAAACAAAAAACAAACGCACATGCATACATAAACTAAAACGGAACGGGACACCGCACACGCGCGCCGCGCGCACGCACGCACGCACGCACGCACGCACGCACGCACGCACGCACGCACCACACACACACACACACACGCACAAAGAGACAGATACATCGAAGTACGCACACAAATGCGTGCGCGCGCGTGCACCACACACACACCACACACACACACACACACACACACACACACACAACACACACACACACACACACACACACACACACACACACACATACACACACACACACACAGCACAACAATACAACACAGCACAACACAATGCAACGCAACACAGCACAGCAAAGACAACACAACACAACACAATCACACACAACACAGATACACAAACACGCACACGTACACACACACGTACACACACACACACACACACAACACACACACTACACAACACACTACACACACACAACACACACACACACACACACACTAAAACACACTAAAACACAACACAACACAACACACAATACACACACAGACATACACACACAAAAAACACACACTCACACAAACGCTCATAGACACACTAACAAACACACACACGCACGCACGCATGGACACACACACGCACGCACTCACACACACAACACAGACACACACACACGCGCACAGACACACACGCACGCACTCACGCACACACAAACAAACAAACAAGCTAGCAAGCAAACAAACAACGTAGGGGAGGATAGACAAACAAATGGGAACTTTATTCAGACTGACCGGGACGTCTGTGTACTTCTGTGTTTGTAAACCAGTATCTAATAAATTAGCTCTGAAACACTTGCTTGAGGTGATGTACATTCCATCTGCTATCATCCACTGGTAGCTGAACTTTAGATTTCTCCATGCCAATCTTGTTAGTTTGTGGGGCCACTCAAGAACGCGTGGACCTTTCTTAGACGGCAGGCAAAATGTCAAAACCTCACTTTTTTGTGTGTAAATGTATGTGTACAAACCTATTGCATTTGCCTTGATTGTGTTGGATCTCCAATCACTTGGCATTTGTAATGTGAGTACATAATTGTTTTTTTTTTAATCCAAGCGTTGTAAGGCCGTCTTGAGTAAACTGAAACTGAAACTAGATAAATATTGTTGGTCAGGATTTCTCATTTGCATAAAGATAATTCTACAGATATTTGGACAATAGGCATATTATACTGAGAAGTACGAAATATATATATATATATATACATATATATTGTATATATATATATGTATGTATATATATATGTGTGTGTGTGTGTGTATGTGTATACATATATATATATACACATATGTGTATATATAATATATATATATATATAAATAATATATATATATATTGTGTGTGTGTGTGTGTGTGTGTGTGGTGTGTGTGTGTGTGTGTGTGTGTGTTATGAAATGTATTTTTTAACAAAAAAATGTTCTCTGGCTGTGAATAGAAAAGGAAAAAAAAAGGACAGCAGATTCAGGTGTTAAGATCGTTTCTGAGTGAGATGGTAGGGACCTCACCACTACCGGTGCAGCTTTATGAGACGGGTTGTCCTTGTCTCGCTCTTCTGCATCTTTGCTTTCATTTCCTCCACTGTTTTTAAGAGTTTTGGTTGTAGTATGTTTTGACAGGTGCCATGTTTTTGTCCTCAAGCGTGCACACAAGCGCCAATGTATAATAATATGGCGTTTTGAAACGATGCATTGTCTCTTTGAAACTAGGTCACAGTGATGTGAAACTTCTATTTTCGGCAACACTGCTGTGTTCATTCTCTGAGTTTCACCTCTCCCTTCTCTCTCTCTCTCTTTCTCTGTCTCTTTCTTTCTTTCTCCCTGTGTCTGTCTCCCTGTGTCCGTCTGCTTGTCTGTCTCTCTTTCTCTGTGTGTCTGTCTCCCTGTGTCTGTCTGCTTGTCTGTCTCTCTTTCTTTGTGTGTCTGTCTCCATGTGTCTGCCTGCCTGCCTGTATGTCTGTCTCTCTGCATGTCTGTCTGTCTGTCTCTCTCTCTCTCTCTCTTTTTCTCTCTCTCTCGCCCGCGGCAGCCCTGAGCGGGAAGTAATCATTATATTCAGATCTTGAGTTGAAATTGTGATTTTGTAAATTCTGCATTTAAAGCATTTATGATTTTGTCAATGCTCGTAAAAGTGTTTGCCAACCTTTCTATTGCAGTTGTTACTTTTTTTTTATTGTTATCAAAAACTTTGTTTGCCAGAGAATGCAAACGTCTCCAGAAAATGTTGGAACAGACATTGCAGTAATTGACCAGCCAATCCTGTCATCGTTTTCTCTTCTGTATCCATTTTTGGATAAGACAGTGCCGACCTGTCCACTGATCTAAATACACACACACACGCACACACACACACACACACACACACACACACACACACACACACACACACACACACACACACACACACACACACACACAAACACACACACTCAAAACACACACACACACACACACACACACACACACACACACACACACACACACACACACACACACACACACACCACACACACGCCCAGTCCTGCCACATCAATGCACGTCAGATAACCTATGGGAGTAATCATTGAGCAGATCGCATGAGAGGCCTGAGGGGAGCCCTCGTTGTACACTCAAAAGGATGAGGAAAGCTTTGGGGAGTTTTCGGTGGATGAAGACCAATAATTGTCTACTGTTCGTAATGCGCTTTTCTCTCTCGACTGATCGGATGAGAAGGGATCTTTGGAGCCAGGCTGTGCATAGTCTTACAGCAGATAGACATGTTTCTAGTCACTGTGGCACCTACTTTCCGGAGAGATTTTTTTATGGCTGGTTCATTTAAAGACTGGTGGAATCAGTAGCTTAAGTAAATTGGGAGAGGGTAGGTATAAAATTTCCTATTGTTTCTGCTCTGTATTCTGTTCTGGGCATTCTGACTTTTTTCCTCATTCTGCTGTGCCGTGTCCTTCTTCCTGTTTTCATTGGTGCTTAAATTGTTGTTGTTAATGTTTTTTTATTGAATGTTGTTTTCTTCCCCTTATTTGCTCTTTTTGTCCCCCTCCCCTCCTCCTGTGTCTCATTTTCTCATATTTCGTGTCATCTTAATTATCATTTTACTTCACCTGTTTTCATAAAAACGCCCAACGTCAAAACTCTGAGTAGTATTTGCAGTTCCTGTATAGTTTCGGCTTGTAGTGTTTGTCATTCTGTTAACTTACCGGAACGATTCTTGTTTTCCTACCGTTTTGAAGAAGTAAATCATTTTCTTTTTCAATCGTGGACCTTCATCGTGCACTGAACAATACAAACTACAACTTATCAATTACAATGATATTAAAGCATATAAACTGCAGCTTATCCAGTATATTACAATAATGACCCAGTTGACAAGGGAATACAGATCCAGGAAAAATGAAATCAAAACGAACTGATGTGACTGGTCTGGTATAGCAATTATATTACAAACAAACAAACACAAAAAGAAAAGAAATAAATGTAAGAAAGGAAGGCGGCGATAAAAAAAGAATACAAAACAGGAAAAACAAAACAAACAAGCGAAAAAAAAAAAAACGGGGAGGGGGGGGGGGATAAGAAAAGGGGAAAGAAAGAAAACAAAGTGAAGGAAGGCAAAGAAAGGAAAAAGCAGCACAAAACAACACAAAATGATGAAGCGTTGGCTTCTACCAGACAGACACTACAAAACTCAGCAGAACCATAACAGCAGATAGCTGTGTTCAGTAATGGTATCACAGGCATGTTAAGAGCATTGCCCATCAAAGAAAAGAGATGAGGACGGCAGTTGATTTCAGAAGACCGTCCCAATTCCTGTCTAGTGTTCAGGTGCTTAAGTTTCTGCTTTTTTCTTCTTCTTAGATTTCTGGCACACCTACAAGATGGCAGCTGAGCTTACGAACTCATCTTGTTCGATGTGTGTTATTATTATTTTTTTTTTTTTTAGCAGATTTTCACATATTTGAATAAAGCGATTGTAAATGACAAAAATTAGAATTAGACTTTGCTCCACAGGGATTCGTCAGATTCAAGCATTTCCATACGCGCTCCATCCGAATCTGCCAGTGATGATCTAGCAAACTCATTGACCCTGCCCAGCACCCTATATGCTGGCGTGGTCTTGAAATGGGCGGAGGGAGGGGGTCTATGGAAAACTCTGCAAGACTGCGGAGAAGAGTATAAATGCCTTCTACAGGGTTACTTTCATGATACATTTCCAATCATTTTGATGCTGAAAACATTGCATGACCAGGGAGACTTTATAGTGTACTTTTGTATACTCACATGTTTATATTGCCAATGGTGATGATAATGATAGCGTGATATGTAAAAGCTTAAGTGTTGATCGTTATCTCAACTCCTTACAGCCGGTCTGTTTCTTACAGTTCTCTTTTGGTTCTTACGACCAGTAAATAAATTCGGAGTTCTGTAGCCCATATTAATGCAAGTTTATCTAAGTTGGAAAATAGATGACAAATTGTTGTTAGTATAGAGTTTTTAATAGTCTGGACCCTATGGTGCTTTGAAACATCATTCTGATATACAGGTTTTGTACTATGTTACTTGAAAAAATGACTGTCGATTGGCGTCGGGAGCTTGGGAGGTGAGTGTCCCCAGGGTGGCGGGGCGTTGGTGCTCCCGGTCCTACCCATATCCTCGTGGTGTTTCTTGTTAACTTGGGCGTGTGACTTGGCTACTGACGTCAGGCCTAATGACCGCAGGGAAAGACCGTGCTGGCTGCTCGGTAAGACAGCAAGTTTTGGGATCGCGTTTGGCACATGTCAGACTTTGTTGAACAGATAAATGGGCTGTGTCTGGAGCATCATGACTGGCCACTTTCTCGGCCGTTCAGACAACACCTGTGGTTGAAGTAAGACAGTGTTGGGAGCTAAGTGTCGAGACTATAGTAAGGCGAAATGTGCTGACAGCTATGGAGCTAGTGGCATGGCGCGCTGCCGAAAGAGAGTTGAAGACCAGAGTGGGGCGAGAGAGGGATCTTTTATTCCCTCTCGGTTCAGAGGCTGAGCTGGACCTGGTTGGTGTGCGATGTGTGGTTCATGTCTCGGTTCGTTCCCGCGTGGTTTCGATTTGGTTGTAGAAAGCTACTGATGGACTCTGCAAGGGCAGCAAACATGAATCGCCCCTACCAGGGTCCCTCCATGTTCATTTAATAATTGTTGGCTGTCATTGCATGACAGGGGGATTATGTCGACTTTCTCTGACTCCATGTTTTTTTAATGTGTGATATTATAAGTGTGGATCGAATGCTAGTCGTAAACATCATCTGAATCTTACAGCGTTTGTATTTTACTTGTTTTTAGTATCTTAGTAAAAAAATAAATTGTCGCCACTGCAATGCAAGTTTTTTTCGGGAAAATAGCATGAAATTTGCATGGTGATTATTTGTAAAATACAGACCAACTAAGTGCATAAACAAAAATCATAAAAAACAAGATATCTAAATACATTGAAAAAAAACAGAAAACCAATTGGCAACAGAACGAAAGGGAACCCAAGGATGCAGAGCTAAGGAAACCCCAAAACAAAACCATAACACCAAGTGGTGATCATTAAACTGGCAAAAACTAAAGAAAACAAAACAGAACCAAAAGACCAAGACAAAAAACCGACTGCAATCTAAAGAAACCAAAAACTTGGGATACACAAAGATTACAAAGAAAACATACAGAACTTACTAAACAAGAAACAAAAAGGACAAGTGACGACAAAACAACAAAACATAGAAACAAAAAACAAAACCCAAACAAAAGAAAAACAACGTAAAGCAAAACAAGTATTGGAGCTAAAAGTCGAGAACAAATAAAACGAAATGTACTCGACAGCTAGGGACAAGTGAATGCGCACAAAAAAAAAGAGTAAAACAAAGATAGAAGCAAAAAAGGAATCTTAAATCCCCAAAATCAGAACGAAACGAACCTGATAACAATGACGATAGAGTAGAAACAAAAAAATAATCATCACAACATAGAATAAGTCGTAAACAACAAAACAAGAGACCAGAAATAGATCAATAGCAACACATGAACACCCCCCAACCAAACAATTTGACTTAAAAGAAAAAAAAACAGCGAATTCCGGAACATAGAAAGATCAAAATTTCCAAACACCATAGACCCTAAACGGTATAACTAATAAAAAATAGATTTAAAATAAACTAAACAAACAAGAACAAAAACAACAAAAACAACAAAACAAAAAAATGAAACAAAAAAAACAAACAAACAAACATTGTAACTAATTAATGATCTAACATAATATATACGGAAAAAAAAAAAATTGGCAGCACAGAACGATGCATTTACGGGAAACAAATAGCTAATTATGAAACAAGTGAATACAAGACAAAACAAAACAAAACAAAACAAAACAAAACAAAGCAAAACAAAAAATCAAAAAAAAAAACCAAAAAACAAAACAAACAACACACAACAAAACACAACACACCACACACAAAACACACACCGCACCGACACACCATCACGCACCACTAGCACGCGCCATACGCACACAATACACGCGCGACGCACGCACGCACGCACGGACGCACCACCACGCGCGCGCGCGCGCACCACATCGCGCGCCGACAATGGACAATAAAATAAGTTCATCCTGTTTCTTCTTTTTTATTTTGTTTTTTTTGTTTGTCAGTTGTTTTCTTTCTTTCTTTATTTATTAGTGAAGATATCGGATTATTAGCTGTGTCGGTAAAAAAATTAAAATTCTCTAGTTTTCGTCTGAAGCGCAGTTAGTTTTTAGTTTGAAATAACTTGTTCTCCACCGTGAAGACATGAGACTGGCAACAATGCAGGCAGAAATATCGCCTTATTAACGAGTTGCACGTACGTCCGTTCTTCGACTGTATGATAATAAGAGAACGTGATCTGAGAGAAGCCATCTGTTGAAAGTACGTGTGTGTGTCGAATTCTATATGACCACGACAGAAGACGTCTTATTAACAGAACTTGTGATTACATACATTATTCAGTTAAATCAACCAACCTACCTTTATCAACATTTCCCATAGAGACAGCCTGACGTCAAGACATTATTAGTCACACAGTCAGCACGTGATACATTACATGTAAGTGTCGGTGCCAGCCTCAGTAATATACCCTCGCCAGATCCCTGTCGGTATGAATGAAAAGAAAAGTGTTGGTTTCGGTCTAAAAGAGTACTTCACCATATCCTCTGCAGACTTTTCTGTATACGCAAAAGCCATGAGACAGAACTAGAAAAAGATATACGATAGAAGCTTTAAGCCAGTAAGTCCCTTGTGGAGTTCATGATTTAGTACACAACTTACACTGCTTAATAAGACTGTTGGATAGGACTAAATTAAAAAAAAAAAGTCTACTTTTGTTTCAATACACCTTCCCCCTGTGTGAAATGCGGGTCCACTTTACCGTAGAAAAACGCATCGCCATAGGACGGCGCCATCTATTGTTTTCCTCTATACGTGTATGCTTATTTGCGTTCAAAAATGGATTTTCCTACAGAATTCTGTCAGGGACGACTGTTTTATTATGGGAAATTTTACCCGAACTAAATGGGTGCTGCACATGAGACCCCGCTCAACCTTCTCATCTGAAGGACTTAGCTACAGACCACCACTGAACAAATAGTGGAGGGGGAAATGACCCGGATTGCTCGTATCCTATGGTTTCCATTCGTCCACCCACTCGTCGTCATTCAGAACCGTCCATGCATTTGTGTACACCTTCCTTGTTCCCGTGACTGGTTCTGATCAGTGTGTGATCCTAGCATGTGCAAAACGTCCATTGTGGGAATGATAATGGACATAGATCTCATAAAAACACTGAACCCAGTGCACAAGTAACTGGAAGCTGGTGGATAGGGTGAGGGAGTCAAAGGGTTGACTTTTTGCAGTTGATGGATAAGGTGCGGGAGTCAAAGGGTTAAACAAAGTCCAAACTCCGAAGTCCACCATTGTGAAATGTGTTTCTAGTTACCGCAGTGCTGAAGAGAATTCACGGACGACTGTGAAGTTTAGAGCTGGACTTTATTCAAGAGGGATTCATCGCACTCAGACGATTCCACATGCGCTCCACAAAATCTGCCATCTGCTATTTGGGCAGATTCCTTGAGTGTACACAATACCTTATGCGCTGGTAAGGTCTTGAAATGAAAAGAGCGGAATGAGAGAGGAGGGGAGGGGGAGACAGGATCTACAAAACATTAAGCTGACATACTCCAGCAGAATGATTGAAGCATTAAGATAGGCAGCAAGCAGGCCTGGTTTTATACTGCAGACCGGGATTGAACTTCAGACATTAGAAATCCAAAACAAGTGTTACTGCCCGCGTTCAAGCAAACAGGAACCAGAAAAAAAAAGAGGAATCAAATCCACAGCATTTCAGTCGGTAGTTCGTTGCGCCCACCACTTTACAGTTGGTACAATGTGTTGTGTTGTATTGTTTTATTTATTACGGTATCGTTGTATCGTGAAGAAGGAACAACCAAAACATGGGTTATATTGTTGATGTCATAGTGACGTGAATGGTATGGACTGTTCTTTGAAAGAATGTGTTGTATTGAATTGTGTTGTGTTCTTTCCTGTTCTTTGTTCTTTTATTCGTTTTTGTTCTCATTTTGTTTGTTTGTTTTCAGTGTTTTTTTTCTTTTTACAGCGAATTAATTCACATATGAAATTGAGGTGGTTTCTCGCCCAAAGAGTATGTCACCAGTGTACGGCTCATAGTCGATGTTTTTGTGAAAATCTAAAAATGGATTTTTATTTATATCATTTATAAATCATATTTGTATAGCTTTATAAACTCATTTCGACTCCTTATGCATTACACATAAACACGCTTTTTTTTAATGGAACACTGAAAACTCAACCTGTAAGGCGAACTGCCCACACTCTGCCGTGTAGTTGCATAGAATGCATTTTTGGTGGGTGTGCATTCTGAGTGTTTTCATGTTTTCCTGAGTCACCAGACAACAACATGACTTACAGTACTTCTAATGTGCATTTTTGGTATTCCGCTTGCGTATACACAGGAAGTGAGTTTAGGCATTGGAAGGTCTCCACACATGTTGATTTGGGAGAAATATGTACCATTTACCTACCTGGCGCAGGTATCCAGGCCTGCACGGGTTTGCATGGGATACAAATGAAGCCCAGGGACCTTATTATGTGTATGCGGCTTCAAGTCTGCACAGGTATGAACACGTACCTGACTTTTTATGACACTTAAAGAAAACTAAAACACAAGGGTCGGGGGGGGGGGGGGGGGGGAGAGAAGAGAGAGAGAGAGAGAGAGAGAGTAGATGGGTACAACCCTCTTAATACTTGGTCTGTCAAAAGTTGGTCTCTGCTACCTCACTCCCTGTATAACGCATAACACACACACACACACACACACACACACACACACACACACACACACACACACACACACACACACACACACACACACACACACACACATGTATATGTATGTATATCTATCTGTCTCTCTGTCTTTCTCTGTCTCTCTCTCTCTCCCTCCCTCCCTCTCTTTCTCTCTCTCTCTCTATATATATATATATACATATACACACATATGTATACATATGTATATATGTATATGTACACACACACACATACACACACAGATATATATATATATTATATATATAAATGTATATACATATGTATATACACATACACACACACACACACACACACACACACACATAATATATATATATATATATATATATATATATATATATATATATATGTATATATATATATTTTTGTGTTGCGTGTGTGTGTATACTAATTGAAAATTAACGTACACACACGCTCAAGCTCACACTCACGCACACGCGCCACACACACACACACACACACACACACACACACACACACACACACACACACACACACACACACACACACACACACACACACACACACACACTGAAACAAACCAAGAAAAACAAACAATAAACTGACAAACAAACAACCTGTTGATAGACTTGACGCACGAAAACAAAAGGAAATACGACAACAGCAACAAAAAAACCTACCTGGGATGAATTTGACACCGTGGCATTTCTTGCTCGTTACTTGTGCACTGGGTTCAGTGGGTCTTTGTAACTATTGTCTAGAAGTCTATAATTATGGGCTGTGGCGGTAGACAGGGCGATCAGTGTATATAGGTTGTAGTCAAGCAGTCAATATATATAGGTCTGTACTAACTGCCTGACAACTGTATCTATTGAGCCTCACCTATACTGAGGGACTGAAGAAACTGACATACTCAGCATTCTTTTTTTTTTTTTTACCTGTTTTGAAGAAGACGGGCAAGAAGTTAGATCGGCTTGGCTGTCTCTGTCTCTCTGTTTGTTTGTTTGTTTGTTTCCGCGGATGGGTAGTTTCTTGTAGTTTATGTTGGTTTGTCTGTCTGTATCTGTTTGCATTAATCTATTTCTGTCATGATTTTAATCATTTTTCGTTGATGTGAAGTGCTGTGAGTCTGAGCTCACTTTGAGAAAAGGGATACTCTTCGTTCTCCTCCTCCTCATCATCATCATTGTTATAAAATTATCATTATTGTCATTTTTCAAAGATCATGGCTCTTTCTTCCCATATTTTTCCACTTTTATGGCCACAGAAGTTGGTAGGTTCAGGTGTATATTGCTTACAGCCCGGCCGACTACTAGAGCCATATCAGGACTACGAAGCTGGAACAATCTTTCACAATGATATGATGATGATGACGATGGGGATGGTATTCTAATCATGATGTTGTGGAGTTCCATTCTGGATTGAGACCGCTTGACAGGACGTACACTCATAAGACATCCTGAGGTACAGACCCTGCGGTGTCGGTCAGGAAATTTGAGCAACACCCTCAATGAGGCATCCGTGAAGTGGCTGAAATTCGACTGTGTGTTTCCGAGTATACAGCACACTCCGTTCTGGCTGGAAGTTGGTTCGGTCACAAAATTTAGCATTGTTATTGTTATTGTGTTGGCATCTTATGTTGTCAACCTGTTAGTCTATTTCTTTTGCATCTGTAGTAAGCTGGAAAATGACCACTGGCTTTTTAAGTTTATACCATGGGAAAGAAAACATCAGTCATTCTCTCTGCCTGTCAGCCAGCTCTAACTCTCTCTAATTCCCTCTCTCTCTTTATCTTTCTCTGCCTGCCTATCTGTCTGTCCGTCTCTCTCCCTCTCTCATATATATATATATATATATATATATATATATATATATATATGTGTGTGTGTGTGTGTGTGTGTGTGTGTGTGTGTGTGTGTGTGGTGTGTGTGTGTGTGTGTGTGTGGTGTGTGTGTGTATGTGTGTGTGTGGTTACATTTGCAGGTTGTTGTTGACTCTGCAGGAATTTAACAGCCATTTATGGCTGGATCCCCAGTTAGAGTGGGTCATAGATCTAGAGTCGGAAGGTCACAGACGCGGGAGGTTAGAAAATAGACGCAATTTCAAGGTCACGATGGATCAGAAAATGAGACCGGCAGAAAGATAAATTTCCCAAATAATTTGATTGAATTAACGCTCATTGGCTGAATTAAAATCAACCGGACATATGATTTGAGTTTTCAGTTCAGTGTGCATGAAGGCTGGGTGATTGTGCATACTACGTGCACCACACTCACACAACCTGTATGCAGTAACTGCCAGACCTCCATACAAAAACAGTGCTGCCATGGAGATACGTGGCTCTGTACTTATTTGTTAATATACATGTCCAAAGTAAACTGTCCACAACAGGTTATCAGCCATTGTTATATAACAGTAGGCTACTGCCACGGAATTACATCATTTCTTCCCTGAGTAAGCACGCTGTTACTTGCCATCATTTTCACCCTCGTCAGTCCTCGCAAAGTGAAAATTGCCCTCGCTTCCCATGCCCTCAGGAATGGAGACCAGGAGTCGTGGTGAGATCAAGGATGAGGAAGGGAGCAGTTTCATTTTCACAAGATGGCCTTTCCGCAGTCAGAATAAATTCCATATGCACTGACGCCACAGATGCCATGTGATGGAAAAGGTCCACAATGATCATAGCATAAGCGATATAACTGCATACAAGCCCTACACGCTGGCGGGTTCTTGGGTAAAAGTCTGTGGCTCGCTGGAGAGTCGAACTCGCGACCTCAGCATTATGAACATAGTGCTCAAACCATCTGAGATAATGGGACCACTAAATCTATGGCCTGCCTGAGGAAGTATTTAATTAAGGAAATATTGTGACTAAGGATTTCATGACGAGTACTGATACTGTGACTAAGGATTTCATGACGAGTACTGATACTGTGACTAAGGATTTCATAACGAGTACTGATACTGTGACTAAGGATTTCATAACGAGTACTGATACTGTGACTAAGGATTTCATGACGAGTACTGATACTGTGACTAAGGATTTCATAACGAGTACTGATACTGTGACTAAGGATTTCATAACGAGTACTGATACTGTGACTAAGGATTTCATAACGAGTACTGATACTGTGACTAAGGATTTCATAACGAGTACTGATACTGTGACTAAGGATTTCATAACGAGTACTGATAATGTGACTAAGGATTTCATAACGAGTACTGATACTGTGACTAAGGATTTCATAACGAGTACTGATACTGTGACTAAGGATTTCATAACGAGTACTGATACTGTGACTAAGGATTTCATAACGAGTACTGATACTGTGACTAAGGATTTCATAACGAGTACTGATACTGTGACTAAGGATTTCATAACGAGTACTGATACTGTGACTAAGGATTTCATAACGAGTACTGATACTGTGACTAAGGATTTCATAACGAGTACTGATACTGTGACTAAGGATTTCATAACGAGTACTGATACTGTGACTAAGGATTTCATAACGAGTACTGATACTGTGACTAAGGATTTCATAACGAGTACTGATACTGTGACTAAGGATTTCATAACGAGTACTGATACTGTGACTAAGGATTTCATAACGAGTACTGATACTGTGACTAAGGATTTCATAACGAGTACTGATACTGTGACTAAGGATTTCATAACGAGTACTGATACTGTGACTAAGGATTTCATGAGTATTGATACTGTGACAAAGGATTCATGAGTACTGATACTGTGACTAAGGATTTCATAACGAGTACTGTATGTGTAGGATTGATATTGATACTGTGACTAAGGATTTCATAACGAGTATGATACTGTGACTAAGGATTTCATAACGAGTACTGATACTGTGACAAGATTTCATGAGATTGTACTGTACAAAACAGAGTACTGATACTGACTAAGGATTTCATAACGAGTACTGATACTGTGACTAAGGATTTCATAACGAGTATGATACTGTGACTAAGGATTTCATGAGTACTGATACTGTGACTAAGGATTTCATAACGAGTACTGATACTGTGACTAAGGATTTCATAACGAGTACTGATACTGTGACTAAGGATTTCATACGAGTACTGATACTGTGACTAAGGATTTCATAACGAGTACTGATACTGTGACTAAGGATTTCATAACGAGTACTGATACTGTGACAAGGATTTCATAAGAGTACTGATACTGTGACTAAGGATTTCATAACGAGTACTGATACTGTGACTAAGGATTTCATAACGAGTACTGATACTGTGACTAAGGATTTCATAACGAGTACTGATACTGTGACTAAGGATTTCATAACGAGTATGATATGTGACTAAGGATTTCATAACGAGTACTGATACTGTGACTAAGGATTTCATAACGAGTACTGATACTGTGACTAAGGATTTCATAACGAGTATTGATATTGATGACTGGTAAGGATTTCATAAAGAGTTGATGTGTACTGTTGATAAGGATTTCATAAAGAGTGTTATAAGTGTATTACGTGGTAAGGATTTCATAACGAGATTGATAAGTGTAATGTCGTGGTTAAGGATTTCATAAAGAGTGTTGATAAGTGTAATGTATGGTTAAGGATTTCATAAAGAGTGTTGATAAGTGTAATGTCGTGGTTAAGGATTTCATAAGCAATGTTGATAGTTGATATCGTGGTTAAGGATTTCATAAAGAGTGTTGATAAGTGTAATGTTTAGTTAAGGATTTCATAAAAGTGTTGATAAGTGTAATGTCGTGGTTAAGGATTTCATAAGAGTGTTGATAAGTGTAATGTTATAGTTAAGGATTTCATAAAGAGTGTTGATAAGTGTAATGTCGTGGTTAAGGATTTCATAACAAGTGTTGATAAGTGTAATGTCGTGGTTAAGGATTTCATAAAGAGTGTTGATAAGTGTAATGTTGTAGTTAAGGATTTCATAAAAAGTGTTGATAAGTGTAATGTCATGGTTAAGGATTTCATAAAGAGTGTTGATAAGTGTGATGTCGTGGTTAAGGATTTCATAAAGAGTGTTGATAAGTGTAATGTCGTGGTCAAGGATTTCATAAAGAGTGTTGATAAGTGTAATGTCGTGGTTAAGGATTTCATAAAGAGTGTTGATAAGTGTAATGTCGTGGTTAAGGATTTCATATAGAGTGTTGATAAACGTAATGTTATAGTTAAGGATTTCATAACGAGTGTTGATAAGTCACAAGTGTAATGTCGTGGTTAAGGATTTCATAACGAGTGTTGATAAGTGTAATGTCGTGGTTAAGGATTTCATAAAGTGTTGATAAGACTTTAGTGTAATGTCGTGGTTAAGGATTTCATAACGAGTGTTGATAAGTGTAATGTCGTGGTTAAGGATTTCATATAGAGTGTTGATAAGTGTGATGTCGTGGTTAAGGATTTCATATAGAGTGTTGATAAGTGTAATGTCGTGGTTAAGGATTTCATAGCAAGTCTTGATAAGTGTAATGTCGTGGTTAAGGATTTCATATAGAGTGTTGATAAGTGTAATGTCGTGGTTAAGGATTTCATAAAGAGTGTTGATAAGTGTAATGTCGTGGTTAAGGATCTCATAAAGAGTGTTGATAAGTGTGATGTCGTGGTTAAGGCTTTCATAAGAGTATTGATAAGTGTGATGTCGTTCTTTTCATGCTGTCTTAGTAACAGGCTTTGGAAATGTTAGCTGTGGGCACGTTTATGGATAAAAAACGTTTCTAATGAACCAATATTGCGGAAAAACAAATGATTAAAGAAAGGTCAGTAGCATTTCCAAATGAAATTCAGCACCGCAACAGCATTTATTGCACTTGTGTGTGTGTGTGTGTGTTGTGTGTGTGTGTGTGTGTGTGTGTGTGTGTGTGTGTGTGTGTGTGTGTGTGTGTGTGTGTGTGTGTGTGTGTTTTAAGTAGTTATGAAAATAGTATGTGGGTGTCAGAAGGATTGCATTAACATTTCTTAGCTTGGATTTTTAATGAAGTATTCTATCGTATTATATTTTACGAGTATTGTGTTGTATTATGCAAGTGCTGTCAAATGGATGATTTAGCTCTCGGTTATATTATTTGAAAGTTTGATTTCTTAAAAAAATGATAATAATAATAATAATAAAGGATAGCAAAATGTTTAGAGTTCGGCAAAACATCTCCAAAATCACAAGAAAGAGAAGATTGCTGACATGGTACAACCATCTTTTTTCGCTTTCTCTGTTCCTTTAAAAAACACATCAATGTTATTGGTCTTCACTGTTGTTGCTTTCTTTCTTTATTCCTTCCTGTTCTTTTCGTTTTTATATATTTTTCAAACATTTGTGATGTCTCGTTAGTTTTGCAGCAAGGAGGTGATTATGTAATGCATAGTCAATAGGATGGGTGAGACGCAGTGCAAGATTGAACAGACACGCCCTACTGAAGTTGTCGCTGTACCCAAAGGTCTGACACTTAAGTATCTGGTGCCGGGGAGTTAGTTTTTCTGTTGTGTCTGTGTCTGTGTGTTTACTTACTTTTTTTTTCCTTTTCCTTTCTGTTATGTCTGCTGTGTGCGGTATGAGTCGGCAGTTTGTGCACGTTCGATACGTCGCCCTTCTTTACTGTGCCCACGCTGTTGGATTGGTTTTTGACCTACTTTCTGTTACCTTGGACTTACGTGTGTGTGTGTGTGTGCAGAGGGTGTATGAGGGGGTGGTTGGGTGAGTGAGGGTGTGTTGTTTGTATGAATGTACGTGTGTGTGTGTGTCCTACTCTGGATTTCTTTCTTTCCTTTTTCTTTTCCTTTGAAGTAAATCATTGCCTCCAGCCCCTGTCTCTATTCGAATACCGTGCTTATCTCATTTTCATCTGCTGAATGAATTGTTGATGTATTTCATCACTGTATCTATCATCAATGACTCTTCCTGTCTCACTTTCAGTACCGTGCTCGTCTTATTTTCTTCCGTTGATTCTACTGATGTTACAGTTCATCATTGTAGTTATTACATTTTGTCATCGTAGTTATTACATTTTGTCATCGTAGTTATTACATTTCATCATTGTAATTATTTCATTTTGTCATTGTAGTTATTACATTTTGTCATTGTAGTTATTACATTTTGTCATTGTAGTTATTACATTTTGTCATTGTAGTTGTTACATTTTGTCATTGTAGTTATTACATTTTGTCATTGTAGTTATTACATTTTGTCATTGTAGTTATTACATTTTGTCATTGTAGTTATTACATTTCGTCATCGTAGTTGTTACATTTTGTCATTGTAGTTGTTACATTTCGTCATTGTAGTTATTACATTTTGTCATTGTAGTTATTACATTTTGTCATTGTAGTTATTACATTTTGTCATTGTAGTTATTACGTTTTGCCATCGTAGTTGTTACATTTCATCATTGTAGTTATTACGTTTTGCCATCGTAGTTGTTACATTTCATCATTGTAGTTATTACGTTTTGCCATCGTAGTTGTTACATTTCATCATTGTAGTTATTACATTTCGTCATCGTAGTTGTTACATTTTGTCATTGTAGTTATTACATTTTGTCATTGTAGTTATTACATTTCATCATTGTAGTTATTACATTTCATCATTGTAGTTATTACATTTTGTCATTGTAGTTATTACATTTCATCATTGTAGTTATTACATCTTGTCATTGTAGTTATTACATTTTGTCATTGTAGTTATTACATTTTGTCATTGTAGTTATTACATTTTGTCATTGTAGTTATTACATTTTGTCATTGTAGTTATTACATTTCATCATTGTAGTTATTACATTTCATCATTGTAGTTATTACATTTTGTCATTGTAGTTATTACATTTCATCATTGTAGTTATTACATCTTGTCATTGTAGTTATTACATTTTGTCATTGTAGTTATTACATTTTGTCATTGTAGTTATTACATCTTGTCATTGTAGTTATTACATTTTGTCATTGTAGTTATTACATTTTGTCATTGTAGTTATTACATTTTGTCATTGTAGTTATTACATTTTGTCATTGTAGTTATTACATTTTGTCATTGTAGTTATTACATTTTGTCATTGTAGTTATTACATTTTGTCATTGTAGTTATTACATTTCATCATTGTAGTTATTACATTTTGCCATCGTAGTTATTACATTTTGTCATTGTAGTTATTACATTTTGTCATTGTAGTTATTGTTAGAAAGGAAGATCAGTCAGGTAGTTTCTCTCCATCTCTCTTTTTCAGCATAACATCATGCTTGTCTCAGTTTAATATGTTGAATATATTTGTTATGATAGCTTATCACTGCATTTATCACTGGAAAGTAAATCAGTCTGACCTTATCACTGCATTTATCACTGGAAAATAAATCAGTCCGTCAGTCAGTCAGCCAGCCAGCCAGCCAGCCAGCCTTTCTGCCTCTCACTCGCTGTCAGTAGCATTTATCTCATTTTCATCTTTTGAAACTCCATTTTTGTCATAGTATTTATCACTGGAAGATAAGATCAGTCAGTCAAACAGTCCCTCTCCCTCTCTCTCTTTTAGTAAGTGCTTGTTTCATTTTCATCTCCTGACTATACTGTTATTACATTCTGTCAGTGTACGTGTATTTATCAATGGAAGATAACATCAGTAATCAATCAGTCCCTTTCCTGTCTGTTTCATGACTTGCTTGTCTCATTTTCATTTGCTGAATGTATAGCCGGCTGTCCACAATGTTGATAACATCTCTCACTCACACGCTCAAACCTTTTCACTTCAGGGGAAGGGTCAATCAGTGTCCTCCACTCACGACGCTGTTGAGTGAGCCAGGATAGCAGCTCATTCCAGGTTTTCCGTTTTTGTTTTAAATTTTTTTTTAACATCTCTTGTGATCTGCCGGGTGCCTGAAGATCTGCCCGTTTCTTTGCCCGGGTCGGCAGCGATGATAGAATGATGTTGGATGTCTAGTTTTGTCCATTTTGAGGACGGGACCCAGCCATCTCCATCTCCTCTTCATCA
>CM060310.1:93057881-93067881 GCA_030674185.1 Monoplex corrugatus | reverse complement strand
TTCCACCTCCCTTACCCTCTTCCTCTTGCCAAACATGCCACTGGCATATTCTTCACATTACTGTCAATGACAGCACGCCTGTTTGTTGGGAATTTGTTTGGGAGTTTGTTTGGAAGGATTCATCACACTCAGTTCGTCAGTTCGTTATGCATTTCACTCAAATCTGTCGTAATTATCCGGCAGATTCCACGAACCTGCGCAAAACCCTATGCACTGGCAACTTACTGAATTAAAGACGATAAAAGACGATAAATGAAACACTAAGGCGACACCACAGAAATGATTGGAACATTTGGATAGACAGTGAACAATTCAGTGTTTATGTTGTAGGGAAGGTTTGAACTTGAAACAACAGAACCAGCCAGCATACATTAACCCTTTGAGCTCCGTATCCTATCTACCAGTTGCAAAAACTTAACCCTTTGACTTCATCACCCTATCTTCCAGCTTTCCCTTTGACTTCCTTACCCTACCCATCAGCTTCCTGCAGGAAGCTGATGGATAGGTGGAGGAAGTCAAAGGGTTAAGGTTTTGCTTTGCTAACATGGTTGACACTGTAGGACGCTAGCGAACAGAGTCAAGGAATCAAAGGGTTAACGAAAACTATGGCCCACCTGTGGGATGAACTCACGAGACCTGTGTGATCTATATGACGCTGTAACCAAGTGAGTTAACAGGGCGGGTGTGTGTGTGTGGGGTGGGGGGTGGGGGTGGAGGGGGGAGCACATATAGAATAATCAGAATGCAATAAATCCCTCACGAACAGACTCAAGATTCCAAACACCAGCAGGTATCCAGAAGTAACGGACCAGATGATATCTGTGGAACTGTTATCGCTTGCTTTGATGTCTGTCAAACATCTGTTCTGTGGAGGAAGTCTAGGGTGAAAGAGCAATCTCTGTGGAGGTCGACAGAACCTTTTCTTTTCCATCTTCCTTCCTGTAAACACCTGTCTCTTTGGCTTTCTCCTTATTTTCCACATGTATATGCCTCTTTGTCCTTTTTCACATGTAGGTACCTGTCACTTTGTCCTTTTTTCACATGTAGGTACCTGTCACTTTGTCCTTTTTTACATGTAGGTACCTGTCACTTTGTCCTTTTTTCACATGTAGGTACCTGTCACTTTGTCCTTTTTTCACATGTAGGTACCTGTCACTTTGTCCTTTTTTCACATGTAGGTACCTGTCACTTTGTCCTTTTTTCACATGTAGGTACCTGTCACTTTGTCCTTTTTTCACATGTAGGTACCTGTCACTTTGTCCTTTTTTCACATGTAGGTACCTGTCACTTTGTCCTTTTTTCACATGTAGGTACCTGTCACTTTGTCCTTTTTTCACATGTAGGTACCTGTCATTTTGTCCTTTTTTCACATTAGGTACCTGTCACTTTGTCCTTTTTTCACATGTAGGTACCTGTCACTTTGTCCTTTTTTCACATGTAGGTACCTGTCACTTTGTCCTTTTTTCACATGTAGGTACCTGTATGTCTTTTTTCCACTGTAAGTACCTGTCTCTTTGTCCTATTTCACATGTAGGCACGTGTCGCTTTGTCCTTTTTTCACATTACGTACCTGTCTGTCTCCTTTTTTCACATGTAGGTACCTGTCTCTTTGTCTTTTTTTTTTCACATGTAGGTACCTGTCCTTTTTTTCACATGTAGTTACCTTTTCTCTTTGTACTTTTTTCACATGGAGGTACCTTTCTCTTTGTCTTTCTCCTTTTTTCACATGTAGGTACCTTTCTCTTTGTCTTTCTCCTTTTTTCACATGTAGGTACCTTTCTCTTTGTCTTTCTCCTTTTTTCACATGTAGGTACCTTTCTCTTTGTACTTTTTTCACATGTAGGTACCTTTCTCTTTGTCTTTCTCCTTTTTTCACATGTAGGTACCTTTCTCTTTGTCTTTCTCCTTTTTTCACATGTAGGTACCTTTCTCTTTGTCTTTCTCCTTTTTTCACATGTAGGTACCTTTCTCTTTGTACTTTTTTCACATGTAGGTACCTTTCTCTTTGTCTTTCTCCTTTTTTCACATGTAGGTACCTTTCTCTTTGTACTTTTTTCACATGTAGGTACCTTTCTCTTTGTCTTTCTCCTTTTTTCACATGTAGGTACCTTTCTCTTTGTCTTTCTCCTTTTTTCACATGTAGGTACCTTTCTCTTTGTCTTTCTCCTTTTTTCACATGTAGGTACCTTTCTCTTTGTCTTTCTCCTTTTTTCACATGTAGGTACCTTTCTCTTTGTCTTTCTCCTTTTTTCACATGTAGGTACCTTTCTCTTTGTACTTTTTTCACATGTAGGTACCTTTCTCTTTGTACTTTTTTCACATGTAGGTACCTTTCTCTTTGTACTTTTTTCACATGTAGGTACCTTTCTCTTTGTCTTTCTCCTTTTTTCACATGTAGGTACCTTTCTCTTTGTCTTTCTCCTTTTTTCACATGTAGGTACCTTTCTCTTTGTCTTTCTCCTTTTTTCACATGTAGGTACGTGTCGCTTTGTCTTTCTCCTTTATTTTCATGGAATCATATTTTTCTTTCTTTGTCTCCTTTTGTCATCTGAAACCCTGCTATACCACTCTTCGCATTTCCATATGTTGCTCTCCTTCCCCTTCTATTTCAAGACCCTGCTAGCGCATAGGGTTTAGCGCATACTGAAGGACCCTTCCAGTTAACGGTTGGTAGATTGGGTGGAGCGCATATGGCTTTCATGGAGTGCGATGAATCCCTCTTGAACTCTTAACGTTAAATGCCTTTTCTCATGGAAGAACGTGTCTCTGCCCTTCTGTATTCTTATGGGAGCACCTGTCTCTTTGTTGTTCTCTTAGGGTTTTTTTCCTATATGCTCCTGTTTGTCTTTCTCCTTTCTCCTCTGTGAGCTCTGTCTCATTGTCTTTCTCCTTTATTCACTGTAAACAGTCGTGACGAAAGCCTACGTGACGAAGACAGATCAACAAGCTTACTGTCTGTCCTTGTCGGGTCGACTTCCTATTTTCTTCCATGTTTGTTTTCGTTCAGGGGAAACAATGTACCCCAGGAACCGTCATTATGGGATTATTCCCCTTGCGATGAGGTCAAGGTCCTGGATCCATGTTTGCTGTCGAGAGAGTTTACCACGTGAGAGATTGCCAGTGTGTGTGTGGTGTGTGTGTGTGTGTGTGTGTGTGTGTGTGTGTGTGTTGTGTGTGTGTGTGTGTGTGTGTGTGTTGTGTGTGTGAGAGAGTATTAATCTGAATCAGTTTTACGTGACCATCTACCTCAGGTCATATGAGCAACATGATGACCATCCCAAGGAAGTGGGGGAAGGGGAACTTATCCTACATCGACACCACCAGAACAAATATTACATTCAGAAGGAACAATAAGAAAGCAAGTTTAGTGTAGCACACCCCACCTAGAACCCATAATCATTGGCATGTGCATCCGATGCACGGTTAACTGAGATACTGAAGCCCACTCGTGTGTGTGAGTGAGAGAATGTGTGTGTGTGTGCGTGTGCGTGTGTGGGTGTGTGTGTGTGTGTGTGTGAGAGAGAGAGAGAGAGAGAGGAGAGAGACAGTGAGAGAGAGAGAGAGGAGAGAGAAGAGAGAGAGAGAGCTCCTCTTCCCAGACTAATCAGTTAGAAACCACTTCAGCAGATAGGGTTACACTATTTTTGCATCGTAACTTCTCTGTCCTTCATTCATCCGCTAGAATAACACCACACAGGATGGAATAGCTATACTAAAAATCGCCTTTTTCTAGTGACTGTAGATATTTCAGAAAACACAGTCATATCAGTGTTATAGAATCGTTATTATCTCGTTATTATCCCAGAGCCAAACAGTTCAGCAAATTTAATTATTTAATGTATGAGACAGAAAAGAGTGGCTGCAAATAAGATTTAAAATAAATATGAAAAACAAATGTACCGCACTCACCTTAGGACTTGACTCTAGACTTTATCACATTTTATCCACACGAAACTTGGGCTGGCATAGAGATAGAATTCCCGTATACCACTCTTGACCGCTGGGGTTCAATCCTGACTTGGGAGACTTTTTGCAAGCAAACCACCGTGGTGTAGTGTTTAATGCAACAGACTACCCTCTGGAAGGTTATGGGTTCGAAACCCTATATGTCCTGTCAAAATCGTTGTGGGGTTTTTCAACACCAGCCGGCCCCTACCCAGAGTTGAATGTGCTGTGGGCTCCTAGGGAAGACTGGTACAACACAGTCGAGTCTCATCTACTTTACGAATTTTTCATTGAGGATGTTGCTGAAATCTTGTGATCAGCACCGCAGATGTCCGTAATACTAGGGTCTGATTGACGTTAGGATGCATTATGTAAGTGCGTAGAATACTGCTCTGTCACGCTGTCTCAATCCTAGACGGGACTCTACAGCATCATGATTATCATCCCCATCGTCATCATCATCATAGTGTTGTGAATAAAACTGTCCCAGCTTCTGCGGCATTTTGGTTGGGACAGAAAATGGGACCAAAAAAGAAAAAAAAAAGAAAAAAAAAAGCACAGATGAAACTGCCTACGTTGACCCTTAAAAATAAACAAAACAGTAAGATCAAAAACAATTTTGTGTGAGCGGTCTATTCCTGTTGTGAGTTCAGCGTTGAAGGTAAAGCGGCGAGTGAGGCCCACCCTTGGACAGCTGAGCTGAGGGTAGTGAGATCTCTACCATCTCACTCCCGTATGACCCAGCATAGGAGAAATGGGACAGTCTTAACCTGTGTTCTTCTTTTCAACCAGTGACGCGCCTTGAAATTTTTACCTGGTTGTTTCGACAACCACAATGTTCCCACATTTCTCCACATGCCTTCCCGTCCCCACAGGCGGTAAGTTTGTGATAGGCTGAGGTTTCCCCTCCACAATGTTGCCTCTATTCAAACCATTGTCGGTGACTTCCTGCTGAAACAGACATACTGTTATAATCCAAATTAAATATTCTGTATTCGTAAATCGTCAGTGCATGTGTTGATATTTCAGTTTTGTTATCACACACTGTAGACAAATTTCCTTTTGTTTATGAGGACAAACAAAAATCTGAATTCTGAAGTTTCATATCGTATGTACAGAGAGTCAGATAGACAATGAGTTCATCGAAATCAGTCACTGTATTTTTAAAACATGAAATATACAATGCAATCAAGAACATGTGATCTCTGGTTGAAGGAACACACGTGGATAAAGTTTTAGATGAAAACAGCAGAGTAATCTAACACTAGATAAAAGAAATTATATCGAGCAGAATAAATCAAAAATCAGACACACCAAAAGCCTTAATTTCACGTGGTTTTGAACTAAATACGGAGAATAGGCTGTGTAGTGTGTGCGTGCGTGCGTGCGTGCGTATGTATATATATATATATGTGGTGTGTGTGTGTGTGTGTGTGTTGGAGGGAGAGGGACAGAGAGGGAGAGAGAGAGAGGGGAGCGTGAGTGAGGAGGGACTGAGAGAGAGGAGAGAGAGAGAGAGAGAGAGAGAGAGAGAGGTTTCTCGTTTGGAACACCAAATACAAGTGACACCTATATGCTAATATAAATTTCATTGATTGGAGCCGAAAGCAGGAAATACCAGATCAAATTATAAATGAAGTCGGCACTCCAATATTAAAGTTGATAGAACAAAGAAGTGGGAAATACAAAATCTAACTGAAAGTAAGATCCCCGCATTGATATGAAAATATTGATCAGCCGTGAAAGCGAAACGCATAGGCGGACTCATGCACAGACGGACAGACAGACGAACAGCTGAAAGAGCTAATACCATGTTTCCAATTTCACGAAAAGCAAAGAGAGCAGAAATGGGTGATACTGAAAAACAGCGGGGAAACGACGGAGACATATGGTTGGCTTCATGTTTCCAGTCTGCCCCCAACAAGCGCATCCTCTCGCATTTCGTGCAGCTGGCAAATTCTTCACGTTACAGTCTAAAGCATATTGCATCAGGATGATGTAGCTGTTATCTGACTAGTCTCTACTCTGCCCTATTCCATTTCACTGCCTTCCTCCCCTCCCTTTATCTAATGCCTGGACTGCTCCCCCTGTCCACAGTTTCGCAGTCTCTCCTATTGCGTGCCACTCACAAATTGTTCAAGCTACAGTAATTGTCGCCCGGCATCAAACGCTGTAGTGCTCATCTGTCCAGTCTTTCCCATGTCCTGTTTCTGTCTTCACTGATCCTTTCCTCCACCACCCAATCGCTCCTCACGTCGTGTCATTTCAAGCCTTCTTGACCTATTTCCCATTCCATTTCTCAAGGGGTTTTGTTTGCGTTTTGGACTTTGTTTTGTGGCTCTAGTGCACTCCAGAGTTCCCAGGTGGTCAACGATCCAACTGCTACCTGCCCTACGTTGTTGAATTTCGACGACATGACAAGCAAATGATAATTGTTGTTGAACATGGTAGGTCGTATGATTGTAAGCCCAATGTTCAGTTTTACACTAAATGGTAACACACATCAGATTGCTACTGTGGATATCAAACCAATCCAATTTTTCCTCTGTTTAACCCTTCTTTCTGCCTTCCTTTCCTACCCCTCCCATTTCAAACAGTTTAAGCCCACACTACATCACTCCACATTTTTGTACAGCTCTCCCGTTTCATGCCACTCTAAATTCATCAGACTGCAGTCAGTGGCGTCCTGCATCATAATGCTGAAGTGTTTATATAATCAGAACTGTTGCATAGACTTCCCCGTTTCCTGCGTGTTTCTGCAATGCCCCCTCCCCCCCCCTCCTTTCCCCAGTTGAGGACTCGAAGTCTCAAGATTTCTGTTTGTCCTTTCCAAAGCCGCAAGGAAATTTGATCTGCTGGCAGGTCAGTGTCACATTATGTTACGCACATGCACATGCTCTCTCTTTCTCTCTCTGTTTCTGTCTCCCTCCTTCTCACGCGCGGGCGCGCGCGCGCGCACACAACACACACACACACACACACACACACACACACACACACACACACACACACACACACACACACACACACACACACACACACACACACACACAACCGCATATGTACGCAACAGACAACAAAAGATGTGACGCACCGACGTCATACAATCATAAGTTTGCTCCTTACCTACTCCACCCGACATATTCATACGCACACTCAGCCTCACACACGCACGCGCAAATGCAATGTCACACACGTGTGCAGGCACAGCTACTCTCACACTGACTTAAAAGAGAAGTGGAACTACCTCAAAGCCAAAGTGTAGTATTCCTCTTCATCTTCCCTTCTGATCCTTTCCCTGCACCAGGTTCCACACCCCCACACCCCACTCTCATCTTAACTGTGATCCTGGGTATCTCTCAGTCTCAGACACCCCATCCAACTGTCTTGTACATTGTGTGTGTGTGTGTGTGTGTGTGTGTGTGTGTGTGTGTGTGTGTGTGTGTGTGTGTGTGTGTTGGTGTGTGTGTTGTGTTGTGTTGTGTTGTTGTGTGTGTTGTGTTGTGTTGTGTGTTGTGTGTGTGTGTGTTGTGTGTGTGTGTGTGTGTGTGTGTGTGTGTGTGTGTGTGTGTGTGTGTGTGTGTGTTGTCAAGCCTGGGCAATCCACATGCAAAGTCACAACATCACTGAGGCAACTGAAATGTGGTTTCTAAGAAGAATATTAAATTAAGAGTTTACATAGACAGCAAAGAAATCAAACGAGATAGTCTTGAAAATAGCAAGCACAAAAAGAACATCAATGCAGAAGATCAGAAAAAGACAAGCAGCATTTAAAGGACAATTTTAGAGGCAAGAGAAATTTGAGCACCTAGTCATAACATGAAAGCTAGAGGGGAAAAGAGCACAGGTGAGCAGTTTTGACAGAGTGGATGAGAACAGAAAGTGTAAGAGAGATACTTTTAGCGACAAGAGATAGATTCGTACGGAGGGCCATGATCGCCAGCGCCATGCGGCATAGTACAATGATGATGATGATGAAGCTGTCAGGTGAGATCGACATTAAGTGTTTAATTATGTGAATCTCCCCATCTCCTACTTCCTCCTCCCACCTCCCATCTCCTGTTCATCCTCCCCCCCCCCCACCCACCCACCCCTGTGTGTGAATGGTGTAAAATTAAAATTAGAGCTCTATCATCCAGTCTGATTGCACAAGTTTGACCCTGATCCTGGTTTTCTTTGTCCTGACTCAGGTGTGCGTGCGTGCGTGCGTGCGTGCGTGAGTGGTGTGTGTGTGTGTGTGTGTGTGTGTGTGTGTGTGTGTGTGTGTTTAGTATGTGTGGTGTGTGTATATGTGTGTATGGTGTGTGTGTAGTGTATGTAGTGTGTGTGTGTGTGTGTGTTTAGTATGTGTGGTGTGTGTATATGTGTGTGTATGGTGTGTGTGTAGTGTATGTAGTGTGTGTGTGTGTTTAGTATGTGTGGTGTGTGTATATCTGTGTGTGTATGGTGTGTGTATAGTGTATGTAGTGTGAGTGTGTGTGTGTGTGTGTGTGTGTGTGTGTGTGTGTGTGTGTGTGTGTGGTATCTGTGTGTGTATGGTGTGTGTGTAATGTATGTAGTGTGAGTGTGTGTGTGTGTGTGTGTTTGTGTGTGGTGTGTGCGTGCGTGCGTGCGTGCGTGTGATGTGTGTATGAGTGTTTGTGTGTGTTTTGTGTATGTGTGTGTATGTGTGTGTGTGTGTGTGTGTGTTGCTTCTAGTCCACCGAGCTGTGAATGGGTGGCTGAACCTGTTTAGTATTAGGGAAGATAAAGCTGTGAAGAAGGGGAGATTAGTACCACCTTCATAAGGCTGGATGACAAGGTCTCTTCCTGTTTATAGGACCACCATTTTACCTTTACCTCTCTGTCTGCTGTCATGGTGTGTGTGTGTGTGTGTGTGTGTGTGTGTGTGTGTGTGTGTGTGTGTGTGTGTGTGTACGCGCGCGTGCGTGTAGTGTGTGTGTGTGTGCATGTAGTGTGTGTGTTGTGAGTGTGAATGTGTGTGTGTGTGTGTGTGCGCGCGCGCGGTGTGTATATATGTGTGTGTGTGTTTGTGTGTGTATGTGTTTGTGCGTGTGTGTATGTCTGTGTGTGTGTTGGGGTGTGTGTGTGTGCGTGCGTGCGTGTATGTCTGTAGATATGCGTGTGTGTGCGTGTGTTTGTGCGCGCGCGTATGTGTGTGTGTGTGTGTGTGCGCGCGCGCGCGCGTGTGTGCGTGTGCGCGTGTGTGTTGTCGAATGAGGTCGATAGAGTTTCGTGAGTGACCGACGTTTGTCATTGACGGTTTAACCGTTCCATGCCCAATGCATCAGGTGATCTTGCAGACAATAGGTAAGCTTAAAGCTTTGGAAACGGGCAAATGAAGCGATCAGGACACAGCTGTTAGACTATGGATGGGAGAAATTAATAACAATAGGAATGTAATAATTATTCCATTTGTAAAGCGCAAATAGAAGTGTATAATAACAATGACGGTGATGGTAATAATAATGATAAGAATAACAACAACAGCAGCAGCAACAACATAATAATAGTGGTATTAATAACAATAATAATAATTGCAATTATAATAATAGTAATAATAATGATAATAATTCCATTTGTACAGTACATGCAACCCGTTTAAATGAATATTACTGCACTCTACCGTCTATAGAAAGGAAAGACAGGTTTGGGTAGGGTGGGGTGGGGGAGGGGGAGAAGGGTTGCCATATCAATGCATGAATGCAATATAAACATGATCGGACACACACACACACACACACCACACACACACACACACACACACACACACACACACACACCACGCGCGCGCGCGCAAACACACACACACGAATGCACCGATGCAGCATAAACACAGCTTATTAAGAATAACAACAGAACGTGACTTGAAATTAGAAATAGTGTTAATGATACTAGTCAACAAAAAAATATGTAAGGAAAAAAAAAAGGTATAAAACAACTGATAAATAATGCCTTTTATACAGAGAGACGCACAAACACACACACAGAGACAGTAGACAGACACAGACACAGACGCACACAGCACGCACACACACACACGCACGCACACACA
>CM060310.1:93047881-93055381 GCA_030674185.1 Monoplex corrugatus | reverse complement strand
CTACCCAGGTATAAATAAAACATTGGAGAAATAAGTTGATTTCCCAGATCCGACCTCTTGAAGGCCAATTAACCTTCTGGCCTTTCTAAAGTCTTGGTTAAAAACTGGGTGGCCATGCATTGCAGCGAGGCGTTCTCAAAGGGGAGAGCAGGCCGAGTTTCACATGGTAAATCCCAAGCCGAGTTTCACATGGTAAATCCCAGGCCGAGTTTCACATGGTAAATCCACTGTGACAAAAGAATTGAATACGAAATAAATATGAATATATCCTTTCCTTTACTGCTTTACCAAAACAACCAATATATATAACCAATCACAGCTGAGTGGACTGGAGGTCACTGTCACAGAGGTTTTTTCTCAAGTTAGACCCGTAACTTGTAATGTGAGACTGGACAGTGAAAGCTCTGCCTGTATGCCAGCCAGGTCCAAACATCAAGTTAGTCACTTCAAGTCCGAACAACGGTATCTGTCACTGCTTTCATCCCGTAATGCATAACGTATTTGGCTTAGCTGCAGGCCCTAATTCTTTCTCTGTCGGATTTCTCTCTTTCAGTATATTTGTTAAGTCTTTTCGATTGTGTTTCTCTCCATATCCTGGACGACCTTTTTGCGCTTTGATGCACGATAATTTAACCATTGCATTCCTTCTGGAAGCTTGTGGATAGGATGAAGTATGAAAGTGGTGAACCCCAATGGCCTTACCGACCTTACATGGCAATGCACAAAGTAAGTTATTCCTGTACCTGATGTGTGTCTACAATCGTAATCTATAGAATAATTATAAGCTTCACCCTTTATCTCCAATAGAAAGTTCTGCAATAGACGTGGGACGTTCTGCAGCCAGAGTTTAGTTTTTACTCTGTCTCTCTCTCTGTCTCTGTCTGTCTGTCTGTCTGTCTGTCTCTCTCTGTTTATTTGTTGGCTTTTGGCTTTTTAAAACAGTGTTTGTCTTCATCTCCTGGGTGACCGATTCGCACTGGACTCACGATATTAACCCTTTCGTTTCCTTTGGAAGCAGTGAGGTGGGGGAGGGAGTGAAAATGATAAACCCCAGTGGCCTTACCGACATCACATGACAACACACTGACTGAACATGTTCCTGTGTCTGAACTGTGTCCACAGACATAATTTATAGAATATTTCCAGGCTTTATGTAATTTATAGAATATTTCCAGGCTTCATGTGATTTATAGAATATTTCCAGGCTTTATGTAATTTATAGAATATTTCCAGGCTTCATGTGATTTATAGAAAATTTCCAGGCTTCATGTGATTTATAGAATATTTCCAGGCTTTAAGTAATTTATAGAATATTTCCAGGCTTCGCATGATTTATAGAACATTTCCAGTCTTCACATAATTTTACAGAATATTTACAGGCTTCACCTTTCATCCCCAACAGAATATTTTGGCAATGGATGTGGGACATTCTGCAGCCAACGTTTACCTTTTAACCTTTTCACTCCTGCGTCCTTTTCGCTTCTTCACCCATTTCACTCCTGCATCTTAACCACCCGAGGCGGAAAGGGTGCAAGAATGAAAGGGTGAATCACTACACTTTCTATCGATCTCATCGCACAACTCGGACTTTTGCTATTCGTTTGATTTTGATGGAGTCTTTCTGTCTTCATCCCCGATGATCACCTTGTTTGCTCTGGACACGCAATATGAAACCCCAACGGCGAACATAGCACACGAAACCGGATCGATGTCACTGCACTGTGCACGGTTGTTTGACTGTAGTCATTGTTCTGGTGTTTGGAGTTCTGTCTACAGGTCCTTAATGGATGTGTTTAACACAACGATTGATTGATGATATTGATAAGGTTGTTGTTTGCCGGTGACGGAAGACTTCAGTTAAACTGTTGACTGCAGTAGTTTTTGTGTTTGAGTTCTGAATACCAGTCATTGTCAGGAATAGCTCTAGAGCCTTTTTCTTTATGAGAAAACCTTTATCTGTGGACGTGCACCATTACACCCAAATGACTAACTTTAAGCAAAACGTTTGTTGATCAGGCATGAACATCACGCAGAATATTTGTTGTTTTATTCTCGTGTACAACTGGTATCTCTCTTTCCGTTTATGTTTCCACATCCCTTCTGTTTTTCTGTTCATCACCTTTCGCAGTAAACGTGATAATAATTTCATGACGTGAGTCCTTGTTATTTTCTGTTCTGGCAAGAATTTTCAAGAGTCCAGGATTTTTTGAAATCACAGTAAAATCACAACTTGCTCTCATATCTGAGTCGGACTATTAAAAAAGTATTTGACTCTCAATTGAGGATACCGTTTTTGGAGAGGGGAGGAGAGTACTTTGAAGACTGAAGATATCAGGTATTTTGGAATTTCCATTTTTGTTTTGCGAAGTAACTGACTTTAGGATCAGCCCTCGTGCAGCACAAACGATCCATGTCATGTTCATGGCTTTTATAACAGAACATGTTTAAAGGTTTGACTAAGCAAATGCAAATAGATTAAAACAACTACAGCAAACGGACAGAAATACCACCACCACCACCACCACAACCAACAACAACAACGACTGAAAACATAGAAACTTTTGGTCAGGATGATTAAAAGATAGCAAAAAACAGTTTAGATGAATGAAGTGCTCAACGCATAGAGACACAGGTGAAAATCAAGCTCTAAAGAACAAACTTCAAACAAGAAATCTGTCGTCAGTTTATCTCACAACACAAAATGTTTGACTTTATTAGCATTCTGTGTGTCAGATTCATGTTTTTCAGTACATTTGTTTGGTCTTTGCCGCAGTGTCTGCTTTTCACGTCCTAGATTACCTTTTTTTCACAGGACACGCAATACAGTGCCTTCTATTCCTACACATCACCCACCAACTTTCTGCAGCAAGATGAGAAAGTGATAAACCCCAGTGGTGAACTTTACACAAGCAGCTGTCTCATTCTGACAACTTCAGTACTCAGAGCGTTTGACTATGCTATTCATTGAACCTCAAATGGTAAACTCTGTACACGATGTCCTATCGATTTCATAGAATGCATGTCAAAGGCGTCGACTATGGTAATGGTTTGTGTTTTGAGTTCTGTATACTAGTCTGAGTATTTCCAGAGAGAGTGTATTTCCAGAGCCTCTCATCACCAGTGAGAGTGTATTTCCAGAGCCTCTCATCACCAGTGAGAGTGTATTTCCAGAGCCTCTCATCACCAGTGAGAGTGTATTTCCAGAGCCTCTCATCACCAGTGAGAGTACAGGCCTGAGACGGTTTACACGTCTGGTAGAACTACAACAATATGACAGACTGACTGTGAGATTATCTTTGTAATGGTTGTAGAACTTTAACCACGAATGGAAAACTTCAAAACTGGAAACTATATTGATATCTATACAAGTTCCCTTACAGGATGGAGTTTGAAGAATATTAGGAAAGAGTCGTATCGATCTCCATGTGAGATTTTCGTCAGTCCGAGTGATTGGCTGCGTGGCTGGCCCATCTATACTGGCTGAACAGTATTCCCTTGATGTGAACACTTTATTTTTCTTTTGTACAAATATTTTTCTGCTCAAACCCAATGTTTTTATTTAAAGATATCATTTCACAATACAGAAAATGTTTGACTACAAAATAATTCTGTGCCTTTTCACTAATCCACTTTCGTAAATTTTTCTTTTATCTGCAAGATTATCCGTGGGGTGCATAACCCAAATGATTAAAACACACACACACACACACACACACACACACACACACACACACACACACACACACACACACACACACACACACACACACACACACACACACAGAGGGGGGGAGAGATAGAGACAGACACGAGAGGGAGAGAGAGAGATAGAGAGAGGAGCGGAGAGAGATAGAGACAGACAGACACGCACACACGCGCGCGCACACCACACACACACACACACACACACACACTACACACACACACACACACACACACACACACTCACACGCACATCACACACACACACACACACACACACACTCACACACACTCACACACACACACACACACACAACACACACATCACCACACACACACACACACACAACACACACACACACACACACCACATACACACCAACAACACACACACACACAACACACACACACCACACAAACACACACCACACACACACACACACACAAAACACACACACACACACACACACTCACTCACACATACACACACACACACACACACAACACACACACACACACACACACACACACACACACACACACACCACACACACACACACACGCACGAAATGCTCACGTCAGCTTTCAGGAAAAAAAAACCTTTGTCTTTTCGAGAAAAGCAGTGAGGCATTATTTATTCTTGTGTTTGTCACTTCACGTGTCCATCAGCATGTCTGTTAGTCTGTATGTTTGTCCATTTGTTTATACCACATCGCAGAGGATGTGGAATATATATCCCAGATGACTCACTAATCATACACACGAAACTGTTATCTGTCTCGCTTCACAGCACACAAAATGTTGACTGTTTCCCTTGGTGTGTTTGGTCTCTGTCTGCTGATCCCATTTTGCTGAATACATACACCCAGAATCTCATCGTTCATCTCTGTGATTATGTTTGCCACTGGATGTCTGACGTTTTATACAGGCCCGTTGGCTCTGTTGATAGTGCCGTGGAATCAGAATCAGATGTCACGAGTTCAGTCCCAGCATGCAGCATAAAAATGGCCTGTTCATTGGTGCTCATTGCAATGCTTCACTTATTTTGATGGCATCAGCATGTTTCATAGTCTCCCATCCCCCACACCACCCTACCCCACTTTTCAAGATCTTGCAGCGCATAAGGATTTGAGCGTGTTCAGAAAGTCTGCCAGATAATTACGGGTAGATGTGGGTGGAGCACACAGGGAACACATGGGTGATGTGATCAGTATATCTGATGTTTGCTATCTTGACTTGTCATGTCTCATCTTTTGTTTTGTCGTATTAAATACGTGTTCTTATTCTATTTTTGCGTTTTCCTGGTTAGTATCTTGTGATATTATCTCCTTTCCATGGCTTGGATTCGTCTCAGCGGATTTGGACAGACGAATCCAGGATATAGAAATGAGATATTATGGCAAGACACTAAACGTGAAATACACTGATCGTATCACCAATGAGAAAGCGCACCAAACCTCCAAGCCGCACACTGGACCATATGAAGACTTTCTGACTTGAGTCAAGAAAAGAAAACTACGTTTGTATAACCATATAACAAGTCCAGTGGCCTGCTAAATTAGTTCTCCAAGGAGCTGTCGAAGGAAGACACGGAGAGGAAGACAGCAAAAAGACAGACAACATTGCGACATGGACAGAGAAACCATTTGCAGAGACTGTGGCTTTGGCACGCAATCCGAGAACTGGAGGAATATGGTGAACAGTTTTGTTGTTGTTGTTGTTGTTGATGATGAGGCGCTTCGGTGATTTTTTTTCCTATTATTTTTTACGGATCTAAGGGAGAAGAAAAAAAAAACACATTAGGAACTGTTGTGATGAGAAAAGAACATTTTGTCATTGAGGAGGGACATGGGAAATCGACATATCTCTCCAGTGTTTTAAACCAGGGCAGCCAGGCAAAAGCCCTGCACATCACAATTTTCAACTGCCGTGGGATCTTTTATCGTGCGTAGGCCAGAAGGCACATGCGTCCGACTCGTTTTTCGTCCACTTCTGAAGGACTAGACATTCAGTTCGATTTTCCTGTCAAACCGAAGAGAAAAGTCGAGGCCTCAACGGGAAATGAACCCTGGAACCTCAAATTGAGTCATTGGCAGGTGAACGTCTCAACCATTCTGCCACTCGTCTTTTTACTGGATGCATGTATGCACGTTGCTCTGGTGGTTTATCTCACATTGTGTAGGCGTTATGTTGCTGCACATTCTGCATACTCCATCTTCGGCAATGTTCTCGTGGATGTGCATGCTGGGCATTTACTTGTTTCCATAAACCATCAAATGCTGACATGGCTTACAGGGTCTTTGTATTAACCTGTGTAATTTGGTGTCGCGCAGGTGTATACTCAGGGCGATGATTCAGGCACTAGCAGGTCTGCACGTAAGCTTATCGAAGAGAAACAGTTGTTTTTTACTCTTCGGGCGTGCAAGGGAGGGTCAGCCATCAGACCTTCCAGTTGGAAGTGTGACGTCCAAACCAACTCGGCCACCATGTCGTCTGCTTGAGAAATATTCAAGCGCGCCCACCTCCCAGTCCATTTAGTTACGTATTTCCTCAGCCATCCCCATTTACCTGTTTCCCCAGCCATAGAACAAATCCAAACAGAAGATCCAAACAGGAGGAAAGAAAGAGAAAGGTTTTGGAGACACAAACTGCGCACCAACTACCCTCAAGGATTGAATGTGTGGGACTGACTCCAACCCTTCTCATGGTCCAATCTGCATGAGCTGCGACTGTACAGTGCCCAAAGGAAATGCCGCTCGATGCGATGAGGGAAGGAAGGACAATTTTACCTGTAAGCACACCCTTCACTTTAGCATGAGTGTGAGTGTGGGTGCGTGTGTGTGTGTGTGTGTGTGTGTGTGTGTGTGGTGTGTGTGAGAGTATGTGCGTGTGTGTGTGTGTGTGGTGTGTGTGTGTGTGTGTGTTTGTGGTTGTGAATGTGTGTGTGTGTTTGTGGGTATGTGAATGAATGTGTGTATGAGTGTGCGGAGGTGTGATGTGCGCTTTGTGTGTGGTGGGTGTGTGTGATTGTGTGGTGTGTGTGTGTGTGTGTGTGTGTGTGTGTGTGTGTGTGTGTGTGTTGTGTGGGTGTATGGCACACAGCATGACATCATAAAAATGACGCACAATCAAAATGACGCACAATATTTGTACATAACTTCGTAATAGCTATGCTTTGTTGTTAGTCGACATTCTGAGTTTCTTGAGAAAGACTTTAAAGTCGAAAATTTGACCCCTCTACAAAAAGGTGTTCGGGTGTTGCGTACAGTAAGAACTATTTACCTGTTTCATGCTTCCTATTTACAGTTCCTGCCTTCCCTATTACTGTTTATCACCCCTATTTACCTGTTCCTCCCTTCCCTATTTACCTGTTTCATCAGCTTTCCCTATTAATCTGTTTCCTCACCCTTTCCTATTTACCTGTTTCCTCTCCGTAGGGATGTCGGAGGCTTTTTCAGTATAAATAGTATCCGCACTCTGGAAATTTTGTGCTAGAAATTTCCTCTTTTCTGTCACTCTGCTTGTTTCTTCCTTGTTCTTTTGCCTTCTGTCATTTCTACCTATCATTTTCTGCCTTGCTGGTCCATTCACCTGTATGTGTTCGATAAAGTCTTACGTACTTTTTCTTAGGATTGATAATTGAGGTATTAAGTGCATTTTTGGCTCAGGGGAGGTGAGAAATGCGGAAGCAATTTTAGGTAACTTATGCCTGTTTGTACATATGTTTTGGTGTCCTTAGTTATGCTTAAGTTTGTATTCAGGTGTGTTTTTTAAATCCCCTGTGCGATAGATTGGACG
>CM060310.1:93040381-93042881 GCA_030674185.1 Monoplex corrugatus | reverse complement strand
GAAAATCTTAGGTTAACACGAGGAAAAGAAAAAGAAGACGGAGGAATGGGAGATGATGGAGAAGAAGCTTGTTGATTAACCACTGTAGCTAGCCCTGATATGGCTCTACGCAGTAGGCTGGACTGTAACAGTAACCACTGCAAAAATAAGATATAACATGTCAACAATCATTGTAAGTTGAAGAATTCGTGAGCAGCACGAAATATGAGACGCTAGGGGAGAGAGGGTGTTGGCGACACTAGAGATGAGAAGAGAGGGAGTGTAGTGCGGGGGGGGGGGGGGGCACTGGAGATGAGAAGAGGGGGAGTGTAGGGGGGGGGGTAGGGAAGCGGAGGGAAAAGGGAAGAGGCTGGTTAGATAACCACTACAGTAGCATCCTGATGCACCCCGCCCTGACTGTAACGTGAAGAATTTGCCGATGGCACGAAATGCCAGAGACCGGGGTCGCGGACTTAGGCCGCCGACTGCATGTCTGTGCGGATACCCGTGGTTTTTCAATATCCCTCGTCGTTTGGTCTGTTTGCCCTTTGCCTGTGTGTCTGGTGTCCGAGTCAATGTACGTCCCTTAAATATGTCTGTCTGTGTGTCTGGTGTCCGTGTCAATGTACGTCCCTTAAATATGTCTGTCTGTGTGTCTGGTGTCCGTGTCAATGTACGTCCCTTAAATATATCTGTCTGTGTATCTGGTGTCCGTGTCAATGTACGTCCTTAAATATGTCTGTCTGTGTATCTGGTGTCCGTGTCAATGTACGTCCCTTAAATATGTCTGTGTATCTGGTGTCCGTGTCAATGTACGTCCCTTAAATATGTCTGTCTGTATGTCTGGTGTCCGTGTCAATGTACGTCCCTTAAATATGTCTGTCTGAGTGTCTGGTGTCCGTGTCAATGTACATCCCTTAAATATGTCTGTCTGTGTATCTGGTGTCCATGTCAATGTACGTCCCTTAAATATGTCTGTCTGGTGTCCGTGTCAATGTACGTCCCTTAAATATGTCTGAGTATCTGGTGTCCGTGTCAATGTACGTCCCTTAAATATGTCTGTCTGTATGTCTGGAGTCCGTGTCAATGTACGTCCCTTAAATATGTCTGAGCATCTGGTGTCCGTGTCAATGTACGTCCCTTAAATATGTCTGAGTGTCTGGTGTCCGTGTCAATGTACGTCCCTTAAATATGTCTGAGTGTCTGGTGTCCGTGTCAATGTACGTCCCTTAAATATGTCTATCTGAGTATCTGGTGTCCGTGTCAATGTACGTCCCTTAAATATGTCTGTCTGTATGTCCGTCTCAATGTGCATCTGTTAAGTGTGTCTGTGTGTGTGTATCAATGTACGTCCCTTAAATATGTCTGTCTGTGTGTCTGGTGTCCGTGTCAATGTATATCCCTTAAATATGTCTGTCTGGTGTCCGTGTCAATGTACGTCCCTTAAATATGTCTGTCTGTGTGTCTGGTGTCCGTGTCAATGTACATCCCTGAAATATGTCTGTCTGTGTATCTGGTGTCCATGTCAATGTACGTCCCTTGAATATGTCTGTCTGGTGTCCGTGTCAATGTGCGTCCCTTAAATATGTCTGAGTATCTGGTGTCCGTGTCAATGTACGTCCCTTAAATATGTCTCTGTATGTCTGGAGTCCGTGTCAATGTACGTCCCTTAAATATGTCTGAGCATCTGGTGTCCGTGTCAATGTACGTCCCTTAAATATGTCTGAGTGTCTGGTGTCCGTGTCAATGTACGTCCCTTAAATATGTCTGTCTGAGTATCTGGTGTCCGTGTCAATGTACGTCCCTTAAATATGTCTGAGTGTCTGGTGTCCGTGTCAATGTATGTCCCTTAAATATGTCTGAGTATCTGGTGTCCGTGTCAATGTACGTCCCTTAAGTATGTCTGAGTGTCTGGTGTCCGTGTCAATGTACGTTCCTTAAATATGTCTGTCTGAGTGTCTGGTGTCCGTGTCAATGTACGTCCCTTAAATATGTCTATCTGAGTATCTGGTGTCCGTGTCAATGTACGTCCCTTAAATATGTCTGTCTGTATGTCCGTCTCAATGTGCATCTGTTAAGTGTGTCTGTGTGTGTGTATCAATGTACGTCCCTTAAATATGTCTGTCTGTGTGTCTGGTGTCCGTGTCAATGTATATCCCTTAAATATGTCTATCTGGTGTCCGTGTCAATGTACGTCCCTTAAATATGTCTGTCTGTGTGTCTGGTGTCCGTGTCAATGTACGTCCCTGAAATATGTCTGTCTGTGTGTCTGGTGTCCGTGTCAATGTACGTCCTTAAATATGTCTGTCTGTGTGTCTGGTGTCCGTGTCAACGTACGTCCCTTAAATATGTCTCTGTATGTGCATCTGTTAAGTGTGTCTGTGTGTGTGTCCATCTGAACGTGCATCTCTTAAGTGTGTTTGTCTGTGTGTCCATCTGAATGTGCATCTGTTAAGTGTGTCTGTCTGTGTGTCCATCTGAATGTGCATCTCTTAAGTGTGTCTGTCTGTGTGTCCATCTG
>CM060310.1:93012881-93027881 GCA_030674185.1 Monoplex corrugatus | reverse complement strand
TCTTTTCCTTCTTTTTGGGGTTGTTATTATTGTTGTCATTCTTCTTCTTTTTTTTTTTCTTTTTCTACTACTTCTTCTACGCCACCTTCTCTTGTTCATTTTCTTCTTCCTTCTCTCTTCATGCGGGGAGGAAGTTCGCGATCAGCAGCGAACTGGAAGGCCAAGTCCATACTGTAATCAGTGTAATGTGTGGTTATCCGTTAACGATGTGCTGATCACGTACACAGTCCACAGAAGGCGTTCATAAGACATATCAAGTTTTAATATTTTGAAATAGAGGAAATCAGTTCAAGGATACAGAGGAGACACAAGCAAGTCCCTGTAATGGCGCAATACCCACACTAGTTGGCCATACCCTTTGACTCTCACACCCTGTCCACCAGCATCCTACATTGTCAACCATACTAGCAAAACAAAAATTTAACCCTTTGACTCCCACACCCTGTCCACCAACATCCTACATTGTCAACCATACTAGCAAAACAAAAACTTAACCCTTTGACTCCCACACCCTGTCCACCAGCATTCTACATTGTCAACCATACTAGCAAAACAAAAACTTAATCCTTTGATTCCCACACGCTGTCCACCAGCATCCTACATTGTCAACCATGCTAGCAAAACAAAAACTTAACCCTTTGACTCCCACATCCTGTCCACCAGCATCCTACATTGTCAACCATACTAGCAAAACAAAAACTTAATCCTTTGACTCTCTCACCCTATCCCCCAGCTTCCTGCAAAAAGTAGGTGAATAGGATGAGGGAGTCAAAGGGTTAAGTTTTTGTAGTAAGTGGATAGGGGTGTGGAGTCAAAGTGTTAAGTCTGGAATGCAGTCAGTGTCGATCACACACACACAGTGTTGAAGAAGGGTGGATGGGGTGGATAATGTGGTACATGAGTATTGTTGACAGGTCAGTATCTCTGTAGAGAATTGCCGTGTGGCTTCAACATCTCTTTCACGCCGTCGACCCGGGTCTTCTGTGTATGGCAGACGCTGTCCGTCAACACGCACATAGATTCTATTTTCATCTTACCTACATGTAAAATGTAATTGATAAAGTTCACTTCAGAAAATGTTAAGGATTTCAAATATCTTGGTTCTGTAAAATCCGATGATGGAACCTGCTCCAAAAACATCAAAATAACAATTGGAATAGCAAAGCAAAACATGGTCCAACTCAACAATATCCGGAAAGACAGAGGCATACCAAATGGCCTGAAATTTAGAATTTTACAATGTTTGATCTGGCCAATCATGATTTATGGCTGCAAAGCCTGGACTCTCAGAACAGCTGATTGCAGAAGAATTGAGGCAGCAGAGATATGGATTTATCGGAGACTACTACCTGTCAAACGGACAGATAAAAGAACTAATGAAAGTGTCCTGGAAGAACTTGATACCACCAGAAAACTACTAGCAGACATCAACGAGAGTAGACTAAAGTACATTGGCCATGTGTCACGGACCAAGAACACGGACCTCATGGCAACCACTTATTAAGGAAAACAGGGGTAAAAAGGAAAAAAGGCAGACCTCCCATCTCGTACATCGAGGACATAACCAACATCAGTGGCCTAAATATTTAAGAAATTGTCCACAAAAGTCAGGACAGACTAGTTTGGAAATGGGGGGGGGGGGGGGGGGGAGGTGCCAAAGAGTGCAGTGGCCAACACTGAACCCTGTGACACCGTCAGTATTTCTACAGTACTATAAGTGCAGAGTAGCAAAGATAGCTTTAAGTCTGGTCCAGTTTGACTTAATGCTGCCACCTTTGAGTAATATATGTTTTGGGCTGTAAAGTATTTTTGGGAATGCGTTGTCGCTGTTATTGCTGCACAGGCTCAGATATGCACGGCTGTTTATTTCCCGCTGGTCCTCCCGGCCACTCACACTCCATAATAACAGACAGAGACAGGCACTCAGACAGACAGACAGACTGACACACAAACACACGCTCGTGCATGCGCACAATCTTCATGACAAAGGCGACAAATATACAGGATTCACCCGTCTGTGTGTTGGTCACACACACACACACAACGCGCGCGCGCGCGAGCACACACACACACACACACACACACACACACACACACACACACACACACACACACACACACACACACACACACACACACACAGTACAGTTTCTGATATATTTGCCTCATCATCATTACTGTATGAATTTTTTGTTAGCCTGTCAAAAAGTCCTATAGCGAATTACCTTTAAAATGTTATTTCACTTGTTCACTGTTATGGTTAGTCAATTATTAGTTTAATTTTTTTCTTCGTTTCTTCCAGATATTTATCAATTTTGTTTGTTAGTTTGTTTGTTTAAATCGTTAATTATGTTAACATTATTTGTTAGTTTTACCTTCACCTCTTCAAAACAGTTGTTTTCTGGATCATCTTTTCTCAAGTTCAAAATTGACAATTTTCAAATATTCTCTTCACTCCTCCTCTTATCACCTCCTTTTTTTTCCCTTTTTTGTGTGTGTCTAAAATCACTTTAGTGAATAGACATTAAATCAAAGACCACACACCACATACACACACACACACACACACACGACAATGTACACAACACGCACACACACACACACACACACACACACACCACACACACACACACACATACACACACACACACATGCACACACTCAACACGCACACACACACACCCACACACACCCACAACACCCCACGCGCACACACACATACACGCGCGCACACACACACACATACACGCGCGCACACACACACACATACGCACACACACACACACACAAACACACACCTCACACCACATAAGCATGCACACACACACACACACACACACAGATAGAGAGAGAGAGAGAGAGAGAGAGAGAGGAGAGAGAGAGAGAGAGAGAGAGAGAGAGAGAGAGAGAGAGAGAGAGCGCAGATGAAATCTTCATTGTGTTGGTACACTATAACGCTTGCTTCCGTAGATTCAAGTATGTGGTGGTGTTTGCGGTGTTAATTTTATCGTTGTTGTTGTTGTTGAAGTTGGTAGTGGTGGAGATAGTAGTTGAGGGTGATGAGGACGTTATTCATAATGATGTTGTTGATGACCGTGGTTATATTTGTTGAAGCGGTGGTGATGGTGGCCAGAATAACATTGATGTTGTTATTGTTGTTGGTGATCTTGGCATTGGTTTGTGGTGATAGTAGTGGTAGGTGTTGTGTGGTATTGATGTCGTCGTTGTTATGGATGCTTGTGGTGGTGATATTAGTGGTGTTGATGATAATAATGATAGTGTTCTTGTTGTGGCTGGTTTTTCTTTCCTTCTTCTTTTCCTACCCCTCTTCGTCTTTGTCTTCTTTGTATTTTTTTTACTGCTTTTCTGTAATCTCTGGTTGTCCTTCTGTCTTCTTCTGCTTCTTTCTTTTTTCTCTATTCGTTCTGTCTTTCTTCATCGCTGAAATGAAATAAAATGAAATAAAATTGATAAATAATTAATTAAGAAATATATATGAATAAATGATGAATAAATAGATAAACAAATAAAAAAAGATAAGTAAGTAAATAAATTTAAAAAAATAAATAAATAAACCAACAGACACAGAAACAAACAAATAGACAAATAAATAAATAGATAAATAAACGAATAAACGAATACGTAAATGAATGAATGAACGAGTAGATAAATAAATAAATAAAAATAGATAGATAGATAGATAGATAGATAGATAGATAGATAGATAGATAGATAGATAGATAGATGATATTATATAAATAGACAGATAGATAGATAGATAGATTAGAAAAAAAGACTTTATAAACGATACTCATTAGTTGTTAGAACGCAAACTACTTTCAGAGAGAACAAAAAAGTGAGGCCTTCTCGTAAACTTTGTTCGATTATCGAATGTTGGCAGTCTCTCCTCTTTCACCTGACTGATTATTTCTGTTATCTTAGACAACACGGCGGCCAACATTTTATGTACACAATTAATATGGCTCTTAGTATGTCTGGGTCATATCTGAGATATAGTTGGCTCTGTAAAATTTTAACAAACGATTACTTGGTCGCACTTTATAGAGCCAAATGTAAAGAGAACTCTGTCTGTCTGTCTGTCTGTCTATCTGTCTGTCTGTCTGTCTGTCTGTCTGTCTCTCTCTCTCTCTCTCTGCGCGCGCGCGCGAAGTCTTTACCCCGAATTCACTCAGATACTCACTCACTCACACACTCACTCTCTCTCTCACTCACTCACTCTCCTACGCACTCACTCACTCACTCTCTTACACACACACACACACACACACACTCACAGGGTACGGGTCAAGAGAGGATGCTTTAATTATCTAAGCTGTTAAAACCTAACACACTAGAATTCATTAATTCATTCGTTCGTTTGTTCGTTCGTTTCGTTCGTTCGTTCGTTTGTTCTTTTTTTCTGAACCATTAACGAAAAGATCATGAATATCTTTTTTCTTTCTCTGTCTCTGTCTGTCTTTCTGTCTCTCACTCTGTCTTGTGTCTGTCTCCCTCCCTCCCTGCTCTCTCTCCCTCCCTCTCTGCCTCTCTCTCCCTCCCTCTCTGCCTCTCCCTCTCTCCCTCTCTCTCTCTCTGACGTTGGCTGTTCCGCTTCCAGGCGTCAGTAATGATCTATAGGGATTTCACAATCATTTCATGTATTACTAAAATGATCCATGGCAAGCGTTCTAGAAATTTGAGTCGCTCAGCAGAATTGTCACGTATAAATAATTCATTCAGAACCAAAGCAGTGCCAGGGGTTTAGCTGCGTATTTGGTTTTGTTTCTGATAAGGATTAATGGTATCTAATCGATAAAATGCAGGACTGCTAGTTTTCGTATAATTTGAATAATGTCACAGAATTGATGGATGGTGTTTAATTGTAAACGGTGGTCATGTCAGATGTCACTGTTAACCGAGAACATCAAGCCATAATGATATTATTTCATCCTTGTCACTGCCAAAGTTGCCAGTCATTCTGGTGGTGATGACAGTGTTTCTTAGGTTCTGTTCGCCCCCTGCCCCCCTCAATCCGGTCCCAAGACCTTGCCAACGCGTAGAGTTTTGCGCAAGCTCAAAGAATTTGCCGGGCAATCACTGTGAGATTTTGGTTATGGGATTGTCTGAGTGATGATGAATCTTTCTGAAACAAACTGCATACACACAGGCATGTGTGCTGTCTCTCGCACACTCACTGAAACACGCATATCCTCCTCCTCCTCCTCCTCATTATTGTTATCATTACTACCACCACCACGACCACTTGACCATCATTGCTATGAATTCCTTTTGTTGTTGTTGTTGTTGTTGTATGTGTGTGTATGTGTGTTTTGTTATTTTGCGTGTTTTTTCTTCTTCTTTCTTTTCAGTGTTCACAGAACAAAACTCGTAACGAGATTCCACCACCACCAGTACCTCGAACAACAAAAAATACGATAAAATCATATTTTGAAGTGACATTTCTCCCTCTATAAAGTGGAACGAAATAGGCTGGAATAAGCAGTAAGCTGATACACGCTGTTTTTCATCGAATTAGGCTGTAACTGTAGGCGTGAAAAAATACGAAAAAGAAATGTACTGCACTCACCTTAGGACTTAACAATAATCAAAAACAAGACACCTACCGATTTTGGACCTTTGGTTATTCAGTAGGATACATAAACAATACACAGACAAGTTTACAAGAGAAAACAGCACACAGAATTAACTTAGCTTCGTCCATTGACAAGAAGTGGGTAGATGTGAACCTAAGCGAATTCTGTGTGCTGTTTTTCTATGTACATGAGTGGGTACGTCGTTTTTGTTCCATCTCGAAGACCCAGAGGTCAAAACCGGTGGTGACTTCTCCGCGATTATTGTCATTTCTACTCCGAAGGTGAGTGTAGTACATTTTTTTTCGTCATATCTGTTTCTCATCTGCCGTAAGTCATTCTTTTTTCCCTGTTCTCAGGCCTGAAAAAAGATCATTTCCTCAATCTTCCAATGGATCAGTTTCTTGTCCTCCCCCTCCTCTTCCCTTCTTTGTTTTAGAATCTTTGCACCACTGCCACACGCTACTTCTACCCCCAAGTCGTAATCCTCTTGTCAGTCCTGCCCTCACCCTCTCTGCATGGTATTCCTTTTCCTGAATTTAACTTTAGTGTCATCACTCGCACAGGTGCACACGTGTGTGTGTGGTACCAGGGGTAGAGGATAAACTGGAAGAGTTGGGATAGCGAAGACGATAAGTTAATCATACCCATGTTCATATTCATTTCTTTTGTCACAGTGGATTAACCATGTGGAATTTGGGTTCTCTCCCTTTCGAGAGGGCGTTGTCGCAATGCAGCGCCACCCATCATTTGTTTTTAAAACAAGACTTCAGAAAGGCAAAAGGCTAATTGGTCTTCAGTGGGAGGGACCTGGGAAATCAACCTATATCTCCAATGTTTTATACCAAGGCAGCCGGGCAGTGCTCTGCGCTTCACAAATTTTCATTTGTCGTGGGATCTTAGCGTGCGCGGACCAGAAGGCACACGGATCCGAGGAGGCTAGTTGTGTTTTCATCTGCTTCCAATTTTTTTTTTCACTACGGATTGAGATATACATTTTGCTACAGTGTAACCTAGATTATTCTATTGACAGGTTGATACAAAGATAAGATGTAAATCCATACACTAGGCAGGACTTCAAGACCTTGCCAACTCATAGGGTTTATGTACAGACTTAAGGTTTATGCCATGATCGTTTTGGACTTTCTCCACACGTAGCAGCAGTGGCCTGAGTGCAAAGAAATTCACGAGTGCAGAGATGTTATCTTGAGAAACTGAAAACTGCTAATTTTACATCGTTTCCTTTACCTCCATCTGATGTGTGTGTGTGTGCGTGTGTGTGTGTGTGTGTGTGTGTGTGTGTGTGTGTGTTGTGTGTGTGTGTGTGTGTGTGTGTGTGTGTGTGTGTGTGTGTGTTCGTGTATGTGCGCGCGTGTATGCATAAATGCGTGTTTGTACACGTGTGAATGAATAAATGAGTGAGTGCGAGAGAGAGAGGGGAGAGAGAGAGGTGTGTGTGTGTATTTGTGTGTGTCTGTGTATGTGTATGTGTGGTCTGTGTGTAAGGATGTGTTTCTTAAACTTTGAACTTTAGGGGAGGGGTTAGAGGAAGGTTGGGAGAGGGGGGTGGGGTGCTATATTTGTGTTCAGACCTGGAGATACTGTTTTTGATCGATTCTCATCATATGTGCTTCCTTGACAGAGAGAGAAAGAGGGAGGCAGGACTGGATCGGTTGGGAAAAAAGCGGTTCAGCTGAATGACGGAAAAACAACCAAATATTTTGCCTTTCTTTTCATCACATCCCCGTTAAATCATCAATATGATCACAGTGCATTAGGTAAATACATTGCTGTACGTAAGCTTCCCAACTCCTGTCTGTGTCCTGTTCCTTCTCCCTCGCTCCCTGCTTCATGCTGTCATGCCAGGATCTGTCTCGTAAATTCTACATCGTTTCCTTGTCCTATATCCAGTTCCTCTCTGTTTACCTCTTGGATAAGAGTCTGTCCTTTTCTGGAATATTAAAATTTGTGCATTTCCGTTTTACACTAGGATAGACTGTTTCTGTTTGATCTGCGTATATATCTGTATTTGTAATAGATAGGTAGGTAGATAGCCAGAGAGAGGGGGGAGAGGAGAGAGAGAGAAGAGAGAGAGAGAGAGAGAGAGAGAGAGAGAGAGAGAGAGAGAGAGAGGAGAGAGTTTTCATTAGTAGAAAAGAGTGAGAAATATTTCGTTTTCTTCAGATCCAGTACCCTGCAGAAAAAAAAAAGACGACAGGATTATTATGCAGTGCCTTCATTGTGTACAATACACGCTCTTTATCATAGTTAACGTAAGAAAATTTAAAAAGTGCAAGCGAATGACTTATATGCATCATTAAACACACATGCACACACACGGACATACATACATTCTGTCAGACCATGCTAAGATCTTAACAAAAAGACGACCCCACCCCCCACCCCCCTTTTAAAGTGTAACCCCATCCTGTTAACGCACAGACACAAAACTCACAACAAATTGAATCCTAAGAAGACAGGTTCACAAGTTTAAACGTGATTTATTTATAATACTGTCATAAGCGCAATAAACAAGCACATACAGGACACGACACGACACGACACGACACAACACCACACCACACCACACCACACACACACGCACACACACACACACACACACACACGCACGCACACACACACACACACACACACACACACACACACACACACACAACAGCAACAACAACAACAACAACAACAACATCAACAAAAACAAAACAGTGTTCGTTCGATATGCTAGCAACAACCAAGTGGTGTCCCAGATATCTAGTTTATCAATAGCTATAGTTGACACTAAGTCCAGTTGTTAAAAAATGCCAGATGAATAGTCAAACTAGTTAATTGGGTGTCACTGGGCCAGTCATGTCCAACCTGCCTGTACATTCCATTTCATCTGGGGTTTCTTGATTTCCTGTCTTTTCTTTTTATTGGTTGAATCATTCAGTTTGTTTTCACACGGATCACCTTAAGACCCCTGTTCGACCACACTGTCTATATGTCCAGTTCTCACGTTCCACTTCGCAGGAATTCATGCCCCTTTTACCTTCTAAAGTGGAAACAGTTGGCTGGCAGAAGCTGGATCCCTCTTCCACTTTCTTCAGGTGCGTCTTAATCACCTCTCCTATTGAAGACTGCCTCATAGCGATGACAAACAAGATGACATGGGACTAGAACCCCAGACCAGCAGACAGACTGGCACGCCACTCCTGTCTTCCTTCAGACCAGTGCAGACTACTTGAGTAAAAAGACAAAAGGGTGTTCACCTCGACTGGTGTTGACGCCCAAAGGCTAACATCGATACGACGACTTCTTCCTCTCTTTAAGGTCCCAGAGCACCAGGCCCATCTACAACGCTGGTCTGTTTGTCCGACTGACTGACTCAATGTAACACTTGCTGCTCGTCCTCACGCGAAGGTCCAGATCTCACCTCAGGTGATATGGCCGACGGGGATAACCATCCCATGGAGATAGGGGAAGGTGAACCTATCTAATCCTATACTGAAACCACCAGAACAACAGTGATGTTAAGATGGGACAGTAAGAAGGCCAGATTTAATGTAGCGCACCCCAAGGCTGGTACTAGGATATCCTTTTGAATATATCCTAGTACCAGCCTTGTCGTGAACTCAGCACAAGTTGACGAGTTAAACATGTTACTTGAGGAACCCAAAAAACATGAACGAGCATAATAATAATAATAATAATAATGTGCACTTATTAAGCGCCTTTTCACCCGAAGGTGCCCAGGGCGCTTTACAAACAATTCAATACAGAACAAAAATGACAATTACATCAAGAATATATACAAATGCAAAAATCAAACACACTCACCCACACACCCAAACACACACACACACACCCACGCACACACACACATACACACACACACACACACACACACACACACACACACACACACACACACACACACACACACACACGCACAAACTTATGCTGTCAGAAGGAATTATCAAAAATACAGAAAGTTGAGATTAAGCAGAGCAGGTTCACGCAAATAGATGAGTTTTCAGGGCCGACTTCAAAGTAACTTTGGAATCAGCGAAGCGAACTGTTTGTGGCAGACTGTTCCAGACTGAAGGACCGTTATAATGAAAGGCTCGCTGGCCAAAGGTTTTGGTTCTGATCTTTGGAATACAAAGGATGCGTGTGTCTGCGGAGGAACGGAGCTCTCTTGACGGTGTATAGAGCTGTAAGAGAGAGGACAGGTAAGAGGGACAGGAGGAAGTGACACAGTTATAACAGAGAGTGGAGATTTTGAACTGAATCCTCGCATTTACGGGAAGCCAGTGTAGAGTTCTGAGTAAGGGCTGAACATGATCTTTCTTGGACGCTTTCAAAATTAACCTGGCTGCTGCATTTTGAACTTTCTGAAGTTTCTCTAGCAAATAATGTGGGCAACCAGACAAGAGAGAATTGCAGTAGTCAATGCGTGACAAAACAAACGCACAAACAAGGACTTTTGTAGCATCAACTGTGAGAAAGTGACGGATTGAAGCAATACGTCTCAGCTCAAAGTATGCAGACCTGCATGTATTTGTCACATGCAGGTTCATGGACAAAGTACTGTCTAGGTAGACACCTAGGTTCTTAACACTAGATGAAAACTGAATGTGGCTCCCACAAATGTCTATAGATAGCGGAAGTACCTGAGAACTAGATACTCTGTTTGAAGCGACAAGCATGGCTTCCGTCTTACCATCATTAAGCTGCAGTTTATTGGCAGTCATCCACTGCTTCACTTCAGAAACGCACCCCCGAAGGCTCCGAAAGGCAGACTCGACCTCATCCGGCGGACTAGAAACTTGGAGCTGCGAATCATCGGCATAAGACTCAAAGGACACAGGAAAACGTTCGATTACATCTGAAAGTGGTTGTGTGTAAAGAATAAAGAGCACAGGACCAAGAACAGACCCTTGTGGTACACCAAACCGAAGAGTAGTAGGTTCCGATGATAGACCGTTCACTGATACACGCTGTGTCCTATCAGAAAGATATGACCGAAACCAAGAGAGAACAATATCCCTAACGCCGAAGACAGACTGAAGCCGATGAAGTAAAATTTCATGATCTATCGTATCAAAAGCCGCCGATAGGTCTAACAAAGCGAGGACTGAGATCTTGCCGTCATCCAGAGCCATCAGCAGATCGTTTACAACTTTTACTAAAAACAGTTTCGGTGCTGTGACCGGGACGATAAGCCGACTGATGAACACTAAGAAGATTGTGCAAGTTGAGATGTTCTAACAACTGGATAAAACAATCTTCTCTACAACCTTTGACAAAAATGGAAGGTTGCTGACTGGCCGATAGCTTGACAGGTTGTTGCAATCAAGGGTAGGTTTCTTTATCAAAGGTCTAACAACGGCAGTTTTGAACACAGATGGAAAAATGCCAGTCGACAATGAATCGTTGATAACTTTGGTCAGCGTAGGCAACAAAACATCTAAACATTCGTACAACAAGGGAGTAGGCAGGGGGTCCAGTTCACATGTCTTTGGAACAGTTTTTGTCAGTATTTTCTGAACGTCATCTGAAGACACAGGCCTGAAAGAAGAAAAACAAGTACCATGAAAAACATCAGAATCACTATCAGTCACAACAGGCATAGAACTCTGGCGATCAAGATTGTCACGGATTTTTGATATTTTCTCCGTGAAAAACTGAGCAAAACGGTCTGGAAGCTGGGCTGGCGGGAAGATGCTGGGTAGAGGAGAAGGAGTGTTCCTGGCAGCCAGTGCGTTGGTGATATTGAAGAGTTGTTTGGTGGTAGAGCTCTCCACCACCCTGAAGCTGTAGAACGCTGTTTTTGCAGCGTGCACAAGTCGATTAACAAAGTTTTTGGCGGCCGTGAAGATCTGCTTGTGTATGGTGAGGCGAGAGGACAACCACTGTCGTTCAGCCCGGCGACGCTCTCTCTTAGCAGCCAGAAGCTGATCACTGATGGCGTTGAACCACGGAGTTGATTTACGAACAGTCACTTTCCGACGTGAGGAAGGAGCATGGTGATCCAGCACTGAAGTCAGGGAGGCGTTGAGCTGCTCAGCAGAAAGGTCTGGGCATGACTTGAGATGATCATGTAAGTCAGCTTTAAAGGCAAGTCTATCTATTGCTTTAATGTTGCGAGTTTGTGTAAACACGGGCGGGTTAGGTGGCACCATCACATCAAGATAGGCCACAACACAGAAGTGGTCCGATTCCAGGGCATGTGAAACGTGTGTAGAACGATGAATGTTGTCGTCAGGGCGGTGCATGATCCAATCACGAGAACTTCTATGGGGGTGTCACACACACACGCAGAGATATACACAGACGCTCATAAATACAACTACACAGACACGCACAGGAATCCACAATGCACACATATACATGTGGCTTACACAGGGTTTAATAGAAATCCGCACGTGCATTACCCCCCCCCCCTTTTTTTTTTTAAGAGGGGGGAGGGGGGAGAGACAGGGAAAAAATGTGAGCAGGCCTGCCCAAATCGTGCACAATAGGAAAAGAGGCATAGTTGAAGTGAAGCTGATGTAGAACGAGGGAAAAGACGATTCATATCGGATTGGGGACGAGGTGTGTCCGTGAGACATTATACACACACATTTTTGCATACTAGTTACTATGGACATAGACCTACATATACATACAGACAGAAATGTATGTACAAAAAGAGTTTGAAATACGTACGAATGTATATGCACACGCACATAAGCACACACACACACACACACACACACACACACACACACACACACACACACACACACACACACACACACACACACACACACACACATACACACACACACACACACGCACACACACGCACACACACACACATAAACACACACACACAGAGACACACACACACACACACACGCACACATACTCATACGCAAGTTTACAAGCGTCCACATACATACAAGCACACGAATGCCATCCCCGCCTCCACCCCCCCCCCTACACACACACATAAAGTACTGCACAATGGAGGGATGGAAATAAAGGAATATCGATGAAGAAGTAGAGAGACAGAACTGACACTGACATGTTATTTATTGTGAAGGCCACTGACCCCCTATACAAACTAGGGACAGGGTTGAGTACAGGCAACATTCGGGTGGTTTCCAAAATGCGTCTTAACTATCATTCCTTGACTCTGCCCTTGACAGGTGTCATAAGCATGTTTTGTTTTTTAATCTTATGATTTCTTTGAAGGATCACTGTTCTCAGGGAGTTTGCTTTATGGTGACCTTCTTTTCCCCAATTTGTACACTTCTTTAATGGCCACAGAAACTGGGACAGTTTAGCACAAGACTATGAAGACGATGACGATGAGATTGATGATCATGATGCTGTTGATTGAGACTGCATGACGGGGTAGTAGTCCACGCTTACTATCATAACATATCCTGGCGTCAACCAGGCCAGACATACACACACATGCGGCGTTGTTTAGATGATTTGAGCAACAGCCTGAATGGTGTATGCACGAAGTGGACGATACTTGGCTGTGTGATCCCAGTCTTCCTAAGGAGCCCATAGCACGCTCAACTCTGGGCAGGAGCTCGTTGAGATCGAGAAATGCCACAACTATTTTGTTAGGAATGATGGGGATTTGAACTCACAACTTTCCAGTCGGTAGTCCGTTAACCATTGCCCCACTTTGACTGCTTGTGGTTTTATAATTGGTACGTTACATGACCTCTGAGTCCTAAGGCATAGCCAGTGTTCACCTGTCTCACCTGACTCGATTCGAACTCACAACCTTCCAGTCGGTAACCCTTTAATCACTGCACCACGATGACTGCTTTTAATCTTATGATTGGTATGTTACATAATCTCTGAGTCCTAAGGCATAGCCAGTGTTCACATTGGAAAAAAAAAAAAGAAATCGACATTTGCATTCTTTGACAGACAGAAAGACAGACAAGCAGAGAAAGTCAGGAAGTTTCACCCTTCCTCCTTCCATGTCTTTTCTACCCCATCCTCTCATTCCTTCTCCTCTTTAATGACTCTCTTCATCAGCCACAGGAGCATTTACAACTACAAAACCGTTAGGAGAGCCGTTGGCAGGCACAGACATCACACTGTGCACTTTACAACGCTTGTAATGAGTGCGCCACGGGAGATAAATCCTTTTTTACTTAACGGACGCTCGCGCGCGGATTAATCTTGGTCTGGGAACAGTAAAACAGCTGTCATAAATCGATGAGACTGAATTAACCCTTTCGTTCCCTCACTGTATCCCACCAGCTTCCAAAGCTGGATACCGTGAGGAAACTGAAAAGGGTTAATACAAGGTAGTGGGGTTGACTTATTTTCACAGCTGTGGGGTGGGATTACCAAACAAAAAGGCGGCCAGACTCCACTGTTATTGTCAATATTGTCGTAATGATTGTCGTCTATTTTGTAGAGCATTTCGTCTAGGGATCTGTTTCTAAACTCGTGTGCCGTTTGATTTGTGTAAGCGGCAAAATATGACGCCAGTGAGTTTGGTGTACGGTGTCAATTATAAATGATTAAAACTTAATTTTGGTGTCGAGTTTATCGGTAAATATCCATCCGTCAGTGCATAAGTAAGTTTGTACTTATTTACAAATAAGATAATATAGACATGCCCATACGTAAATTATACGTAGTGCGAAGTAGAGAGGGAGAGGGGAGAGAGGGAAAGGGAGAGAGAGAGAGAAAAAAAAAGACAGACAGACAGACAGACAGACAGAAGACAGAGACAGAGAGAGAGAGAGAGAGAGAAGAGAGACGCAGACAAAGAGACAGAGAGAAAGAGAGAGAGGAAGGGTAGAAAGTGTGATAGAGAGCTCATTCACCCTCCATTCCATCTCCCCCTGTGGTCCTCCTCTTGCCTTATAATGATATTCGTCATCAACCACAGAGTATTAAACAAACACAAAACCGTTAGGAGGGCCGTTGACGAGCACGGGCGAATCTGTGCTCTTTACAAACTTAGCAATGAGTGCACACGGTGTGCTCTTTACAAAACTTAGCAATGAGTGCACCACGGGTGGTGATATCCTTTTTTTACTTGGCGGACGCTCACGCGTGGATTAATCTCAATCCGGGAACCGTTAAACGGCTGCCATAAATCGATGAGACTGAATTAACCCTTTGATTCAACGCATCCTGCATTGCCAATCAAGCCAGCAAAGCAAAAACTTAACCCTTTGACTCCCTCATCCTCAGCTTTGACTCCCTCAACCTATCCACCAGCTTCCTACAGAAAGCTGGTGGATAGGGTGAAGGAGTCAGAGGGTTAAGTGTTGGAAGATGATGGATAGGGTGAGGGAATCATAGGGTAAAGTGGAGGAAGCTGGGATAGAGTGAGGGAGTCAAAGGGTTAAGTTTTTGCAGTTGGTGGATAGGGTAT
>CM060310.1:92990381-93000381 GCA_030674185.1 Monoplex corrugatus | reverse complement strand
GTGAAACTCAGGCTGCTCTCCCCTGATGATGTTGCCCAATCTTTTTAATCCACAGTGAAACTCCGAGGCATCATTGTCTTTCTCTCTCGTCTCTGTCTCGGTCTCCTCTCTCTCTCTCTCTCTCTCTCTCTCTCTCTCTCTCTCTCTCCTCTCTTGTGTGTGTCTCTGTCTCTCTCTCTGTCTCTGTCTCTCTGTCTCTCTCTGTTATACACACACACGCACATGCGCTAATGCCACACACACACACACACACACACACACACACACACACACACACACACACACACACACACACACACCACACACACACACACACACACACACACACACACACACACACACCTCTCTCTCTCTCTCTCTCTCTCAAAACACACACACACACTCCCCCCCCCCCCTCATCAGCAATTTCTGATCTGAGAAGAAACTTCCCAGACTCTCTGCCTTCTTTATGTCTGCCTTTCATGATAACCCCAAGTTTTAAAAGCGTGTTGGACACCCGTAACAAGCGGCGTAGGGGACGTGACAAATGAGTGATGCGGAAACTGGAGCAGCCAAATGAATAAACAAAACAAACAAACAAACAAACAAACAAAAGATTAAATAAACAAATAATAAATAAAAACATGAATCAATAAACTGATCAATAAATGCATAAATCAGTCAATCAATCAAACCATCGATCACTCACTCACTCACTCACTCACTCACTCACTCACTCACTCACTCACTCACTCACACAATACATGATTTAATCAATCAAACGATCGATCACTCACTCACTCACTCACTCAACCAACCAACCAACCAACCAACCAACCAGCCAACCAACCAACCAACCAACCAACCAACCAACCAACCAGCCAACCAACCAACCAACCAACCAACCAACCAACCAACCAACCAGCCAACCATTCATTGATTTGATCAATTATTTTTAAAAATCGCCGTTTTCCGATGAAAAAGACTACAAAAACTCATACAGACATAACGGGACGTACAGAACAGTTTACTTGCTGATTAGTTGGCATTTTCACTTCTCCCCGTAACTATAACTCTCAACATAAGCCGAAATTTTGATTACATTCGTGTATTCATATCCCCTGCTCAACCCCACTCTCACCCACCGCCCTCCCCCCTCCCCCCACCGAAAAATTGATTGTAGAGTTTTGGTTTCAAAAAAGAATCTTCCATACTTTTACCTTCATCTTACAACGTCCAGTCACAGTAGATATATCTAATCTCAAAACATTTATTCTCTCTCTGTCTCTGTCTCTCTGTTTGTCTCTCTCTCTGTCTGTCTGTCTGTCTGTCTGTCTCTCTCTCTCTCTCTCTCTCTCTCTCTCTCTCTCTCTCCAGAGCTATGGCCTTAGTGAATATATCTCTGATTCTGATTCTCTCTGTCTCTCTCTCTCTGTCTCTCTCTGTCTCTCTCTTTCTCTGTCTCTCCCCTCTCTCCTCACACACACACACACACACACACACACACACACACACACACACAACCACACCACACCCACACCACACCCACCACACCACACCACACACACACACACCACACCACACCACACCACACCACACCACACAACACAACACAACACACATAACACACACACGTCCATGTTCGATCTGCTTCATTCTTCCCACGGCTTTTTAACGCTATACAGAGAGATTTTAAAAAGCAAAGCTCTCAGTGTCTTCTGTGCGTGTGAACTTGGCACAAGACATTCTCCGTATCCGCTTTGATTGTGGAATTGTTTTCCCACTTTAAAGATAATCACAGCAACATAAAAATGTTTGAAAACAGCAACCTAGTTTTGTTCATTTAAAAACAATCAAAGGGAAAGCCTGAAAGCTAAATGCTTGTAGAGTCCAGATTAACAAGAAGTTCTTTTCAAACAATTACCCATTTTTTTTCGTTAACGAAAGTCAATAAAAAAAAAAAAACAAACAATGAATGTAATGATACACTAAGTCTCTACTTTTAAACGTGTTACTGTCATTGTTATTTTTGTTTAAAGTCCAGCTGTCTGTGTAGAGCCATACCAGGGCTATAACCATTTTAATACACACACAGTACTTCAACAGGAAAGATAAGGAAAAGAAAGTTAAATACAAATATCAGTGAATTCGTGCACATAATCCAAGGAGATGCCCTGGCGTTGACCATTCCGTCCAATTTATCACACTGGGGATTTAAAAAACATACCTGAATACAAATTCAAACACAACTAAGGACACTAAAGCATATATAGAAACAGGCCTAAATTACCTAAAATCGCTTTCGCATATCTCATTTCCCCAGAGCCAAAACGCACTTGATACATTACTCAATCATCAGTCTTAAGAGAAAGTACGTGTAGCCGTGCACACCCAACGGCGTGTAGCAGACGTCTTTTCTTCTCAAACGATTTTGAGTACAGTTAACTCCCTTGGTTCAGCGATTCTCAAAAATATTAGGAAATTCTATTATTTAAAACCCTTAAAAGTTAAGAAATGAATAACTTGTGCACTCTAATTCAGCAGAAGAGTGTGTATTTCTTGTAGGAAATGTCCTCGAGGCGAAGTTTCCCCTCGTTTGCCTGAAATCAATAATTTTGTTGTCCGATCGTTCGGTACTATTTAAATTTCCTACCAGTGAGCCGTGATGATGATCGGAAATTTGTATAATAATGAAATAAATTGTGGAAATTTTAAGATCGCGATTAGAATGTTGGTATTCTAATCTTTCATTTGGACCACATCACACCTTTAATCATTAGATATTAAGCTTGCATTAAAGAAAGTTCAGGCCAAGTCAAAGTGTGACAAACCGCCAAAATGACCGCCATCTTGCCGGGATGTAGAATCGAATTCTTAATATTTAAAATCGGACTTAGAATACATAATTACATTTACCTTTTTGCTCCATTTATAAACAGAAATGATATTGCAATGAAATATTGCTAAGCAGTAAAGTATTAGAAGAGATCTTGGCATTCCGTATTGTGGTCGAACTATGCGTGTCCAAATTAGGATCATTTGTGTTTTCTATTGCCTGTTCACCGATCTATTTCTGCACTGAGAGATTGATTTACCTATTCAAAGTATGTCCACATAAACTTATCGATCATCGTGTATTCACTCATTTGTTTGATATTTTTCATGGACTAATATTGATTGATTAAATACGTAAAAATACGGCTAAAATCCCTTTCAGCAGAGTGTAAACATTGACTTAAATCACTTATAGTTTCGATCTGTGTGAATGTTGTGCAAAATGATGTAGAATACAACAATCTGTATGCTGTGTAGAATTTTCTGATATATGATATGTTGGTATTTGTTATGTGGACCGCAAGATAAGCACCGCTAAGCTTGCTCGAAGAAACACAAATCTGGCCCCTAAGGGTTTCCAGAGAGTCGTTTTGCCTGCGGGCTCGCGGTGCGGTCAATGCGGTTCACATACGGAGTATATAAGCGGATAAGTGCGAGTGCCATGTATGCCTTTCTCCTCTGGTCTGGTCTTGAACGTTTGGGTCAGAATAAAGAGAGAAACATCATCTCTGTCTTCCCTAGGTCTTCTTCGTCAGGCTGCATTACCATCTGCGCTCTTCTGCTCTTCTGCCTCCTGTCTTCACCTTCACCCTTACCACCACACCATCACATACGTAAGACTTTATCGAACACATACAGGTGAATGGACCAGCAAGGCAGAAAATGATAGGAAAAAATAACAGAAAGCAAAGAAATTAAGCAGAAACAATGAGAGCGACAGAAAAGAGGAAATTTCTAGCACAAAATTTTCAGAAGGTGGGGATACTATTTATACTGAAAGAGTCCCCGGCATCCCCACGGGAAACTCTAAAACTTACGTGAAAAATAGAAAGGAAAAAAAAATACAACTAAAGGAGAAGAGAGACGATCAGACCATTCTAACTAGCTCCTGTTTAACTGTTAACACTGTAGATAATTGTAATATGTGTGCGCGCACTCACGAACCATAGACAGACAGACACACACACACACACACACACACACACACACACACACGCACACACGCACACACACACACGCACACACGCACACACACACACACTCACAATGTTGTACCTGTAGAAATGTGTTCCTAATTATACCTAGTATAATATATGTTTCCTATAGTTTATAGGTTTGAATATTAGTGTTTGTGTGTATTGCTTTTGTTATGATTAAAAGTTAGTTTCAGTCAAGAAATCCTCGCTGACATAGTTTCCTGAGACATAGATACAGACGGACACACAGACAGATACAAAGACAAGTACACACGTTTACCCTATATAAGATACTGGTAAGATTTTTTTTATCTTTCATGTATTTATTTTTTATTTTTTATTTTCCTTTTCTTATTATTTCCCAGGTTAAAAAAAAGAACTAAGATGAGAGGTCCACTTAAACGTATCAGGCCACAAGGTTATCGTTTCAAACGCACGATGTAAGAGAAATCTTTTTCACCAAATAGGGAAAAGTGAGGGTAATGCCGTTTTTGTAGCAATCCAGCCAGACTACATTTCACAGAAACAACTCATTGACCACTTCCTCCCAAATCCTTAAAAGTATCGCATCAAGGAAATCCCCCCGAATACGAAGCGAGCCGTTCAGGGAGGCGAGCGTAGACAGGATGAGAACGACACTAAAAAAAGCTCGGCTCGAGACAGAAGAGAAGAGGAAATGCACACCGAGGCTCGCGTGCAATGTTAGCTTTCGAGACCACGAGCACATCAAAGGCTCAAACGGAAACTCAGATTCCAGTCATTAGCTGAGCTGTGATGTGACGACTTCAGGAGAAGCGTCCGGCCGACTCTTTGAACAAGCTTCCCTCCCCAGCCTTCCCATCGTTTCCCCACAGACCTCGTGGCTTCCATCTGATTGCTTAGAACTAAAGGGAATAAGTAGGCTCTTCCCAATCGTCCACAACAATGTTTTTTTTCTGATTCATTGGCCAGCAGACACTCGGGCTGTTCGTGATAACTGATCCGCTTCATTTGATTCCGGACAGAGAGGGAAGGAGGTGGGGGAGAGGGAAAGAGAGAGAAAGAGTTCGAGAGAGAGTTCAGATAGTTTAATTAACCCTTTCACTCCCGCGCCCTGTCAACCAGCATTCCGCATTGTTAACCATGCTAGCGAAGCAAAACCTTAATCCTTTGACCCCCTCACTATATCCACCAGCTTTCTGCAGGAAGCTGGTGGATAGAATGAGGGAGTCAGTGGATTAAGGTTTTGCAGTTAGCGGACAGAGTGCGGGAGTCAAAGGGTTAATGACAGTATAGGCTATTGCACCGTGTAAAGAGTACAATCAACATAATCATTTGATATCATGACAGTCATAACAGTGTAAACATTGTCCCTGGGTTGTGTTTCATAATGCAGCAATAGATCTTAGCTTCAGTTCTTTGTACAAAAAAAGAAGGCAACTTTCTCATTGTAGTTATATAAAAGAGAGAGAGGGAAGGAAGGAAGTGAGGGATGGGAGAGAGGGGAGAGAGAGAGAGAGGAGAGAGAGGGGGGGGGGAGAAGAGGTAAATAAAGGATCCCCTTGTCAGCTCTGTGTTTTTGAGTGCAATGCCATTAGATGGGGGTTGAAGGTTACAATGAAAACAACACGACTGTTAGTGGAAAGGCTGGTGTATCCGTTTTCGCCTTGCGAGCGTTTTGATCATTTAACAGAAGAAGAAAAAGACAGGAGCAACCTGTCGGCTGGTTAGACATTGGCCTTTCAGTGGGAAGGTCTGAATTCGAACCTACTTGTACCGTCTGGTAAATAAAGAGTTGAGACATTTCTGATGTCTCAGGTCAAAAAAAAATTTTGTTTTGATATCTATAGAATTCCTCGTGTTTGAGCCCCTTTGTGTGTGTACGCATATAAATATCAAATGCGCGCGTTAAAGATCCCGTAAACCATATCAGTGTTCTGTGGCTCGTAGAAATACGAAAACACCAAGCATGCACACCCTGAAAACAGAGTATGACTACCATAATAATGAGTTCGGGGGTTAAGAAAACGGGAAAAAAACCGCCCGTACGAGTATATTCGAGTGCTCGTGAGAGTAACTACCCACGAAATGAAGATGTCAGATATTGTTACGAGCAACTTAATAATAAACAAACAGGATGTTTGTAATGAAAGTCCACAGAGTTGTAACAAAAACGAAAGCAAAACTGTAAGGAAAGAAAGGAAAGTATGAGGGCTGTCTAACGGAAACGTACGACTTGTTCAAAGTTGTGATGCTGAAAACAAATACATATATATAAAATATTGCATTTAGGAACTAGCGTGCTGAAATGCACAGACTGCCTGTCCCTGACCAGTCACCAGAAAGAAGAGGCAAGAGAGCAATTATGAGCTTGGAAAGTTTTCAATCAGTTGGCATTTTTACAAAGACTTGATGGAAACTTGAAATGAGAGAGAAAGAGAGAGAGAGAGAGAGAGAGAGAGAGAGAGAGAGAGAGAAGGAAGGAAAATGAGTGTATGCATAAATGTGTGTACCTTGGTGTGAGATCAGCCGGGGATCAAGGTGTACTCTGGCTGGAAAATATGATAGGCTTCATATTCTTGTACGAGTAGTGTAAGTTATCAACTTGTATTTGTCATGGTACAGTTTGATATTGCTGAAGGTGATCAGGAAAACATTCTGTGGAACGATTGTCTCTAATGTATGTGATGTAGCTGTTATGCTTGTCTTCATGGATTGAAATAATGGAGTTTCTGTTTGTTTGCCAATATATTTGTATACATACATATGTCTAAAATAAGTAAGAAATGTTAAAAACAAAAACAAAAGGCTAGAGAGAAAAACCCAAGAACACCTGGCGACGAACAACAGAAAGGCCCTGAAACACACTTGGTGTACTATACAGAGGCTGGTCCAGAACAGACAGAACTGGAGGACCTTCATCGCTGCTCTACATTCCAGTAGCATAATAGTCAGTAATGACCTGATCAATATTGAAATGAAACACTAAGGTATTGCAATCAGGAGCTGGCATATACTTTTATGGAACACTGTGGTGATGCTATGTCTGGCTGGAATTGCATAATAGGAAACTAGCAGGTTATTTTATTTCATTCTGTTTTTATTTTATTCTATTTAATTTTTATTTTATTTCGTTTCATTCTCTTTTATTTTGTTTTATTCTATTCTATTTTACTGTTTTATCTATTTATTTGTTTGTTTATTTATGTATTTATGTGTTTATTTATTTATTCGTTCGTTTGCTGCACCTCTCATGTGCACTGGAATGTATGGTAGACTTTTACGTCAGTGGCTGAATTTTTACCATGTCATCTATCCAGAAACAGCAGTAAAAATCTTGCCAAAAATGGCAACACACACACACATACACACACACACACACACACACACACACACACACACACACACACACACACACACACACACACGTACACACACACGCTTGCACGTACACTCACACGCACACACACACGCACGCACACACGCACACATTAACGCACAAAGATACAGAGAGAGAGAGAGAGAGACAGAGAGAGAGACAGAGAGAGAGAGACAGAGAGAGGACAGAGAGAGAGAGAGAGAGAGAGAGAGAGAGAGAGAGAGAGAGAGAGAGAGAGAGAGAGAGAAACGTTCGATATGAAACAGTTTCCCTTTATACGTAAAAAAAAACATTTTTTACTGAAAAACTAGGATATTTTAACAAAAGAACGGGGATGTCGCAGAGAAAAGCTGGTGAATTCATTTGTGAATAGACCAGGAAATTATAATGAAACACTACATGCACGTTCCTGTCATGAAAGCTAGGTTGGAGTAATGACCAGGCCGCCATAATAAAAGGCTAAAATGCAATGAAGTTCTCAATGGACTTGATTGTTGAAACACTGGCGTGTTGCAACAAACCTCTGTAGGGTTGTAACGACAAACAAAGATTTTGTAATAACAGAAGTAGGAACTTGCAATGAAAGACCAGGATGCGGCAGTTAAGCACGAGAACATTGTCACAAATACCCAGGATCGATTCTGTAAGCAGTAAACAAGAGGTAGACAGGAAAGGACCAGAACCTTAGAACCGGAGACTGAGAGTTGTATAAACAGAGGACTGGAATGGTATCACCAGAGACTGAGACAGTTGTAAACAAAGAACCAGAATTTTATAACCAGAAACTGAAAACGAAGAAGGGGAACCTTGGAACCAGAGACTGAGACAAATGTAAGCAAGAAGCTGTGATGTTAGAGACGGAGACAGCTGTAAATGGAGAACTGGAATGTTACAACCAGACTGAAACTGAGAAGAGAACGTTGTGAAATACAGACTGTACATAGAGGAGGGGAGTGTTGTGATTAGAATTTGAGAGAAATGAAAACAGAGAACTCGAATTTCATAGCCAGAGACTAAGTCAGATGACAACAACAGACAAAGAAAGAAAGAAAACAACAAACAAACAATCAATCATTAAACAATCAATCATAAACAATCAATCAATCATAGAAAACGTCGAATTCTATAGCCAGAGGCTGACACAGTTGTAAACAGAGAACCGGAATACAACAACCGTTCAGTCTGGCTGTGGTGTTTGAAGCGAGCAGAAATCCGTGTTCATTGTCTGGTTTTTGTTCGCAAAGGGTTAAGGTTTTGCTTTGCTAGTATGATTGGCAATGCAGGATGCTTGTGGACAGGGTGCGGGAGTTAAAGGGTTAAGTTGACCCTGGAAAGGACAAGACGTGGTGGCACGGGATTTCCAATGCTGTTGATGATTCCCAACATTGTGATTGTTTCCTCCCGCTCATATGAAACAAGCTGAGCAATTCGTTTGACTCCTGACGCGGCCAGAACATTCTAGGGTTTTGTGAAATTGACAGCCCCGTCTGATCCAAGTCGTGTATACTGTCTGGTGTGAACGAGTGCTTCTCATAGACTTCTGCGACTTCTGAAAAAGTCTGTCAACACTTGTGTCGTTGAATTGTTGTTTTGGCAAGACAGGGAGGTTCAGGTGTCATGATGCTCACCTCGGGGTGTCGGTTTTTGAACCACAAAAGTCGTCTATTCCTGTGCTTTTGTCTGTATATCAGCTGTCAGGCATGTGTTTTCCATTTTGTATTCTAGGTAGGGCCTAAGGACCTGGCCAAATCATGGGGTTATGTGCAGGCTTAAGGCTTGTGCCATGATCATCACACACATGACACCTGTGACGTTAGTGCATATGAAATTCGTTCCGAGCGCAGAGACGTCATCTTGAGAAACTGAAACTGAAACCGTTTTGTGGGGCCAAGTCATAGGCTAAAGACCTCAAGGTTTTCGTGTCCAATAGAAAACCAGTTCTTGAGGCATGCATCAGACAATGGGCCAGCTCCATCTCCTCAGGGTCTGTAAACAATAGTCTGCTTTTGCAAGGTCTCTGACGTCAGCCAGACTGTTACCCTGTGAAATTAATTGTGGCTCGCCAGTTGCTGGCTCTTGTTACACCAAAGTTTCTTTCTGCCTGTCTTAATGTTTTCCCTGTTTGAACAGCATCCATTGCTTTTGTAAATTGTTCAGCTGGCCATTTCATATATATATAAAGACGCCATCAGTCAATCTCACTCAGCTCTCTCTGTTTTTTTAAAATTTCTTTTATTTATTTATTTTTTTGAGTGATCAAAAATGACTGTAATTGCGCTGTTTTAAATATAAACGAATTTGAACAAACAAACAAACAAAATGAATAAAAGACTAAACATGCTTTAGTAGGGCAGAAGTTGAAAATATGGAAACAAAAGTATTGTAAAATGTATATTTGTATTTGTACAGAACAAACTGATACAACTTTGTATGGTGAAACACCTCTGAGGCACACTCTGAAACACCTCTGAGGCACACTCTGAAACACCTCTGACGTAGAATGAGACACCTCCGGGGCAGGGTGAGACAATGCTGGGGTAGGGTGAGACTATCTCACCCTGCGCAATCTCTTCCTGCACCCTTGTAGATATTTGAAAATAATCGTTAAACTGAGAGAAATCTGCACAGTATC
>CM060310.1:92982881-92985381 GCA_030674185.1 Monoplex corrugatus | reverse complement strand
TAATAAACAATAAATTGATAACCTGGTACACTCAGTGACTGAACAGGACTGTAGCTGTTTGAATAATTATTGATAAGTTGAATAATTATTGATAAGTTGAATAATTATTGATAAGTTGATAACCCTATACACTCATCATCATCATCAGGTGCCCTGCCGCATGGAGTTGGCGATCATGGACTTCCATCTGCCTCTATCTCTCGTTGCTCCTAGCATCTCCCCCACCCTCCTCGTCCCCAGCCACTCTGCAAGTCCGTCCAGCATTTTCTCTCTGGGTCTACCCGGTGCTCTCTTTCCCTCCAGCTTTCCCGTTGTGACCAGGTGCTCCAAATCCCCCTTCCTCATAAAATGGCCTATAAATGTTGCCTGTCTTTTCCTAATCTTCCTTATGAGTGATCTACTTGTGTCTGCCTCCATCAAGACTGTCTCGTTTGTTTTCTTTGCTGTCCATGGAACCCTCAACATTCTTCTTAGAAACCACATCTCGGCTGCCTCAATCTTGTTCTGGCTTTGTTTGTTGACTGTCCACGCCTCACATCCGCACAACAGTATTGGTTCTATATAACATTCAAGAACTCTCTTCCTGATGTTAATTGATAGGCATTTGTTGATAAGAATGCTTGTCATCTTCTTGAATGCTGTTTTGGCTTGGCCGATTCTGCCGGCTATTTCCGATGTGCATCTGCCGTCTGATGAAATGATCGTTCCCAGGTATTTGAATTTCTCAACCTGTGTCAAAGTTGTGCCATTTGCTGTTATTTTGCATGAGGGAATTTCATGTTTTTTACTGATCACCATGACTTCAGTCTTCCTGCTGTTTAGTTCCAGCCCCTTACCTTTGCTTTCTATTTCTAGTATATTCACAAGGTTTTGTAGGTCTCTTTCACTTTCTGCAATTAGCACGGTGTCATCTGCATATCGAATGTTGTTTATCATTTTCCCTCCAACCTTTAATCCAGGGTCTTCTTCTAGGTTTCTGAACATGTTTTCGCTGTAAAGCGAAAACAGATCTGGTGACAAAACACAGCCCTGTCTGACTCCTCTTTTGATATTTTAGAAAGAGCTTACATTGTTTTCTATTCTCATTGCAGCTGTTTGTTCCCAGTACATCTACACTCAGTAAATGATAAACACTATTTGAATAATTAATCATTTGATAACCTGCTAGATTCAGTAACTGATCAGAACTGTCTGAATAATTAATCATCTGATGGCCTGTACACTCAGTAACTGATTGAATGATATGGGGCTTGTCACAGATACCAGACCTGCAGGCGCTTTCTAAGAACCCTTAGTACTGTACAGTATAGCACAAATGTCTACATGGTCATGATCATCACACGAGAATGGTGCTCGTCCATTGAAGTCCTTCAGGGTGGAGCAACACCGGCTGTAGCACCTGACTTCCATGACAGACGGCAGGAACTTAGGAAAATAACGGCCAGCAGGAACTTAGGAAAATAACGGCCAGCAGGAACTGGGGAAAATAACGGCCAGCAGGAACTGGGGAAAATAACGGCCGGCAGGAACTGGGGAAAATAACGGCCAGCAGGAACTGGGGAAAATAACGGCCAGCAGGAACTGAGGAAAATAACGGCCAGCAGGAACTGGGGAAAATAACGGCCAGCAGGAACTTAGGAAAATAACGGCCAGCAGGAACTGGGGAAAATAACGGCCAGCAGGAACTTAGGAAAATAACGGCCAGCAGGAACTGGGGAAAATAACGGCCGGCAGGAACTGGGGAAAATAACGGCTGGGGAAAATAACGGCCGACAGGAACTGGGGAAAATAACGGCTGGGGAAAATAACGGCCGGCAGGAACTGGGGAAAATAACGGCCGACAGGAACTGGGGAAAACAACGGCCGGCAGGAACTGGGGAAAATAATGGCCGGCAGGAACTGGGGAAAATAACGGCCGGCAGGAACTGGGGAAAATAAAGGCTGGGGAAAACAACGGCCGGCAGGAACTGGGGAAAATAACGGCCAGCAGGAACTGGGGAAAATAACGGCCGGCAGGAACTGGGTAAAATAAAGGCTGGGGAAAATAACGGCCGGCAGGAACTGGGGAAAATAAAGGCTGGGGAAAACAACGGCCGGCAGGAACTGGGGAAAATAACGGCCGGCAGGAACTGGGGAAAATAACGGCCGGCAGGAACTGGGGAAAATAAAGGCTGGGGAAAATAACGGCCGGCAGGAACTGGGAAAAATCAAGGCTGGGGAAAATAACGGCCGGCAGGAACTGGGAAAAATCAAGGCTGGGGAAAATAACGGCCGGCAGGAACTGGGGAAAATAACGGCCGGCAGGAACTGGGGAAAATAACGGCCGGCAGGAACTGGGAAAAATCAAAGCTGGGGAAAATAACGGCCGGCAGGAACTGGGAAAAATCAAAGCTGGGGAAAATAACGGCCGGCAGGAACTGGGAAAAATCAACGCTGGGGAAAATAACGGCCGGTAGGAACTGGGGAAAATAACGCCCACATTCATTGCCAGATGTAACCT
>CM060310.1:92952881-92980381 GCA_030674185.1 Monoplex corrugatus | reverse complement strand
CAAATTGGATGCATCAAAGGGGAATCAATGTGTAAAATATGACAGTGGTCAAGCGTGCCGTGGATATAATGCAAGCATTTTTATCAACGCAAAGGAATTCTTAGACTACTTGTTCAAACTTAGCCTGGAGGACATGGTGACTGGTAAACTGAAGGACTGATCAGTGCTGTTGCTGCCCTATTACCCTTCACTGGTCATAAGTCACTATCCCATGTCATTCATTATGGCTCTACAACACACCACCAGACTGACCAAAACTGGATCTAGATCACCGTGAGAGCAGGACATGAAGGACCACAAAATATAGCGCAGTTTTTCCCATTGTTGTGTTTGATGAGAACGGGGATGCTACTGATGATGCTTTGGAGTTACACTTCGGATTGAAACTTTGTGACAGGGCTGAATTCTACGCTTACTTTCATATTATATTCTGGTGTCAATCAGGCTTGAGAGAAACAGATTCCTGCGGTATTGGTCAGGGAATTTGAGCAAGACCCTCAATGACTTATGATAATGTGTGGTCCCAGTTTTCGCAAGGAGCCCATGGCACCATCATCTTCATGAGTTTATTTTGAACGTTGTGGTATTGTTAATGTGAATGTTTTGCTTGTGCATAATGCATATTGGCGGAAGACCACAATGTGATTTCTCTTTTGGAGGTAATAATGAAGATTTGAAGTTTGGGTATGGGTGGCAGCTAGACTGGAATTAAACTTTCAGCAAGTTCGTTAGTTCGGTTGTTTTTACTATTGTTTTGTTTTGTTCTTATTGATGGGGGTTCGAACGTACGACCTCGTAGTCAGCAATTCGTTGTGTTGGCCACTTCTGCAAGTTAACTGGTAGACGTTGTTCTGACAGATAATAACAGCACATTTGAAAAGCGCTGTGATATCTCTTTCTGTCACCTCTCAGACCACCTTGATTTACTGTCACCTCTCAGACCACCTTGATTTAATTTTGCCAGTGAATCCATGCATCTGTCTGTTCATGTGTCTGTCATGCTGTCTCTTGAACATGTGTCCTATTTCACCATTTGCATCCTTGTGTTATTAATATATGAGGTCTGTGTAATGCATTTGTGTCTGGGTAGATGGAATAGGGTGTTGAGATGTATCTGTTAATCAAATGCTATTATGATGCGTGCGTAAGTTCGTGTTATACGTGTGTGCGTCCACGCGCACGCATGCGTCTCCCATTCCTCCCTCCCCCCCCCAAAAAAAAATGCACATACACACACAAGCGTGCACGGAAGTAGTGGAAACACGCACGCACATGTACACATGCATAAGCACACACACACGCACGCATGCATGTGCTCACACACATTTCTGTTTTACTCCACCATCCCGTAGGTCCACCCACGCCACACCCACAAAAAACAACACCTCCCAATAAACAAAAACACCCCCCAAAAACATAACAAAACAAAACAACATCAACAACAACAACAAAAAAGAACACCACCACCACCACCAACAACAACAAAAAATGCGTGAGTCACCTTCGGCCTTACAGAAGGTAGCACCGAGGTAAATAATTTTCAACCAATCATAGGTCACTGCGGCCGTTTCTTCTTCCAGTCAGCACCTTTACGTCCGGAAGGCGCGAATCGTCTTTTTCGGCCAGACACCCAGAAAAGACAGAAAGCTTGGAGGCAGAAAAGACAATTGAATCATGGCGCTGCCTCTCTCACCAAATTACCGCCAATTCTCAGAATGTTGGTTGAATATTTGAGGTTTTACGTTTTCACATACATAGCCGCGTCGGTGATCTAGGTTGGATTTCTTACGGGAGTGAATTTCTTTGGAGCTGGAAAATTTCGCGTAGCGTCTGGTGATCAGTATAAAAGTGATAATCGATTTTGACATGCTGAGGCAACAAGTAGTTTACTACTGATTGGTGGTTTTACTTTTTTTATGTTCACTGCGAAAGTCATTTCAAATGTTGACGAACTGACCGGGTGACTGACTGACTGACTTATTCAACTTGCGCTTGCTTGCTTGCTTGCTTGCTTGATCACTTGCTTGCTTCGTTCGTCCTTCTTTTCTAGCTTGATAGATTGATAGGTTGGTTCCTTTCTAGCTTGATAGATTGGTAAGTTGGTTTATTGATAAACTGGTTTGATAGTTTATTGACCGATTGGCTTAGTTAAATGCTTTGCTAGTCAAGACGTTTAAACTTAGTTATTTAGAGATTTGAGCTATGGTCAACAACAGTTAGTAATGGTGATCTGCACTTTGAAAGTTGAGTTCACAGGATTTGTGGACAATACTTACTAGGAAAAGAACGATTTGGGATTGTTCAACCTTAACCAGAAATTCTGTAGCGTAATAAATGGGTACCTTAGAAGAAACAAAACAAAACAAAACAAAACAAAACACCAAGACACTCTCCAAGGAAAACAGGATAGGAAGCGGGCGTGACATTTAAAACAAGGTAAGTTTCAGTTTCAGTTTTAGTTTCGCAACATGACGTCTCCGCGCTCGGAACGAATTCCATATGCACTAGCGTCACGCAGGTGCCATGTGTATGGTGACCGTGGCACAAGCCTTAAGCCTGTACATAAACCCATGAGCTTGCCAGGTATTGAGGCCCTACCTAGACTATGTTTTACTAATCTATATTTTATACTGGTATTTCATTAGCCTTCCACTGGAGTAATCTTGGTTACATGTAAATGGCGTGTGTATATGTGTATCTTACCTTCAAAAAAGGAACATATATATGAAGTAAATAAATAAATCATTAAAGGTCTGAATCACAACACAACCAGCTATTCTGTATAAACTCGTCTCATATGACAGAACCCCCCCCCCCCCCCGCCCCCGCGCACCCCCCCCCCCCCCCATAACCCTGAGGTCGTGGGAGAGTGAGATGGAAATTTCCAATTTTCTAGGACTTGGCATTATAAGAGTGCACAGCCTGTCTAACTTGATGAGGTTTGTGGCCACACATAGAGTTCCCTTGGTGTGAGTCACATCAGTACGCCACGCAAATTTATGCAGGCGGATGGAAAGGCGGGTGCCCACCTCTGCGCCCACGAGGCCCCCGGGCGGGGTAGACATTAATGAATAGCAAAATCAGAGACCACAGTATAAAACTTGGTCTGTAAGCTAGAGAGTGATGGTAATTGATTGGGATACATTAGAAACAGGACGTCGTTTCACATGTGGTCGCCATGGTAAAACTGATCAATAATGGAGAACTGGAGCAAACTAGAAATAGATAGACAAGCTGGTCGTCACAATTGATCGTTGATGAATGATCACCTTAACCCTTTCATTCCCTCGTGCTGTCTTTCTGACTTAACCCTTTCACTTCCTCACTCTATCCACATTTCCTATCAGCTCAGTTGAACTGATCGTTGATGAATGATTGCCTTAACTTTGCTTGCCTTTCATTCCCTCATGTTTTTTTCTCTGAATGAACTCTGTCACTTCTTCACTCTATCCATAAGCTTCCTGGCAGTTGAACTGGTGATGTCACGTTTTGTCTTTTGAATTAACATGCCTGATTTTGGGCTGTGCACTTTGGATTGAGCGAAATATCGTTTTGCTTTATACGCTTGTGTCTGTTCGCCTTATGTACGTCCTAAAGTCAGCCAAAAAAGTCGCTATTTTATTTGTTAGGTGTGCATGAGTCTGTAAGAAAGGGACACATTGGGGGAAAAAAATTAATTCTTATTCATTTTGTCATTTTGTGTTTGATGTATGTAGATGTGAACAAGCTACTGTACAAGTCAGTGCATTAAGGCAAAATGGCACCAAGTTAAAACAGTGACGTATCAGAAAGCAAAACGGGATGAGGCGAATTAGGAAAAGAGGAAACATGAAAAGGCGAAGGAGGAAAAGGTTCACAGGAAAAAGCGAAATAGGGAAAGATGAAACAGGAAAGGGTGAAATGGGAAAGGGTGAAACGGGAAGAGGTCAAACGGGAAAAGGTCAAACGGGAAGAGGTGAAAGGGTAAAGGTGAAGTGGGAAGAGGCGAAATGGGAAAGGCGAAATGGGATGCCCCCGTTGAACTGAAAGTTGATGAATTATTGCATTAACACTTGCACCCCCTCCCCCCGTTTAGTCTTCCTCACATTACTCTCTGACTCCCGCGCCTTTATTATCATCACCATGTGCCTTGCCGCGTGGTGTTGGCGATCATGACCCATCACACAAATCTGTTTTTAGTTGCTGCTAGTAGATCTCCTACCCTTTCTGTCTTCATGCAACCTGCAAAGCTGCCTATATTTTCTCCTTGGGTCTACCTGGTGCTATTTTCCCTGTAGCTTTCCTGTTGTGACTAGGTGCTCAAAATTTTCCTGCTTCATAAAATGTCCTATAAATGTTGCTTGTGTTTTCCTAATACTCTCCATTAATGTTCTTTTTTGTGTTTGCTGCTTTCAAGACTGTCTCGTTTATTTTCTTTGCATTCATTTTTAGAAATTACGTTTCAGCTGCCTTAATCTTTGATATGACTTTGCATGTTAATTATTCAGACTTCGCATCCGTACAGCGGTATTGGTTCTATGTAACATTGAAAAACTCTTCCTGATGTCAATTGATAGGCATTTGTTGGTAACAACGTTTTATTTTCTTAAAATAATAAATGCTGTGTTAGCTTGGACAGTTCTGCTGGCTATTTCTAATGTGCGTCTTGCGCCTTATCTAACTTAATTCTTTCGCGCCCTCGCCTAATCTTTCTGATTTAACCTGTTATTTCCCTTTCCTTATCTTTCTGACTTAATCTGTTATTTCTCTTGCCTTATCTTTCTGACCAAGCCATCCCCACTGTCACAGAAGAGCCAGTAAAAAGTCTCGGAAGATGGTATGATGACTCCCTGAAAGACACACAAAGGGGATGTGAAACCAAGCAAACAGCAGAAGAAGGCCTGAAGAAAATAGATAACTGCGGACTGCCAGGCAAATACAAGTCTGGTGTCTACAGTTCATGCTGATACCAAAGCTGCTGTGGCCGCTGCTAATCTATGACATTTGCACCAGCACAGTCGAAGCAATGGAAGCCAAAATCAACAAATACACAAGAAAATGGCTCGGTGTCCCACCTGGTCTCATGATGTTGCATTCTACTGTCGTCAAGCAATGCTGAAGCTACCTCTGAAATCCATAGTGGAGGAATACAAAGTTGGAAAAGCAAGACTGTTGAGCATGCTGGAGGAATCGGAGGACAATATCGTGAGAGCAGTTCATCCAAAGCTGAGAACTGGCAGAAAGTGGAAAGTCCAAGAGGCTGTAAACAATGCCAAGAGAAACCTCAGCATCAAAGAAATAATTGGACACACGCAAACCAACAGACAGGGACTGGGAACAACAAAAATGCAGTGGTGGTCCAAAGCCAAAGGGAAGGAAAAAAGAGACATGATCATACAGGAGTTGAAGGAAGAAGAAGATGTCAAAAGAGTGCAGAAGGCAGTCCAGCAAGGTCAACAGGGGCAATGGACAACATGGGACAGTGCACTCCAAAGAAGTCTCAGCTGGAACGATATGTGGCACATGGCTCCTCTAAGGATAAGCTTCCTCCTCAGATCTGTATATGACCTGCTCCCCTCGAATGCAAACTTAGTGAAATGGGGGAAAGCAGACGACCCAGCATGTCCGCTCTGTCAGAAGAAACAAACAGTGGAACATGTCCTAAGCTCTTGCAAAGTAGCGCTAGCCCAAGGAAGGTATACATGGAGGCACAACCAAGTTCTGAAAGTGATCACAGATGTGGTTAGCGAAAAAACCATGACCCCAAACGCACCAATTGCTATGACAACGTTCTACAAAGCAGGAGGGAAACAGGTCTGGCCCGAAAGTGCTATGACAACCAGCACATTGCCAAAGGGTCTTCTGGATGGAGCAGTCGACTGGGAGTGTACAGCAGACCTCCCAGAGTGGAGAAATTACCCAGATGTCATCAGCAAGACAGGCATGAGACCAGACATCGCTCTCCACTCTGACTCCTCGAAACAAGTGATTCTGATAGAACTCACTGTGCCATACGAAAGCAGAATGGAAGAAGCACATATCTACAAGACCGAAAAATACGCCGGTCTTGCCAGCACCCTGAAGAAAGCAGGTCTGCGGGTCAAAATCTTCGCCATAGAGGTCGGGGCAAGAGGGTTTGTGGGCACCTCCGCTTATGATCTCATGAAACAACTCGCCATTTCTGGGAAGAAGAGGACTAGAGCCCTTAAAGCGATGGCAGAGGCAGCAGAAAGGAGCTCAAGCTGGATCTGGGCAAGGAGGAACCAAAAAAGTGAACTTCATAAGGATTAAATTCCCTACAGATGATGTGTGCCCCGTTAGCACATTGGTAAAACCGCGTACCGCAGTTCTGAAGCGCAGAATCGCCCAGGTTCGATCCCCGGCGTGGGAAAAAAAAAAAAAAAAAAAAAAATAGACAACAGCAGAAGGGCATCCAGGAGTCATGACCTGGATGTGGCCCGGCCCCCCGAGAGTGTAAGGAATTCAGGGCCGAAACACTTGTCTAAAGGGGGTTACTTCTCTGAAGACCTTCTGTTGTCTAGCTCTCCCTAGAGTTTCTTTCTACCTGACCTAAACATTTTTACTACCTCGCCTTATCTTTCTCGCTTTAATCCTGTTCTGTTTCTTGTTTTATCTTTCTGACTTTACCTTTTCACTCCCTCGCCTTATCTTTTTCACTTAACCTTTTCATTCCCTCGCCTTAACTTTCCTACTTAACCTTTTCATTCCTTCGCCTTAACTTTCCTACTTAACCTTTTCATTCCCTCGCCTTGTTTTTCACTTAACCTTTTCATTCCTTCGCCTTAACTTTCCTACTTAACCTTTTCATTCCTTCGCCTTAACTTTCGTACTTAACCTTTTCATTCCCTCGCCTTACCTTTCTGGCTTAAATCTTGACTCCGTGACCTTATCTCTCTGACTTAACCTTTGACACCCTTGCCTTACGTTCCTGACTTAACCCTTTCACTGTCTTGCCTTACGTTTCTCACTTAACCCTTTCACTCTTTGCCTTATGTTCCTGACTTAACCCTTTCACTGTCTTGCCTTATCTTTCTAACTTTAACCTTTTGATTCACTCACCTCGTTTTTGCGATTTTACCCTTTTACTCCATCGCCTTACCGTTCTGACTTAACCCTTTTACTCCTTGGCCATATCTTTCCGACTTTACCATTTGAATCGTTCACTTTTTCTTTCCGACTTACCCTTTCACTCCTTCGTCTTATCTTTCTAAATTAACCCTTTCATTCTTTCACCATATCGTCCAGCTTTCTGGCTACCCTCTCATTTCCTGGCCTATCTTCGAGCTTTATGCGGGAAGCTGGTACATAGCGACAAGAAATGAAAGTGTATAGTCAGAAAGACGCGCTGTGCTGGTTGGACTGACTGAAATTGTTAATGGTGATAATGTCGTATTTTGGGAACAAAAAGTAGCGGTTGTCCCATTATCCTGAGATCATAGAGGAGTGAGGTGGTAGAGACAACAACTTTTCTCTAGGCCAACATTATTAATGGGGGGGGGGGGGGGGGAATGAAGTGGCAGAGACCGAAACTTTTCTCTGGACCAGTACTATAGGGACCGTGGCTATCTCTTTTTCCTTACTGATTTATCTTCCCGGCTCTGAACACGGTCAGATATCCATTCACAGCTGGATGGACCGGAGGACACACGCATTAATTGTTTGGCGAACGAAGTTCGCACCCGCCCAAACCTGCGTAATTGAATTGGAAGGCAGGAGACGGGATGAAAGGGTTAAGTTAGAAATACGCGGCTCCGCTGATTCGTACCGAGTGATTTGACTAATGGAGGCAGTCGTATGGTAAGCAAGGAGGAGGCAGACAGAGGGTGTCTTTATCATGACTGACCTTGACCTCAGCTATCATTTTGTTTACGATTCTGTCATTGGTTATCGTGCTTCTGGCAGCATGGCTGGAGAAAATTGGAAGGGAATGATATAGGAAATTCTGGTTTCCTTTTATTGGATTTGCTGGCGGAGAATCATCGCTATACATGACTTATTGAGTTTCTCGACGCTGACGAATTATACAGCAGCTGCTGTCCTGTTTGCATTGCCGCTTGGCAGGTACGGTTCTTCAAGACTTTGGTGACTGCAAGGGTCCAGATCACTGTCTGCTATTCTTTCTGTTGGTGCCCATGATGATGTTGAAGATGAGGAGCAGGATGACGATGATGAAGATATGATGGCGGTGATGATAATGGCGATGACGATGATAATGATGATGTTGACTACAACGACAGTGATGACGGTGATGACGACAACGACGAAGAAGATGATGACGACGACCATGGTGGTGATGACTTCGACAACGACAATGATGAGGAGGACGACAATGATGACGAAGATGACGATAATTTTGATCAGTAGACAGTTTAGCAGACATATGATATATGCAGCGCGTTTCTTAGCTAATTGAGTCGTTCAGCGACTTTCGGGGCATTTTTCACAAGAAACCGTAGGTTCTGCTGCAGCCGTTAAAACGTCACATAACAAAAGGCAGAGGAAGCTTTAACTATGTCGACTCTGACGAATGCCTTTGACCTTTGTCCTTTCGTCAGTTTATTTTCGTTTCTTCGTTCCTTCTTTTCTAGAGTTTTCGTCCTTTCTATAGACTGGCATGCCTGTCGGCTGTTACATGCCAAAATGCCAAAGGACATTGTGCATTGTGAAAAAAAAAGAAAGAAAAAGAAAAGAAAAAGATAAAATGTTATGGCATCTTTTCTCCACATGGTAATATGAGAACTATCGCGCGCTCTCCCTCCCCCCTCTCTCTCTCTTTCCCTCTCTCTCCCTTCCTCCCCCCTCTCTGTGTTTTATTTATTTTGTGAAATGCGAAAAGGTCACTGGATTAAAAAGGCCCGTTGAATGGACAGATCCGTTTCTTAGTACTGTTGAGATGGCCCAACAAATTGCTGCAGCTGAAAAACACGCTGCATCGCCCTGTGGTAGGGACTGCCATTCACTTTCTCTGTGGATACAGTGTTTGGAATGACTACTGTCGTATAGCACTGACTGACTGCGTAGACACAGCGCTACTGTCCACACATCTATCAGCGATATCAGCGATACAAACCCGTCGTGGTCTTTCGGGAATGTGAAAGTGTTGGTTTAGTTTTCATCCTCAGTAAATTCACTTCACTTTCAGCTTGCTTAATAAGGCATCAGAACGCACAGCAAATTCCATATGTACCACAGTAGCAAAAACCTCTGGGGAGAGCGTGACAGCAGAAGGTCCTCAGAAGTGAAGACCCCCCTCAAGCAAGTGTTTCGGTCCTGAACTCCGCACACTCTAGGGGGCCCGGGCCGCATCTAGCTCATGACTTGTGGATACCGCTCTGCTATCGCAATTAGATCCTAAGCCGGTGCAAACACCGTAGGCACTGGTATGGTCTTGAGCTTTTGCTTGGGGATGTTGAGGAGAAAACAATGGGATGTACTTTGCGCCTGAGATGTTTCTGTGTATTTACCCATCATGATAGTTTATACAACGAAGCTTTAGCATTAGGGAATGAGCAGGACTAGACGGTCGACAAGTTCCATTTTACGTTTGAAATGAAAGGAAATATGCAGAGAAAATAGCTTGCATCTCATACATTATTTGTTCCGCGATATTTAAATCGACCTAAAATTATCAGCAGTATCATTAACACTAGATTTGCACAAATTATCTCGACAGTTCATTGATTTTTATGAACAAATTGTCCGACAACCTCAAAATCCAACAACACAATGCCGTGATAAATCTGTGTTTGCACCAATGGCACAACTACATTGCCTGTGTTTCTCAGTAGAGAATAAATCATTGTTCTCATGACATGTATTGATTTTTCATTTGGAATTTTGTTTATAACTGTTTTGTTTTTCCACTTGGTTTACGGATGTTCGAAGAAAAAAGAATCCTACTTGAAAAGGAGGGACTGTTACAGTATTAAAACAGTGACTGACACCAGATTTCCATAAAATTAATTAATCAGTTGACTGACAACAAATCTGTACGGAACTCAACGACGCGTCGATTGATCTTTGTCGTTCTGTGTGTCTGCGGTTGGGAATAAAGGGAAAGGTAAGACAGAATTTACACTCTCCCTTAGCCTCTTATTTCTCTGTGCACGGGCGCCAGCAATGTTAATGCACGTACACGAGTACTTGTGCGTCTCTGTATGTTGTCTGAAACCGAATCAGACAACTTTGATTAGACTTTGGAATTTAAAGAAGATGTACAGGACATTTCGTGGAGCCTGTTTGAAGGATTTATTACGATCGGAAGGTTTGGTTTTTATTTTTGGGACTGGGTGGTCCTTTTGATAGAGCCGCAGACTCAAGATGTGATATCACGAGTTCAATCCCAGCCCGCAACATGCAAAATTGGCCTTTTTGCTGCCCGTCTTGGTGTTTCTATAACACTTGGTCTTTTTGCTGCCTGTCTTAGTGTTTCTATAACACTTGGTCTTTTTGCTGCCTGTCTTAGTGTTTCTAAAACACTTGGTCTTTTTGCTGCCTGTCTTAGTGTTTCTATAACACTTGGTCTTTTTGCTGCCTGTCTTAGTGTTTCTATAACACTTGGTCTTTTTGCTGCCTGTCTTAGTGTTTCTAAAACACTTGGTCTTTTTGCTGCCTGTCTTAGTGTTTCTATAACACTTGGTCTTTTTGCTGCCTGTCTTAGTGTTTCTATAACACTTGGTCTTTTTGCTGCCCGTGTTAGTGTTTCTATAACACTTGTGGTGATGTCATCTTAGTTTTTCGTAGGTCCCTTCTTGCCAACACCCACCCCCACCCCCACCCCACCCCCACCCCCACTTCGAAATCATGCCACAGCATGGGTTTTGTGGTGACTCATGAAGCCTGCCAAATCATTGCTGGCAGGTGTGGTAAGAGCGCATATGGAACCGTCTGATTGTTATAATTACAATATTTATATAGCGCAAAATCTTGATAAAATCAAATCTAAGCGCTGAAACAGACACACACACACTCTTGAACAAACTCCAAACACCATATGCTAGTAATGACTGTGTAAACAGTAGGTGATCTTATTGATCGTAGCTTTTGATAAACAAATATATTATGTTTACTTATTTTGAACAAAATTTACCATCAGTTTATAGACACTGCATTTGTACTTTCTGGGCAGATGTATTGACAATCGATTTGTAATAAATGTGATTGACAAGTTTGTGATAGCTTTGTGGGTCAGCCTGTCAACAGATTTATTGACAACAGGATCACACAAAATGTACTGACGCATCAACTGCCACCGGATTTGTACGCAGTTTATCGACGGATTGATTGGTTCCTGTCCTCCTGGGGTTTGGAGTGTGTGTGTGTGTGTGTGTGTGTGTGTGGTGTGTGTGTGGTGTGTGTGTGGTTGTGTGTGTGTGTGTGTGTGTGTGTGTGTGTGTGTGTGTGTGTGTGTGTTGTGTGTGTGTGTGTGTGTGTGTGTGTGTGTGTGTGTGTGTGTGTGTGTGTTGTGTGTGTGTGTGTTTGTGTGTGTGTGTGTGTGTGTGTGTGTGTGTGTTGTGTGTGTGTGTGTGTGTGTGTGTGTGTGTGTGTGTGTGTGTGTGTGTGTGTGTGTGTGTGAGGGGGGGTAATTGACATAGAGATTAAATTTTACTGTTCGTCTGGTGCATGCTTGCACATGAATATAAATGTGAGTGCTCGTCTGTCTGTCTTTGTTCAACGGAAACAGAGAAGACAATAGTAGAATTTGGAATTTATACTGAAAATCTCTTGCAGCGTTCCCTCACGGGTGTCTGAATGTTTTTTTCCACTTGGATTCATCACACTCAGATTCTACCATATGCGCCCCACCCAAATCTTCCAGCAGGGATCTGGTAGACATTGGTAGACCATATTGATTGCTGGGCTGGATGGTTCAGTTGGTAGACTCGTGGGCTGAAGGTTTAACAGCTTGAATTCCCTCAGTTCCCTCACATAATGTAAAAGCAAGCTTATTTGCTGCCCACCTTAATGCTTCATTCATTGTGATAATGTTAGCCTAGGCGTGTATTGGTCACATCTGAAGTCAGGATTTTGAACATTTCAAGACGTGTGGCTGATAATTGCAGGTTCGTTTATCTATCTATCTATCTATCTATCTATCTATCTATCTATCTATCTATCTATCTATCTATCTATCTATCTATCTATCTATCTGTATATTTATTTATTTATTTATTTTATGTTGTGGACGACATATGACACTGTCCGCAGTGAATCTATGTTGAACAGCTTCTACTTCCAGTTTCATTTGTGAGGCCAACATCATAGCTGCACATGGAAATGAAATATCAAGAATGCCGCAGTGTATAAACAGACTGAGTTTGGAGTTCGTTAAAAGAGGGATTCGTGGCACTCGGACAGTTCCATATGCGTTCCATCCAAATCTGCCAGCAATTGTCTGACAGACTCCCCGACTGTGTGCAAAATCCTGTGCGCTGGCAAGGTCTCGAAATATGGAAGGGGGAGAACGGGATCTATGAGATACTGACGCCACCAGAATGATGGAAGCAGTAAGATGGGCAGCAAACAGGCCAGTTTGTGATGTTGCAGGCTGGGATTGAATTGCGGTTGTAATCATCATTTAGTGTGTCTTGGGCAATGTCGCATGGCGGAGCCCATCTCTCTCCATGCCAGACCACAGCCGACGTCCTCCATCTAGGTGGTTCGCCTTGGTCTTGAACACATAGCCGTTGAGTTCCTTGAGGAACTTCGTCCGCCTTGGCCGGTAACCTGCATCGTGGAGGTTATTCGCCCAGTGATGCAGCGTTAACATCACCCCCTCACGTGGTTTGGCACGCCTGCTGAGGCGAGGTCCCGGGATGTGGCGCTTGGAGCCAGCACGTGAGAGATTTAGAGGATGGACGAGGACCAGTGATGCCCGTCCACCCTACCAGGTAGAGTGCAGCAGCCAGACATCAAAGGTACTACCTCTATCCAGAGCCCCCTACACCTCAAGATGAGATGAGATGCTTCCGCAAACTCCTTGGTATCTCGTACAAAGATCATATAACCAATAAGGAAGTGAAAACCTGAATCGAAAACGCCATCGGGCCGTATGAAGACCTCCTGACTTCAGTGAAAAGACGCAAACTGAGGTGGTACAGCACGTCACATGATCATCTGGACTGGCAAAGACCGTCTTGCAGGGAACAGTTCAGGGAGGGAGACGAAGAGGCAGACAGAGAAAAAGATGGGAAGACAATATCAGAGAGTGGACTGGCCTTGAATGGAACATCATTCTGCGGAAAGCTGAGGACCGTGAGGAGTGGAGGAAGTTGATTGCAAAATCTTCAGTGGTGCCCCAACGGTCAACCAGACTACGGGACTGATGATGATGATGATGAGGCTGGGATTGAACTCGACATATCAATCTTGAGTCCAAAAGAACCAAACAGTCCGTGGTGAAAAAGCAGATGGTGCAAAGTATCCTTTACGTTTTTAGGGCTCTGGTATGAATTTCGTTGGGCATGATTTATTTGTTGTTCATCTGGTTATGTATTTGTTCACTTATTATTCCAGTGGATTTGCCATGTAAAATTTGGGACTGCTTTCCTCATGGAGACCACGTCACAGGAGTGCAGTACCATCCAACCCCCCCCCCCAACCCCCGTTTCTGTATGCGTGTACTTCTGTTTACCTCATCATCATCATCATCATCATCATCATCATCATCATCATCATCATCATCATCATCATCATTTGCCTTGCTGCATGACGTTGGCGAACATGGCCATCCACACGAATCGGTCTTTCGTCGCTGCAAGCATATCTCCTTCCTTTATTGTCCCCACCCAATCTGCAAGATTGTGTAAAAAGTGCTCAAATTTTTCTTGCCTCATAAAATGTCCTGTAAATGTTGCTTGTCTTTTCCTGATCTTCTTCATTAATGTTCTCTCTCTCTCTCTCTCTCTCTCTCTCTCTCTCTCTCTCTCTCTCTCTCTCTCTCTCTCTCTCTCCTCTCTCTCTCTGTGCTTCTTTCAAGATTGTCTCGTTTGTTTTCTTTGCTGTCCACAGTTTTTGTGGCGTCTCCCTTCGCCAAGTCAATCCCTTCTTCGAGCATATAAGGCATTTATTGTAACATCTGTGCCAGAAGATGTACTCCTCGCTCTCCATGATCGCCACCATTTGGCTCGCGACTGCTAAGCAGCTGACCTTCATATCTGGAGGTCCTTCTAAATCCATCACCTGGGGACACGCTGAGTTTCGTATGGTAGCCACACTATAACTGTAGTGACCTTCTGTTTACCCATGAAAGTCAATTTTTTTGCCAGGACAACTCACTCCTTTCTTGCCAGGGACCTTTAACGTGCGCTGAATGCATGCTGCCCACAGGACCACCGTTTATAATCTCATTGAAAGACTATCACCTAGACCTAGAGTATAGTTTAAGATTTAGTGGAGAAGGGAGAAACAAATCCTTGTTCAATCCGTGATTCGAACGCGAGTTTCTCACATCCTGAGCAGGTACTTTGACCACTAGGCTACACACACACACACACACACACACACACACACACACACACACACACACACACACACTACACACACTACACACACACACACACCACACACACACACACACACACACACACACACTTTCTCTCTCTCTCACTCACTCACTCTCACAGAGAAACATAGAGAGAGAGAGAGAGAGAGAGAGAGAGAGATTACACACACAGAGACACAGATATACACACAGAGACACAGATACACACAAACACAGACACACACACACACACACTCAAACACACACACACACACACACACACACACACACACACACACACACACACACACACACACAGAAGCATTCCACCGACTTCATTCCTCTGCTCTCGTTGCACGTTAACTCTCTTGTTGTCATGGTAATCAGGTGATTCTGAGATTGCCAACGTCTTGTGGGGGACAGTTCTAAAGCAGTGATTAAAATGCAAAAGCGTTCCCACCCCCGCTTGCATGTCTCCTTGGTGCGTGTTCGGTCATCGCATGTTAGCATTATACAGTTAATGGTCATATGAGATTTCTGGTGTTTGTGTGTGTGTGGTGTGTGTGTGTGTGTGTGTGTGTGTGTGTGTGTGTGTGTGTGTTGTGTTGTGTTGTGTTGTGTTGTGTGTGTCTGTGTGTGTGTGTCTGTGTGTGTCTGTGTGTGTGTGTGCGCGCACGCGCGTGTGCGTGTGTATGTACGGATATTGTGTGTGTGTCTGTGTGTGTGTACGGATGTTGTGTGTGCGTGCGTGTGCGTGTGCGTGTGTATGTACGGATATTGGTGTGTGTGTGTGTGTGTGTATGTGTGTGTGTGTGTGTGTGTGTGTGTGTGTGTGTGTGTGTGTGTGTGTGTTGTGTGTGTCTCTCTCTCTCTCTGTGTCTGACTGTGAGAACAATGAGTGAATACGATTTTTTAACATTTTATTGGTAGATCTTTGCAGACCATGATCACAGGTTGAAGACTAGCGGTAGCATAAGTATGGAAGGTAAAGCTCCAACATTAAACTGACACAGACAGACCAAAAAAGTGCTTGAAATCAATACTTTTTGAGGGAGTTGTGTAAACAGCATTATCTCCAGAACTTCTGACAATATTTAAAGTATGTTTTCACAGGTGTGACAGTCACCATTCTCGTCCATGCGTATCAAGTCATTTCAACCAGAGCTCCTTCAAGGTAACGTGACCTTGAGTACTGCACACAATCTTCTTCAAGATTACAGTGACCTTGAGTAGTGCACACAATCTTCTTCAAAGTTACAGTGACCTTGACATGTACAAAATCTGGATTTTCCGGAATAGTTTCTGTGTAAAAAGAAATGGCAATTTTCGAATGGCTTGGATTGTGTGACCTGTCTTGTTTCATTTCCAGAACTGTGAAATGAGAATTGCTTTGCTTTCATTCTCTCCCACCAGAAAACATTCCGCTGACGTTTGTTCTTCTGCTCTCACTTTCATTGCACTTTCCTTGTCCTCATGGTAATCAGGTGTTTTCGATTTTGCCAGCGTCTCGTGGGAATCAGTTTAACAACAAATAATTAAATACAAAGGCGTTACCTCCTACGCATACCCAGCTGTGCGAACGTATTTGTCGAATGTGAGTGTTATTTATAGGAGGATGATAGTGTGGTGAGGAGGGGAGAGGGAGAGAAGGAATGAGAGAAACGTGAACGAACTCTTTTATTATTTTTTTCCACCCTGTCCTAGTCTGTGGCCGCTTCTATGTCATTACCTGAACGCCGCTCTTTTTCGGCTGTCGAACACAACTCATAATTCACCAGAGTGAGGTCATCTTGCGAGCAAGGTACGAAAGGCCACAGACGCTTGGACAAATGTTCACATGCACAGTGCTATGAAAATGAGAACAGAGAGAGAGAGAGAGAGCGTTGGGGGGGGGGGGGGGGGATTGGGAGGATTAGCGATAGCGATAATGCACCTGGTCAAGACATGAAAACTGGAGGGAAATAGAGCATTAGGTCCACCCAGGGAGAAAATATTGGACGGATTTGCGGAGTGGATGAAGACAGAAAGGGTGGGAAATGTACTTGCATCGACAGAAGATAGACTAGTGTGGAGGGCCATGATCGCCAACGCCATGCGGCAGGACACATGATGATGATGATGATGACGACGACGATGATGATGATGATGATGCTGTGGAGTTCCGTTTCGGATTGAGACTGCGTGATTGTAGGCCCTACTCTACGCTTTTATGGATATAGTCTGGTGTCTCCAGGCCCGGGAGATACAGACACTTGTGGTGCTGGTCAGTAAAATTTTAGCAGCAAGTTCAGGGACACATCCTTAAAGTGGATGACACCCCACTGTGTAATTCCCGTTTTAACGAGCCCATAGGACCCTTACATCTGGTAGGAGTCAGTAAGGACAGAAAATTCTCTCTCTCTCTCTTTTTTTTTTTCGGGGAGGGGGGGGGGGTTTGAACTGATAGAGGCTCGAACCCGCAGTCTGACTGTTAGTAGTTCATTGCACTAGCCACCTCACCACTTTGCTCATTACGTGAAACAAGTTAATTACTGAACGCTAGTTGCATTAGCTGAGGTCAGTGAGACAGAAATCAAACTGTTTTGATTGCTTATTTGTTTCTGTGCAGGCGTGTGGGTAAGGGAAAATTGAAACAAAACGAAATTGCGTTAAAACTGAAATTTAGAAAGAAAAAAGAGGCAAACGGTATTTTGCATTTTGAAAATTTTATGTTTGTTTATTTGTTTATTGATGATGATGATGATGGTTGTTGTTGTTGTTGTTGTTGTTATTTTTGGTTGATGTTTTAACTTGCTTCAACACAGACACATCACTATTTACTTCTTTATGTATCTATTTCTGTATTCATATATTGTTATTTATTAATGTATTTTTCATTCATTTATCTATTCATTACTTTTCATATTTCTTTTAATTCTTTGTAGACTTTATCAATGATATCATATTTATTTACTTCTTTGGTTATTTTTCTTGTATGTATTCATTGCTTTTCATATTTCTTTTAATTTTGTTGTAGACCTAATTAAATGATCACCGAGGTTAACATCATGGCTACACATGAAAATGCAATACCACGGATGTCTGGATGTATAAACACACACAAAACACCACACTGAGATTGTGCGAGGTGTCTTTTTTCTGTTTCAAGAAGCCCTGAAAAGAGTTCCTGCTTTGCTTTCATTTCCTCCCATCGCAAATTTTCCGCCGACATTAACCCTTTCACACCTCACACCCCCTATCCTTAAATTTCCTGGAGGGTGAGGGAGTTGTAAAGATGTGTGTATCATAAAACAAACAAGATTGCATTCCAGTTTGGAATCCGATCAGAAAGAATTGGTGACGCATGGACAGTTTTATATGTGTTCCTCAGAATCTGCGAATAATGATGTCGTAGACTGTAGCAGAGCTGTGGTCTCTTGGTTAGAGAACCTGCTTACCATTTCAGAGGAATCAGGTTCAACTCCTCTTCCTGGATTAGCCAGGTTTTTTTGTTCTTGTTTTTTTTTTCCCTTTATCCTCAGTCAGATCTTGAGTAGAGGTCTAGGTGCTAGCTTAGCGTCTTCGGGAGTTTGGAGTACGAGAGAGACGTATGAAATAATAGGCTGATACCACCAGAATGATGGAAAGATTGAAACGGACAGATAACAGGCCAGTTGTTGTTTTTTTTAATGTTGCGGGCTGGGATTGAACTCGAGATATCAGATCTTAAACCCACGGCTCTTAGATAGAAAGAAAGAAGCCTCACGTAAAATATTTCGTCTGTATCATGTATTTAACGCTCTTTAAAATGCCCACAACAATGGTGTGTGCATCATCCACGGAGCGCATTTTGAAACAAACTGGCAACATTTCGTGTGTACATTATGTATTTTGGTGTGAGCCAACATTAACAAAATTGGCAACAGTTGTTTGTGTATCATGCATTTAATGCACTTTGAAAAAGTCGGCGAAAAGGAGTTGTCCTTGCAAATAGTATAAATATATATATGAATCCGCTTTGCCCGTAAACAGAAATGCCCACAAACAGGTGGGATGGAAAGTGGGGGTGGATTGGGTGAGAGGGGGGGGGGGCACTTCGAATGATTCACTCTCTCATGCATAGCAGTCCCAACTTTCAGACGGAAAATCTGTTGTGTCATGATGGGTTGATACAATACAATACAATACAATACAATACAATACAATACGATACGATACGATACAATATAATACAATACAATACAATGCAATGCAGTATAATGCAACACAACGCAACACATTGCAGTGCAGTGCAGTGTAGTGCGATGCAATGCACTACACTACACTACACTACACTACACTACACTACACTACACTACACTACCTACTACACTACACTACACTACACTACACTACACTACACATATGTTCTGGCGTCAACCATGCCCGAGAGATAGAGAGAGCTGCGCTGTTGGTCTGAAGATTTGAGCAACACCTTCAATGACACATCTGTGAAGTGGATATGCGACTTGAATGAATGATTTTAGTTTTCGCCGTGAGGCATCAGCGATCTGCACTTTAATAATAATAATAATAATAATATTACAATATTATATAGCGCAAATCTTGATAAAATCAATCTAAGCGTGAAGCAGACACACACGCACGCACGCACGCACGCACGCACACGCACACACACACACACACACACACACACACCCACACACACACACACACACACACACACGCAGGCTATAAATGGGAGAAAGAATAAAAGAATACGGCTAGGACGAAATATCCCACAGTGATTCTGACAGGACAAAAGGAATTCGAACCCACAACCTTCCGATCAGAAGTCACAATGTTGTAATGATCCATAAAAATGGTGATTGTAGCGGTGTCTGCTGTGATGTGGAGATTGTGCGATAGGGCTGTAATATTCGCATCCGTTGAAAGCATATCCTGGCCTGAACCAGGCCTTAGAAATACAGTCACCTGCAGTGTTAGCCAGGATATGTTTTGAGCAGCAGCCTGAATAACGTATCAGTGAAAAGGGTAAGACTCGTCTGTGTGGTCTCAATCTACCAAGATACATGTACTCGACTGTGTGATCCCAGTATTTCCAATAATCCTACAGCACACTTAACCTTTGACTCCCGCCCCCTATTTATCAACTGCAAAATCTTAACCTTTTGACTCCCTCACCTTGTCCACCAGCTTCCCGCTGGAAGTTGGTGGATAGGATGAGGGAGACATAAGATTAAGATTTTGCTTTGCTGTCATCGCTGTCAAGGTGGGATACTGGTGGACAGGGTGCAAGAGTCAAAGGGTTAACTCTTAATAAGAGCTGTGGATTTTGTTGCACTGGTCACTTCTCTGTGCACCCCTTTTTCGGTTTCTCCATCACACGGCACCTGTGACGTTAGTTATATGGAATTCATTCTGAGCGCGGAGACGTCATCTTGAGAAATTGAAACTGTAACTGTGACAGCTGGCCTTGTTTTCTTCCTTTCTTCCTTTCAGAATTTCGCTCCATTTCTTTTATTTTCTTTCTTCTAGGTTTTCCTTCCACGTTTCTGCACTTTCTTGTTATTTATTTATTTGTTTTATTATCTATTTATTTATTTATTTTATTTTATATTTTATTTTTTTATTTTTGTTTATTCATTCATTCATTCATTTTGTCCTTTTTTTTCTCATGTTTTCCTCTTCCATTGTCAACTGCTTTCTTTCTGCCAGACTTCTCTCCATTTCTGTTTACTGTTTTCATCCAGACTTCTCTCCATTTCTGTTTACTGTTTTCATCCAGACTTCTCTCCCATTTCCCATGATGTTTGTCTGGAGTTTGGAATTTGTTCAAGAGGGATTCAGCGTACTCGGACAATTCCATACGCGTTCAACCCAAACCCGGCACACTCTCTGACCCTGCGTAAAATCCTATGCGCTTGCAAAGTCTTGAAATGGGGAGTGGTGGAAAAGGGAACTATGAAACATGAAGCTGACATAACCAGAATGATGGAAACTTTAGGACAGGCAAGAGGAATGTTCTGAGCTTGCAATTCTGTGCCTTGTGGCTGCGTCTACGCTAGCTGAATGGGTAGCGCAAACTGAGTTGGATTTGAGAAATTCTACATGGGAGATGACTCCGTGACTCAAGAGTTATGTTGCTTAGTTAATATTTAGGACAGGCTGGAATGAAACTCAATACATCAGATCTTAAACCTACGGTTCTGTCAAAAGAACCAGCCAGTCCTCGAGTGTCGGAAGTCTCTGCCATTGACCTGGTTGACGTACAGACAGAGATCCTACCTTTTAGTCTGATTGGAGTGTAGCTGGAGGGAAAGAAGAAACGGACTGTGCGTATAACCCCATTCAGAGTTGGGGAAAGTAAAGCGTCAAGGAAGAGAAGATGGGAACCGCTGTTATGGTGGTGGCCTCGAGAAAGGCGGAAGTTTCTACCATTTCATTTTCCATCGACCTTAGGGTTACGCGACAGTCTTTACCTTAAATCAACCCCCCAGTTTTCCTTTAGGATTTTTTTGCCTTAGGAATTTTCTCCATCTCCTACCACTTTTCACTTTCTTTCCAACTGGTAATGTCGTCTGCCGTTCTATCTTGACGTCATGTCTTTTCCGTCTAAAGCACACATCTCTTTCAGTTGGACTGGATCGGCCTGGGTTTATGTTGGTTCAGTGTATTTCTCTTTATCTCGTTATATCATATTTCTCATTTTATTTATCTGCTTATTTTATTTGTTTTGTTTGTTTGTTTGTTTCTTTGGTTGGATATCTGTTTATTTCATCATTCATTTATTCATATTCATTGATCACAACGGAATTTATGGGTCGGCTTGGGAATAGTTACATTCTATTTTATTTGTTAATTTACTTTTCTGAGATGTGTGTGTGTGTGTGTGTGTGTGTGTGTGTGTGAGTAGAGAGAGAGAGAGAGAGAGAGAAAGAGAGAGAAAGAGAGAGAGGGGGAGAGAGAGAGAGAGAGAAATGTGGGATGCCTTCCTCGGAGAAAGTACACGTCGCCATAGTACGGCGCCATCCGTATTTGTCTTGTTCTGTAAGCGTGTACTTTTGTTTACCCAGAGATTTTGTTCTACAGGGTTTTTACAAGAGATAACTGTGTTTGCTGCTGTAGAATCTTGTAACAAGCGCTAAGTGCGAGTTGCACACTGGACTGCAGGTTATCGTTTTATCCGAAAGACTAGCACCCATACAATCACGAGTGAGTGTTGAGGAGGGGAGTTGTATATATATATATATATATATATATATATATATATATATATATATATATATATATATATATATATATATATATATATATATCCACTTTCACGCAGCAACTGTAGAATTTTCCATAGTAAAAATCTGTAAGAAAAAAAATCACTTTCACACGTACACAAAACCGCTATAATTTTGCTTGGCAGGGATCTTTAGAAAAACTAAAGATTTTCACTCGGTAACTGAAAAGTTTTCCAGGTCAATAATCTGTGCGCTAAATTTACTTTCGCACGGCATTTAAAGAGTTTTCCATTGCAAAAATCTAGAATCCACTTTCACACAGATTTTTCATGGCAAAAATCTGTAGAAACAACCCAGTATCACAAGGCAGCTAAAGAGCATTCTGTGCCAAAAATCTGTAGACAAAGGGGAAAATACTTTCACACAGCTACTAGAAAGTAGTTCCTTCAGCAAAAATCTTTGGAAAAGAGCTACTTTCACACGGCAAATAAGGACTTTTTCCCAGTAGAAATCCGTAGAATAAATCTCCTTTCACATAGGAGCCAAAGAATTTTCCATGGCAAAAAGTCTGTAGAAAAAAATCACTTTAACAGGTTATAAAAATACCACGCATACAGTAAAAGAAAAAAAAAGAAGTAAAAGAGAAAGAAAAAAAGCGCCATATTGTGGTGACGTTGTTTCCCCGGGCAGAGCGACCTACATTTCAATCTTTTCTTTACCATTTTCCTTTCTTTCACGCAGAATTCTATCCCGTGCTTTCCCATCTCCTTCTTTCATCCTGGTAATGGCGTCTTGCTGTTCCATCCGGGTGTCTTGTCTCTTCCTCTAAGGCACGCAACTCTTCCTCTTGCTGCAAAGTACTTAGAGACTGCGGGAAAGTTGGTCTGGGCTGTAATAGTATATATTACTGTCCTATTCAGTCCGTCCATCTGTCTGACCGTCTGTTTCTGTGTATCTGTCTGTTTTGTCTTTCTGCACCACCACAACCCCGCCTCTCACTCTCTCCTCTCTCTCTCTCTCTCTCTCTCTGTCTGTCTGTCTGTCTGTCTGTTTCAGTAATGTATTTTTTTTTAATAACATTCTAAAGTCTGAACTAACATGTTCTCTCTCTCTCTCTCTCTCCTCTCTTCTCTCTTTCTTTCTGTCTGTTTCAGAATTGTATTTTTTGAATAAAATTCTGAAGTCTGAACAAACACATGTTCTCTCTCTCTCTCTCTCTCTCTCTCTCTCTCTCTTCTCTCTCTCTCTCTCTCCCCTCTCTTTCTCTCTCTTTCTCTCTCTCTCTCTCTTTGTCTCTGTCTCTGTCTGTCTGTCTCTCTCTCTCTCTCTCTCTCTCGTTGCAAGTAGGCTAGCAACAGAAGATACATGTTAATTGGCCTGCGTCTTAATATTACACGATATTAAACGTTGGAAACTAAGGTTTCACTTCATTTTAGTTCTATGCCGATGTCTGCCTGTTTTGTCTGCCTGCTTCTTATTTCTTTAAAATGTAAGGTTTCGGTGATTTCAAGGTTTTGAGGGTACTGGTGCTGTCGATATGTCCATGTGATTGCTGTGTAATGTAGACCTCTTTTGGTTGGGGATGGATCTAGAAAAGGCATGATATATGCTTACATCATGCTCTTGTGAATAATTTTTCTTGTTCTTCTCCCTGTCCGTCCGTCTGTCTGTCTGTCTGCCTGTCTCTCTCTCTCTCTCTCTCTCTCCGTCTCTCTCTCTCTCACTCACTCACTCACTCACTACTCACTCACTCACTCACTCACACACACACGTGAGTGCGTGCGCGCGCACACACACACACAGATTGAGAGAGAAGAGAGAGAGAGGAGAGACAGACAGACAGACAGAAAACAGACAGAGAGACAGAGAGAGACGAACAGACAGACAGAAGACGAGAGACAGAGAGAGACAGACAGACAGCACAGACAGACAGACAGAGAGAGACAGAGAGAGAAGACGACAGACAGACAGAAGAGGAGAGACGAGAGAGCAGCAGCAGACAGACAGAGAGACAGAGAGAGACAGACAGAGCAGACGACAGAGAGACAGAGAGAGAGAGAGACAGACAGACAGACAGACAGACAAGACAGAGAGACAGAGAGAAGAGACAGACAGAAGAAGCGACAGACAAAAGCAGAAGAGAACAGACAGAGACAAAAGACAGACAGAGACAGAAGAAAGACAGACAGAAGCAGACAGACGAGAGACAGAGAGACAGAGAGAGAGATTTTAGATTTAAGATTGTTTATTCATATAGGCCACAGCCCCTTAGAAGGGAAATACACGTTACAACAAAATGGATTATCACCATAACATCACACAAGTAGCAACACTTCAAATTTCAAATGCTCTATACAAATAAATGACTAATAGTTTTATGATTCTTTCATTTGTTGATGACATTATCAAAATAAAGGTCTTCTAATGTACTTAGGGGAAATGAATTGTTCTCTAATTTCTTTCAACACTGAACAAAAAAGCACAAGCTGAACTTCATCTTCTTTCACTTTTCGACATAATGGACAAAACATATTATGAAACGAAGTTTGTCTATAACGATAATGGTATATCTGATATCCCGGACCTGATGTTTATCAGTATGCAAAGATAAATAAACAGGAACACAATAAAAATGTAAATGGTCGTAAGAGCTATGCACATCGACTCTATTACTTCCTGAACCACATTTTTGCTGCGCACAGTCAATTAATCTTTCATGAAAACACGGGGTAAACATATTGATATCACCTGCATCCTGGTTCATCCACACAACGTCAAAACCATATTCATACACTTTTATTCTCACACCAGTCACCCAATTTTTCATATCTCTAGCAAGTAGCATCCAATTCAGACAGAGGCTTTGTAAAGCAGTCGGTGTGTTTCTGTTTGTGTTAACTTGAGAGGGGAGGCAGAGAGCGAAAGAGAGAAAGAAAGAAAGAAAGAAAGAAAGAAGAGAGTATATTCGTTCGTTATTTCTTTTGACGTCTATTCACGCATGTGCTTTTAGACGAAAGAAAAGTATTAGAAATGAATGGACAAATATATAGAAAAATACAAAGAGAAATATATAAATAAATAAATAAATAAATAAATAAATAAATAAATAAATAAGATAAAGAGGTGCCTGTGGGTCGGATGAATCTATGAAGCCATAAAGGCATTGTACTATATAAGGTAACATCATACCATTTAACGTGTAGCAAAAAAGCATTCACAACTTTAGAACAGTTAGGCTTCATCAGTTTGTGTAAGGTTGCGCGCGTGTGTGTATGCGTGCGTTGGTGTATGTGGTGTGTGTGTATGCGCGCGTGTGTGTGTGACAGAGGGAGAGAGAGAGAGAGAGAGAGAGAGAGAGAGAGAGAGCGAGCACATAATTATATCCCCTATCCCTACCCCACCGCAGCAGAGACAGAGAGAGAAACTGCATATATATCCCATACCCCACCCCACACCAGCTCGTTGATTTTACTATCCACACTTTTCAACGTCATTGTAATGAGAGAAACCTTTACTTCTGGTGAGACATTAACACCTCGGTCATTAGCCAGTGAAACACTGGCGGTTTTTATGGGAATATTTAACTACTGTGACGTGTTTAGTCGCAGTCTTACAGAATCTGCCGTGATTATCTGGAATCTCCTTACTTTGGAGTCAGTTCAAGAACTCCAAACACCGAACTCTGCTTTAGCGAATGTTGTGTTGTAACGCTTATGCAATCATCTGTGCGCCAAGACGCTTAATTATTCAAGCTCATCTCGACCGGAAGATGGTATGTGTCTGTGCATCTGTCTGTCTGTCTGTCTGTCTGTCTGTCTCTCTCTCTCTCTCTCCTCTCTCTCTCTCTCTCTCTCTCTTTCTCAGAGTTCCGAGTTCTTTCTCTCTGTCTGTAATAATTTTTTTCAAACTTTTTTTTTCTAAATTTGATTTAAACAAAGTAATTCAAATGCAAACTTTCAATTAATACAAAAATTCATGCTCTTGAATAAATGTATACATTTGAATGGAGCAAAAATATAACATGAAAAAAAAAGTCAATATACATGGGATGATCGTTAATAAGTCAGATTCGCAATCATGTTTCATAAGTGCATGTGTGGTAAAACTGTGTCAGCAAGAATTTCTCAGGTGTTTCTGGGTTAATCTTTACCAGTTTAGGATTAAAGTTGTAGATCCTTGAGAACCCGCGAACGCGAAAGTTTGGAAGTCATGGCACCTAGGTCAAGGTCACGCAGAGCACAGAAGTGCCTAAAATCAATACTTTTTGAGAATGATGTGCGAACAGACTTTCTAAGAAACTTCTTATATCGATTGCATTCTGTTTCTATTTGGTGTGACAGTTTTAAATCTTGTCTTTCCTACCCAGTCAAGTTTAATTTCACCTTACGCTTCTAAAAAGTCACAATGACCTTGAGAAGTACAAAATAAGGATTTTCTGTATCGTTTTTGTATGAAAAAAGGGAGACTGTCAGAATGGCTTAGCCATTTTGTTTGTTTACTTGTACATTATTATTATTGTTATTATTATTGCTATTATTATTATTATCATCATCATCATCATTACTGCGACTACTACCACTGCTACTACTACTTTATGTTATAGGAAACTGAAATAAGAAGTGGCAGCATGTGACAGATGTACAAACTCTCCATCGAGCTTTTTGGACAGGTTATGAGATCATGGGGGTAATTGGAGTTGGAAGGTGGAGGTGATTTTAGCAGAATGGAGGTAGGGGCGGGGGGAGAAGAGGTAGTGCATCAGGAAATGGAGATCTAAAGAAAAGAAGAAAAATCCGAATCAAAAACAGCCACCAGCTCATTATAAGGCTTGTCAACATTTTTCTGTTCTTTCCGACCTTTTCCTCCGTCGCTCTTTTGGGTCCATTTTCTCTGCATCGAGTGTTTGCAAACACATTCATAACCCGCCCATATCGTATCCACCACTACCGCCACCACACACCACACACACACGCGCACACACACGCACATACACACACACACACACACACACACACACACACACACACACACACACTCACTCACACACACTCACGCACGCACGCACGCACGCACGCACGCACGCACACACACACACGCACACACACACACACACACACACGCACACACACACTCACTCCCCACCCCACGCACACATACACACACACTCTCTCTCTCTCACACACACACATACATACACACACACACTCACTCACTCCACACACACACCACACACACTCTCTCTCTCTCTCCACACACACACACACATGCGCGCGCGCGCGCGCACACACACACACAAACACACACACACACACACACACACACACACACACACACATTTCCTGTTTGGACGTGATGGCGTCATTGATATATTAATGTTTATTAAAGGGGCAGTCGTCCTCTGGCGCGCTGGTAGCAATGTACATTAGGATAACAGATGAATATCTTAGAAATGAATGAATAAAGAAAGACAGACAGACAGATGGACATACGAAAAAAAGAAGAAAGAAATAGAAAGAAGGAAGGAAGAATAGAAAGAAGACAGTAAGTCAGTAATGAGGCAGACAAATAGGTAGATAGTAGATCAGACAACTGACGGACAGACAATAGGCAGACAGAAAACAGATAGACAGAAAGACAGACAGACAGATAAATAGAAGATAGATAATGTATAGTAGTAGTAGATAAGTAGAAGAAAGATGATGGTAGATAGATAGATAGATAAGATAGATGTAGATAGGTAGGTAGTAGTAGATAGTAGTTAGGTATAGATAGGTATAGTAGATAGGTAGTAGGTAGGTAGATAG
>CM060310.1:92900381-92947881 GCA_030674185.1 Monoplex corrugatus | reverse complement strand
ACACACCCCACACACACACACACCGCGCATAAATATACACACATACACAAACTCACACAATACATGAACACAGCGACACATACACACTCATAAGCAGAGCACACAACACATGAGCACACGCACACACGACTGCACAGACATAACACACACAACACACACACACACACACACACCACACACACACACACACACACACACACACACACACACACACACACACACACACACACACACACACACAACACACTGTCTCTCTCTCTCTCTCTCTCTCTCTCTCTCTTTGTGCCTCTGTCTGTCTTGTCTTTCAGGCTCGGTGGCTCTCTCTGTCTGTCTCTCTTTGTCTCTCTGTTTCTGTCTCTGATTCTCTCTCTCTCTCTCTCTCTCTCTCTGCCCCCCCCCCCCCCCCCCCATCTCTCCCCGATTTTCCCTCACTTTCTTCTTTTCTCGTTAATCTGACCTGTAAACTTCCCCACCCTTTTGTACTCCTTGAACCCAGGGTTTGAATAATGAAACCGACAGCAGTGACAGCGCTTAGAATTGACGGCGGCCTTGGTTTCCACACCAAACCTCACCCCTTCCTGAATGAATGAATAAAGTTGCCAAGATGATGGATATTTTGTTATTTGGTTATAACATGATTTGTTTAAGGGAAAGAGATGAAATGTGACAAAGAAAAAACAAACAGAAAAACAGGGTTAAAAAACACACACAACAACTCCTCTCCTCCAAAAAAACAACCAAACAAAACAACAAACAACAACAACAAACAAACGAAGAAACACACAAAAGTATTCATGTATTCTTTTCAAAATTGAGTCATAAACAAAATATGTCTGGCAATTCTAACATTTTGTCTTGTTTTGTCAAAAGATGATGCACTTTTCTCTTTTTCGTCCTCCTGAAGGCCATTTTTCTTCTATTTTTACTGCTGAGCAGGTGACACCTAACCGTCATCAAGTTACCGTGATCATATTCAGAAATATAAAAACTGTAGTTTGGTGTGTTGGACCAATGCTGTAGAAGCGAAAACTGGAAAATGTCAAGATAGAAATGGAAAGATTATGAACATCAATATTTTAGGACTAGGAAAGGTGAGATGGAAGGGAGCAGGCATGTTAACATTGGGAAAACATAAAATCATATATTCTGGTGGGGATACACACGAAAGAAGGGTAAGCATCATAATGGACAATGACAAGTCAAGGTCTGTCAGAAGATACTGTGCCATATCAGACCGTGCTTTACTTGTAAGATTGGAGGGCAAGCCATTTGAAATCATCATCATCCAAGTGTATGCACAAACAACCCCAAACTTGTAAGATTGGAGGGCAAGCCATTTGAAATCAACATCATCCAAGTGTATGCACAAACAACCCCTAGTACTGAGGAAAAAGTTGACAATTTCTCTGCAGAATTGGAGACAGCAATGGATCAATGTAAATCACAGGACATTACAATAATAGTGGGAGATTTTAATGCTTAAGTGGGACAGGAAAAAATAAATGACATAGTTGGACATCATGGTCTTGGTACAGGAAATGGAAGGGGAAAGAAACTTGTTCAGTGGGCACACGTAAATGAATACATAATAGGAAACAATCGGTTTGAGCAACTTAACAGAAAACAATTGACATGGATGAATCCAGGAGACAACACCAGAAATGAAATTGATTACATCATAATAAATAAGAGGTTTAGAAATTCTTTACTGACAGCAAAAAACATGGCAGGCGCAGACCGCAACAGTGACAATAATCCTGTAATGGGAAAAATTTGGCTGAAACTAAAAAGAAGAAAACAAACCAGAAATAACATAGAACTAAATCTCGGTCTCTTAAAGACAGATAAATCAATCGTGCAAACTTTAACGTATATGTTCAAAACAAATTCAGTGCTCTGGAAGACGTTTGGGACAGTGAGGAATAATGGAGAAATTTGAAAAGCTAGGTACGTGAAGCTTGTGAAGAAACCCTTAGAATTGAAAGAAAAGCAAAGAAGAACTGGAAAACAAAAGAAATTCTAGGCTTGATGGATGAACGAAGGAACGTAAATGGAAAAGAAGAAAAATACAGAAAGATAGATAAGGAAATGAGGAATAAGTTAAGGAAGTTTGGCTACAAACAAAGTGCAAAGAAATAGAAAACCAACACAAAACGGATCCTAACTTATGTACATAAACACTGAAGAAATTGCCCAGAGGGAAAAAAAACATGCACATCAAGTTGTTGCTTAAAATGAAAAAGATGGTAAGATTATTTTGGAAAAAGACAAAACATTAGATATTTGAGGAGAATACATTGGAGACCTTTTTGACTGTGACGGAATGGAGAAAGACATCACGAGAAGGATCGCTGATGGACCATCCAGAACGAAAGGTGAAGTTAGAGCAGCACTGAAAAAGATGAAACATGGAAAAACGCCTGGACCAGATGATATATAGTACTGTGGAAACGATATATTTAGGCACTATATGAATTCGGTATTGAAAAAGTTACAGTCCTAAATGAAATCTATGACACCGAAAAATCCCAAAGTGGACAGATTTTCTCGATAATTGAAGAGAAACTAAAACATGTCAAAATTTACTTTCATTTTACTTAAAAGAATTCTGGGGATACAGAAAGGGAACTCCATCATACAATTAGTTTTGTGAGTCATGTGACAAAGGTTCTAGTAAGAAGAATCACAATGAGGACAAGGACCAGAATCAGAACAAAAATAGCAGAGGAACAATGTAGATTTGTTGATGGGAAATGAACTGTTAATGCAACATACATTCTGAAAACTCTCATAGAAATATCAACTGAGTTGAATGAGGATTTACATTTATGTTTTGTTGATTATACCAAGGCTTTTGATCGGGTGAGGCATGAGGAATTGATCTTCCAACTGGGAAACCTCAGCATTGATGGAAAAGATCTAAGAATATTAAGGAATGTGTATTGGGATCAAACTGCAGCAATAAGAGTAGAAAATGACACAAGCTATTTTCAAGACATCAAAGGAGGGAGTAGACGGGATGTGTTCTGTCACCAGATTTGTTTTCACTTTACAGTGATGCCATCATGAGACACCTAGAAGAATGCCCTTGGATAAAAGTTTGAGGAAAAATGGTGAACAATCTTCATTATGCAGATGATACCGTTTTAATTGCAGAAAATGAAAAAAGACCTACAAAATCTTGTGAATATTGTCAAGTTATAGAAATAGAAAGCAGAAGTAAAGGGCTGGAACGAAATAGTAAGAAGACTGAAAGTTGTGGTAATCGGTAAACAACAAGACAGCCCCTCATGTACAATAACAGCAAATGGCACGACATTGAGACAAGATGATTAATTTAAGTATCTAGGAACAATCATCTCACCAGATGGCAGATACACAGAAATATCCAGCAGAATCGGCCAAGTTAAAACAGCATTCAAGAAAATGAAAAGCATTCTTGGCAACAAAAGCCTATCAGTTAATATCAGGAAGAGAGTTCTTCAGTGTTTTCTCTATTTGTGTATTCTCTGTCTCTGTCTGTTTGTCTCTCTCTGTCTTTGCCTCTCTCTTTCTTTTTTTCTCCAGTGTGTGTGTGTGTGTGTGTGTGTGTGTGTGTGTGTGTGTGTGTGTGTTGTCTGTCTGTCTGTCTGTCTGTCTGTCTGTCGTGTGTGTGTGTGTGTGTGTAAGCGTGTGTGTGAGCGTGTGTGTGTCAGTGAGTGTATGTGTATGTGTGTGTGTATATATATGTATGTGTGTGTGCGCGCGTGCGTGTGCATGTGTGTGATTTAAAATTTATTTGAAAAGAACAAGAAACATTCCAATCCGCTTGAAGCAATACTTTAAGACACTTGAAAGAAAAAAAAAAGGGGGGGGGGGTAGCGAGACAGAGACAGAGAGAGAGAATCCATTCAAAAATGAATAAGATACTCGTACAATGCAATCAGCTGGGAACGATGCTGTGTGTACGTGCATGAGCGCGTGTGCAAGTGCTGTTGTTGTTATGTGTGAGGGAGATAGACAAGAGAGAGGGAAAGAGGTGAGAAAGAGAGAGAGAGAGCGAGACAGACAGACAGACAAAGAGAGAGACAGAGAGAGACCGGGAGAACATTATCCGATGTAGCTGACGTAAGACATGTTATTTTTATAATTTCTTCGTGTTTTTATTATATGAACAAAGAAAACAAACAGATACATACCGGCAGTTACCACATGTCCATGTCAGTTACAAGTAATACATATGTTTATTCTGTCTGTTTCAGGTAAGTGTGAATCAAGAAGCGGCATGCTGCATGCAGTATGGGAGGACAGCACTATGGGTCGTCCCTCAGATGAAGTCAGCATTGCTTGCATCAAAATATTATCAACAGGCAGTATGTGTGTGTGTGTGTGTGTGTGTGTGTGTGTGTGTGTGTGTGTGTGTGTGTGTGTGTGTGTGTGTGTGTGTGTGTTCCTTTTTTAAAAATTCTTTGTTATGTCCTTTTTCTTATTGTTGTTGTTGTTTTGATGTGAGTAGATTAGCTACGGCATTAATATTAGTTGGCATGTGTGCTGTAGTTGAAAATACAGTCTCGCTGTCTCATTCTGTCTCTCTCACTCTCTCACTCTCTCACTCTGTTTTTCGGTCTTTCTGTCTGTTTGTCTGCCTCATTCTCTCCTGTCTCATTCTCTTTCACTCATTATCTCTCTCTCTCTCTCACTCTCTCATTTTCTCTCTCTCTCTCTCTCATTTTCTCTGTCGCTCTGACCTCTCTCTCTCTCTCTCTCTCTCTCTCTCTCTCTCTCTCTCTCTCTCGCTCTCTCTCCCCCCTTCTCTGCATTACTGAACTCATGCCATTAGCCTCGAAAAACAATTTGTTGTTGTTCTCATACTCTGTAACGGATTACAACATTCTCTGCGTGGGAGGGTTTTAGTACATGTATGTGTATGCTTGTGCGTGCACACGTGTTCCTGTGTATGTGTGTGCGTGCGTGTTGAGCGTATTGTACTCACAAACTGGAAGCGAACTGAGGCACACAATGATGAAAGACACAAAGAAAGAAGCACTTAGAATTAGTGTCACAGAATGGATTTGGTGCAGATGCATTGATTTCATTTAAGTAGTAATACAAGATCACATTAAGCAGAAAGGGGAGGGGGAGAGAGAGAGAGTGTGTGTGTGTTTGTGTGTGTGTGTGTGTATGTATGTGTGTGTGTGTGTGTGTGTGTGTGTGTGTAAGAGAGAGACACACACAGACAGACAGACAGACAGACAGACAGAAAGAGAGAGAGACAGACAGAGAGAAGGAAAGACAGAGACAGAGAGACAGCATTTTCCGTTTCTTGACATCTGATTTAACCAGAAAAACAAAAAATCGAATCAGAACGCGTATTCAATACAACCAGACAAGACAGGCACAAATTTTCGGCCAACTGGCCTTTGTCAAGCGTGAATGTAAGATCACGAACAAACACCAAATATAAAACCATGAGAAAAAGACTAAAACTTCCCTGCCGCCTCGTCCAGTGATTTACTCCCTTTTTACCCACTGGACGAGGTGACAGGGGAATTTTAGTCTTTTTCTCATGATTTTGTGTTTGGTGTTTGTTTGTGATCGTGCATTCGCGCTTGACAAAGGCCATTGGCCGAAAATTTGCGCCTGTCTTGTCTTGTTGTATTGAATACGCGTTCTGATTCGATTTTCTTGTTTTTCTGGTTCCTATTTGCTTGGACGCGGGCAGTCGCACTTGTTTTGGATCTGATTTAACGACTTTTAAAGCTCTGAGCCCAAACAAGGCAGGGATCTGATTTCAAAATGAATAAAAAATAACATTGAAAATAACAAAATTCGGTCACAGACCACGTTAACCACAACATGAGTAGTCACAGTGAGCGAGCGAGCGAGCGGGGAGAGAGAGAGAGAGAGAGAGGGGGGGGATCTTGGATATCATTGTTTATTTACAAGGGTAACGGATAAGCATTTGTGAGCTGTTTTTATTTTCCATCTCGCCTTCGCCCACACTGGGATTAAACTGCAGATTGAAAAAAAAATTAATAGAAACTTTAAAACGCTTAAAGATAAAGTATTAGAGTATGCGTGCGCACTTTGTGTGTTTGCGTGTGTGTGTGTGTGTGTGTGTGTGTGTGTGTGTGTGTGTGTGTGTGTGTGTGTGTGTGTGTGTGTGTGTTGTGTGTGTACGCATACATAGGGTTAGAAAGAAGATTTGAGAACACACATAACAAAACCATGCACACACACGCACACTCATCCCCCTCACACACACACACACACACACACACACACACACACACACACACACACACACACACACGCACGCACGCACGCACGCATTCAAATCGATGCCACATCCAGTAGAAAAGCGAGTAGGTCGACATGCCATCGAAGCACTTCCGGTTCTTTTCCTTCTTCTGTCGTCACCAGAGTTGTTTCCTCTTGCCACTCACTTTTTTCGTCTGGAGTTCTGTCCCATTTCCCCTTTCCTTTCATGGCCAGAGGTCTGTTTTCACAATTCCCTATACTTTCTTTCCTTTCGGTAATAGCGGCTTTTGTTAGTGTTGTATTGTGATCTTGTTTCTCTCAAGAACACACAACCACCATCTCTCTTGGCTGAGGCGGAGTTATGAGTGAGATGTTGTTAGAAATGCAGTCTAGATTGTCATGTTATTTTGATACCACTTTATACAGCACGCATCTGTGTCCTCTTTCTTTCCTGTCAGTAATGGCGTTTTCCATATTTGTTACACAGTAAAGTTGTCGTTCTGAAATACAAGCATCAAAATTTATCTTGGCTGAGATGGAATCGTAAAAGGATTGTATCATGGTTTCAGCGTTATTCTGATATCACTTCAAAACGCACATATTTCTAAACCCATTCTTTTCTTACAGTAACTGCAGTTTTTGTATGTGTGACATTGTCTTTCTTTTCGTCTTCAGTTTCTCGAGAAAGCTCTCCGCGCTCGGAAGCAATTCCATAAGCACTGATGCCATTTGATAAGAGGATCTCCAGAATGAGCATGGCAGAAGCCTTAAGCCTGCATGCAAGTCCTATGTGTTGGCAAGGTCATAAGAAAAGTTTGAGGGCTCGTCTTGAATTTTTTTTACATGCACACCTAAATTTCGCTTGGCAAAGATGAAGTAGCAGAGAAATTCCAGTAATTCCAGTCTGAATTGCAGTATTATTTTGGTGTCATCTTATAAGACAAGTAGTTCTCAAACGTTTCTTTTTTTCTTTCCAGGGCGGCCTCTGTATACATTGCATTCTGATTTCGGGATTTTCGGGTTTTTTTGTTTGTTTGTTTGTTTGTTTGTTTGTTTATTTCACACACCCAGATTGGTTGATACAGAGTTATAGTTAAGTGGGTGTTCACTGTTGTATGTCCAGTGTGGATGTGATATTTGATATTACCTTGTATAACATTTTCCTACTGTTCTTTTTCTTCCTTTTCTCTGCCCCATTTTCTTTTCCAGTTCAGTGGCCGCAGAGTGTGGGACAGTTTTTCACAGTGCTGTGATAATGATACATGACGATGGGGATGATAATGATGATGCTACGGATTTCCATTTTGTATTGAAACTGTGTGAATAGCCCTATTCCTCTTCCTTTTATAATGTATCCTAGTTTCAAATAGGCCTGTGAGATGCAGACGCGCGCGGTGTTAGGAAATTTGAGCAACAGCCTTAATGAAGTGAAGTGGATGAAACTCAGCTCAGTGTTCGCAGTCTTCCCAATGAGACCACCACACGCAATCCTGGGTTGGAGACGGTTGGATCCGAAAAACCCCACAGTGATTTTTGACAGGACTGATGCCGTTTGAACCCGGAACCTTCCATTCCTTACTCTTATGCGCTAACCATTGCGCCACTGTAACTGTATAATGGCAGTTTTGATAATGTAATACTGTGGTGAGTTTTCTCTGAAACACATACACTCACATTTTTTTTTGGGGGGGGGGGGGGGGCTCTGATAGTAAGAGATTGTTTCAAATCCAGTGTGGATTGGAATAGTATTCTAACATCAGAGTACATTACACACATTTTCCTACTACGATTTCTCTCTCCTCTCTCTCTCTCTCTCTCTCTCTCTCTCTCTCTCTCTTCTCTTCTGTCTCACACTCTCTCTCTCACTCTGTCTCTCTCTCTCTCATACACACACACACTCTCTCTCTCCCCCTCTTTCTCTCTCCCTCTCTCTCCCCCTTCTTCTCCGTCTTTTTCTTCTTCGTCATCTTCTTTTTTCATCGATGGATGCTTTGTTCATGATATGTTGTGACGACTTGTCTGTCCTTAACACGATAAGAAATTGTCTTTTTGTTCAGACTGAGTAATAAGAAAGTGTTTGAAATTTAGGTAAGATTATAATAATGGTAATACATGAATGTCATTATTGTACAGTCTGGACCTGTCTGGCGCGCGCGTGCGTGCTCGCGCGCGCGCACACACAGACACAGACACAGACACACACCACACACAGACCCCACACACAGACACACACAACACACACACACACACACACACACACACACACTGACAAGCCCTCTCCCCGTGAACTCGCCGCCCAAACCGTGGCCACATCCGGAAGATAAGCGGGTAGGTTGACAGGCCATGACAGGACTTCCGCTTTCTTTCCTTCTTCTCTGTTCACCAGGATTTTCTTCTCTTACCCGTCACATCTTACGTCCACAGTTCTCTCCCATTATCCTTTTCCTATCACAACCACAAGGTTGTTTCCACTGATTTCAATGTAACTCTGTGGTATTCTCTTGCGTTTTCCTGGTAACTGCCTTTTCTTTCAGTAACGGGTTTTGTTGACTATAGGCTGTTGACTGTCAGCTGCTGCAGCAGAAAAGCGAGTTCGCAGAAAAGGGATGACAGCCAACAGGCCAGAATCAGCATACACATGCGACCGCTGCGACAGAGACTGCCTCTCTCGCATTGGTCTCTATAGTCACAGGCGACGCGGCTTGGACCAAGCAGACAGCCCATTAGAACGGATGTACTCCGTCCATGGTCAGCCATGACCGAGGAAGGCCTACTACTACTAGCTGTGATGACGTTTCTCTGAAAGAGCTAATCTAAATCCCTCTTGCCTTAGTGGCAAATGAGCTCAGTTGTTAGAGCACACACATGCTTCTAACGCTGGGGATTTGGTTTAGCCTAGGGGCGGGATATGTTTGGTTACCTAGAGTTGGTCGATATTTTTGACAGAGCCAGGGACTCGGTTTGATATCTAGAGTTCAATTCCAGCCCGCAAATATCAGAGGAAAAAAAGCTGATCTGTTCACTGCCAGTCTTAATGTTTCAATCACTCTAGTGATGTCAAGATAATTAATTACTGGGAAATTTGGATAGAGCACATATGGAATTGTCCGAGTGTGATGAATCCGTCTTGAACGAACTCCAAACTACCCCCGCTAAGATATGGTAGCATGTGACTGTTGTAAGTTTAGCGTTGTAAGTAGTGTTATGACAGTGTCACAACTTGTGTATAATCAGCATCAGTCTCATCAAGCCAGTAATTTATTGCCTCAGGTTCTAATGTGAGGTGTGTGTCCTAGTGGATAAAGCGCCCATCTATGACCTGGGAGACCCAGGTTCGAATCACGGATCAGCAGGGATTTCCACCCCCTCGCCCATCTCTCTCTGTCTCTGTGTGTCTGTCTGTCTGTCCGTCTGTCTCTCTTTCTCTCTCTCTCTCCCCCCCCCTCTCTCTCTCTATGTATCCACCATGCCTTGAGTACCTTACGTGGTGGTCTGGCAATTAATTTTTCCTCGGATGAGATGATAAACTGAGGCCCTGTGTGAAGCATGCACTTAGCGTGCGTTAAAGACCTCATGGGAATAGAATTATTGTCCCTGGCAAAATTAGGTAGAAAATGCCGCCGTTACAGGGAAACAAAAAACGGGATTTTTTTAAATCCCTGTTTAGCTAAATGCTCTTATCATTTCCTAATGCACACATTCAGGGGAAAAAGAAACAGAAAAATCAGCGGCGCTGTAGTATGGCGCTTGCGTCCCAATGTGAGAACAACCCACATTTCAAGCAGAAAAATGCCGTTGTGAAAAAAAACCCATCAAAAACAAAACAAAGTGAAACAAAAGAAAACTCTACAAACAACTCCCAAGACAAAAACCTGACTGGTATATGTTGGCATTCTCTTCCTGGCCTTGTTCAGCTGTCTACTCTCGTCCATCACTTTCTTTTGTCCAGAGTTCTCTCCCATCTCCCATTTCCTGTCGTGACCGGATAATATCTCCTCACGTTCGTTTACTAAGCTTTCTTTCCTTTCTGTACTGCCGGCTTTTGTATGTGTTGCATTGTGAATTTTTGGTTTTTGGTTTTGTTTTGTTTTGTCTCCGTGATTTACATACCCAGATCTGTTTTGGTTGCGATAGAGTAATATGAAATTCTTGGAAATTCAGTCTGGATTACAGCAGTAATAACAGATTTTCGGAATTCAGTCAGGGTTACAATATTATTTTAATATACATTTCATATAGCTTACACTTCCTTACAATTTGATTCATTTTAGTAATGGCAGTGTTTGTTGGTGCTACATTTTGGCGTCTTTTTTTCTGAAATATTTTACCTTTACCGCTTTGTACCCGCTGTGAGATGAAGCTAGGATTCTGCAGCTAAACAGGAAGTTGGCGTGGGGTTATGGGCTCTGAGGTCCGAACACCCGATCTCATATGTTCTAAGGACTGGCTGGTTAACTAGCATCCTGGTAAGGTGGCCCAACCGTTTCATACACTGTTGTTGAGTGTTGTTCCAACCATCTCACTGAGACCTCTTCATTTTGGAATCGTGCCTCGTTTAGTCTTGTGTGCAGATGTTCTGCGACAACTCTTTTCCCAGGTTGTGATTTTTCTCTCAACTGTTTTGTTTAATTAACCCTTTGATTCCCACACCCTGTCCACCAGCACCCTGCATTGCCAACCATGCTAGCAAAACAAAAACTTAACCCTTTGATTCCTGCAGGAAGCTGGTGGATAGGATGAGGGAATGAACCATGAAGTTGATGGATAGGGTGAGAGAATCAAAGGGTTAAGTCTTTGCAGTTGGTAGATAGGGTATGGTAAGTCAGTGTCAGTACCTTTGGTCAAGTTTGGATAATAATAATGAAAATGATATTGTTAATGATGACAGTGATAACAACAATAACAACATTACTATTGATAATGATTATAATGATAATAATGGTAATAAAATAATGATAGTAACGTAGGTATTAATAATGAAATGAATGAATGATGATGATGATGATGATGATGATGATGATGATGGTGGTGGTGGTGGTGGTGATGATGACGACGATGATGATGATGATAATGATGATGATGATGACAACAACAAAAAAGATGATTACGAATTTCAATATTAATTCCAATAATAGTAATATTGATAATAAATCATTCTTGCGTAGTGTTATTCTCCAAACTATTTTGGACTCACTGCAAATCACATATTTTACAAGACACAGCGTGAAATACATAACATATCACACACATAAATACTCATCGAAACGCACACATCAGTAAACATGCACAGGTGACTACATACATGTACTCGAAATGTCTAACCATACATGCACATGTAAAACGTTAGGGTCATAAATGTGTGCATACATGGATGATTACACCATGTCACATGCATGATCAGAAAGCAGAAGAGGAAGTGTGCGATGGTGGGTGAGTCGCTATAGTATCAACAATGAAAGGCTTGGGTGAACAGGACTATCATATTAATGTCACGTTGTGGATGAAACGCTATGATGTCAACAATTGAAGGCCTGCGTGAATACGAGAATCATATTAATGGCAGTTTATGTAATCTTTTATCTTTCTATGTCTGTATTCTTTGTCTTTCGCATACACGCACACGCGCGGGTGTGCACGTACACGCACACACACACACACACACACACACACACACACACACACACACACACACACACACACACACACACTCACTCACTCTTTTTCTCTCTTTCTCAATCTGTCTGTCTGTCTGTCTCTCTCTCTCGTGCAGCATCTCCATACTCTAGCATTCCTATTATAAGAAAACATTTGTACTCGGCAGGACGTCAACCTTCACCGGAAGCTAGTGATGGTCATTTTTAATCAAGAACTTGGTAGTGAATTCGTTCATATGGTTTATGATCTGTCAGGATGAAGCAGAAATCCATCGTCTCATACTCCATAGCCATGTATTGACCTTTGTCATGAAGGACATAAATCAGAACTAATTAAAGAAGCAAAACAGTTGTCAAGCTGTTCACAATTTCTCTAGTTTTATAAAAAGAGAATTATAGAAAATCCAGATTTTGTACTTCTCAAGGACACTGTGACCTTGGAGAAACTATTTGAAATAAACCTGATATGCATCGGAGATTGTTGTAACAGTGAAAAGAGATTTACATGTTGTCAGAAGTTTTTGAAAGGATGCTGCTAACATTTTTTTTCCAGTTCAAAGGAACATTTTGTTTTATAGACATATATCGCCGTAATACTGCGTCGTCCGTTTGACTAACATGAAACTGAAAATGGCAACGTGTGACTTATCAACACTTTTTTCCTTCTGTTTTTCATTTAAGTCTCTGATCAGAGGAAAGAGAAGATTCGGTGTTTGTTTGGAGGGACAGATCTCGGTGTGAAGAAAATCAATTCGTTTAGACTTGTCATCATTGTTCTTTTTCTTCCTACCCCTAGCTCATTCTCTCTAATCCACCGTGTCTGCATCAGATTGCCAGTGTGTGTGTGTGTGTGTGTGTGTGTGTGTGTGTGTGTGTGTGTGTGTGTGTGTGTGTGTGTGTGTGTGTGTGTGTGTGTAGAATTTGCGGGCTGGTTGGTTTTTCTAAGATAGAGCCGTGGACTCAGGATCTAATATCTTGAGTTCAGTCCCAGCCAGCAACATTAAACGCCAGCCAGTTTGCTGCCCATCTTACTGTTTCCATCATTCTGGTGGTGTTAGCTTAGTGCTTAGTGTTTCATAGGTCTTTCTGCCTTCCGCTTTCTGGTCCTTAGTTCAAGACTTTGACAGGGCATAGGGTTTTGCACAGGCTTACGGGGTCTGCTTGGTAATTGTCAGCAGATGTGGGCGGAGCGAATATGGAATTGTCCGAGTGCGATGAACCCTATTTAAACATATCCGAACATCCAAACTCAGTTTTTGTAAATACAAGCACACGAGACAAATGTGTGTGTGTGTGTTTGTGTGTGTGTTTGTGTGTGTGTGTGTGTGTGTGTGTGTGTGTGTGTGTGTGTGTGTGTGTGTGTGTGTGTGTGTGTGTGTGTGTGTGTGTGTGTGTGTGTGTGCCCGAGCACGCGTGCGTTTATGTGTGTGTGCTTGCTTGTTTGTGTCTGTGTGTGTGTTTGTTTTTGTTTGTTTGTGTGCAATTATAGAATTTGCAAATACAATCACACAGGATATGTGTGTATTGTGTGTGTGTGTGTGTGTGTGTGTGTGTGTGTGTGTGTGTGTGTGTGTGTGTTCGTTCTTTGATTTAACGTCTCTTCACTATCAGTGATAATAGACGTGTGGTGTGTGTGTGTGTGTGTGTGTGTGTGTGTGTGTGTGTGTGTGTGTGTGTGTGTGTGTGTGTGTGTGTGTGTGTGTGTGTGTGTGTGTGTGGTGATTACAGAGTTTGCAAATACAATCACAAACTGCCAGGTTCTTTATCTGACACTTTCTGTCCACTCTGCATCCCCCCGTCTGTTATTGTGTTATTTCCCGTCTGGCCTTTATGACGTCATTCAGTTTTTGTGAAAAGGGCAGTCACCGGCTGGAGTTCAGTGGTGAGAGCAGTAAAGAGGATTAGTTGTTGAAATAGTTCTGCTCGCTCTTTTCTTTATAGATAAATTGCCAGCAGAGTGCACAAACTGATTCTAGACACAATGCTCTTGTGGACCTCTTACGCCCATATTTTGGTTACTACATCGCCTCAAAGTAGGCTTGAACTTACCGACTGAAAAGTGGTTGATCATCTGTTCTGACATTTTGCCATTGTTTCGCGTTTCTGTGTAATTGTTGACACAATCTGTTTGTTTTACTGGTTTCTTTGCGCACCACAGGTAATTGTCTGTAAGCATTCCTTTTGCTTTGTCCTTTTCTTCTCCTTGCGCGTGCCACATCTTCTGTATGGTTTCTGTGTCACTTTCCTCTCCACTGTTGATTCTGACTCTCCAGCACAACTGGAATCCCAACAAAACTTCAGGTCATCACGATAATGATGCATCAAGAACCCGGATTCTGGGACAATTTTTCACAATGCTTTGCTGATGAGAATAGTGATGACAGTGATGATGCTGTTGAATTCCATTTCTGATTGAGACTGTGTGACAGGACGGTAGTCTGTGCTTACTTTCATTATGTATGTGTTCTGGAATCAACCAGACCCGAGAGTTGCAAACATGCAATGTAGGTCAATAAGTTTAGGCAACACTCTCGATGATGCTTTTGTGAAGTAGGTACAACTTTTTTGTGTGGTCTCAGTCTTCCCAACGAGCCATAGCACAGTCAATCAGTCAATCACTTAATCAGTCAACATATATATATGCATATATATATATATATATAGGTAGAAAGAAACTCTAGGGAGAGCTAGACAACAGAAGGTCTTCAGAGAAGTAACCCCCTTTAGACAAGTGTTTCGGCCCTGAATTCCTTACACTCTCGGGGGGCCGGGCCACATCCAGGTCATGACTCCTGGATGCCCTTCTGCTGTTGTCTATTTTTTTTTTTTTCCCACGCCGGGGATCGAACCTGGGCGATTCTGCGCTTCAGAACTGCGGTACGCGGTTTTACCAATGTGCTAACGGGGCACACATCATCTGTAGGGAATTTAATCCTTATGAAGTTCACTTTTTTCGTTCCTCCTTGCCCAGATCCAGCTTGAGCTCCTTTCTGCTGCCTCTGCCATCGCTTTAAGGGCTCTAGTCCTCTTCTTCCCAGAAATGGCGAGTTGTTTCATGAGATCATAAGCGGAGGTGCCCACAAACCCTCTTGCCCCGACCTCTATGGCAAAGATTTTGACCCGCAGACCTGCTTTCTTCAGGGTGCTGGCAAGACCGGCGTATTTTTCGGTCTTGTAGATATGTGCTTCTTCCATTCTGCTTTCGTATGGCACAGTGAGTTCTATCAGAATCACTTGTTTCGAGGAGTCAGAGTGGAGAGCGATGTCTGGTCTCATGCCTGTCTTGCTGATGACATCTGGGTAATTTCTCCACTCTGGGAGGTCTGCTGTACACTCCCAGTCGACTGCTCCATCCAGAAGACCCTTTGGCAATGTGCTGGTTGTCATAGCCCTTTCGGGCCAGACCTGTTTCCCTCCTGCTTTGTAGAACGTTGTCATAGCAATTGGTGCGTTTGGGGTCATGGTTTTTTCGCTAACCACATCTGTGATCACTTTCAGAACTTGGTTGTGCCTCCATGTATACCTTCCTTGGGCTAGCGCTACTTTGCAAGAGCTTAGGACATGTTCCACTGTTTGTTTCTTCTGACAGAGCGGACATGCTGGGTCGTCTGCTTTCCCCCATTTCACTAAGTTTGCATTCGAGGGGAGCAGGTCATATACACATCTGAGGAGGAAGCTTATCCTTAGAGGAGCCATGTGCCACATATCGTTCCAGCTGAGACTTCTTTGGAGTGCACTGTCCCATGTTGTCCATTGCCCCTGTTGACCTTGCTGGACTGCCTTCTGCACTCTTTTGACATCTTCTTCTTCCTTCAACTCCTGTATGATCATGTCTCTTTTTTCCTTCCCTTTGGCTTTGGACCACCACTGCATTTTTGTTGCTCCCAGTCCCTGTCTGTTGGTTTGCGTGTGTCCAATTATTTCTTTGATGCTGAGGTTTCTCTTGGCATTGTTTACAGCCTCTTGGACTTTCCACTTTCTGCCAGTTCTCAGCTTTGGATGAACTGCTCTCACGATATTGTCCTCCGATTCCTCCAGCATGCTCAACAGTCTTGCTTTTCCAACTTTGTATTCCTCCACTATGGATTTCAGAGGTAGCTTCAGCATTGCTTGACGACAGTAGAATGCAACATCAGTGAGACCAGGTGGGACACCGAGCCATTTTCTTGTGTATTTGTTGATTTTGGCTTCCATTGCTTCGACTGTGCTGGTGCAAATGTCATAGATTAGCAGTGGCCACAGCAGCTTTGGTATCAGCATGAACTGTAGACACCAGACTTTGTATTTGCCTGGCAGTCCGCAGTTATCTATTTTCTTCAGGCCTTCTTCTGCTGTTTGCTTGGTTTCACATCCCCTTTGTGTGTCTTTCAGGGAGTCATCATACCATCTTCCGAGACTTTTTACTGGCTCTTCTGTGACAGTGGGGATGGCTTGGTTGGCTACCATGAATTTGACTGAATCTGCCACTTTTCCTTTTCGCAGTGAGAGACTTCGGGATTTCTTAGGTTTGAACCTCATTCTTGAAGAGGCCACCAGCTCATCCAGCTGCTTTAAGATTTGGTGTGTCTCTTCCTCATCCGTGGACAAGACTGTTGTGTCATCCATGAAAGCTTTCAGAGGAGGCATCTGGTATCCATCTCCCAGATTCACTGGACCTGAACTCTTCATTGCAGCTTTCAAGATGACTTCCATTGCCAACACGAACAGTATGGGAGAGATTGCACAGCCCATTGCAATGCCCACCTCTAGGTCTATCCAGTCCGTGGTGTATTCTTTGGTAGAGAACCGCATTGAGAACCCTTGGAAATACTTCCTCAGCATTGTTCGGATGTTTTCTGGGATGTGATACATTTCAAGAGCCAGCTGGATCATATCGTGTGGAACTGATCCATATGCATTCGCCAGATCAAGCCAAACTACGTCAATATCTCTCTTCTCTGTTCTTGCTTTTTGGATGGCATCCCAAATCAACGTGGCATGTTCCAAGCATCCAGGCATTCCTGGTATGCCTCCCTTTTGGACTGACATATCCAGATACTTGTTTTCAGTCAGGTATTTTGTCAATCTTGCTGCCATAACAGAGAAGAAGATTTTCCCCTCGACGTTCAGAAGTGATATTGGCCTGAACTGATTGATGCTGCTGGAGTTCTGCTCCTTCGGAATGTACACTCCTTCAGCTCTCATCCATTGGTCGCTGATCTTCTGGTTCCTCCATGCTGATCGAATCATCTTGTGGAGCCACTCGAGCACTTTTGGGCATTTCTTGTAGAGCAGGTATGGTATTCCGTTTGGTCCAGGTGCTGACTTGGCTCTGGCTTTCTTTACTACGTTCTTCACTTCATCCAGTGTTGGTGGTTTGTTATTGAATTTTCCTTCTGGCACTGCAGGCCAAACCAGATTTTGGATTTCAAGTGGTGCCTCGCGCTGAGAATCGGAATATGTTTCCCTGAGATGCTGCTCTAGGGTTTCCTTGCCCACTGTGAGAGTCCCTGATTTGGGTTGTTCAAACAGCTTTCTTGCAAAGTCAAAGGGATCTTTGAAGAAATGATCTTGAGTCTTCTTCTTTTTGCTCTTTCTTCGCCTTGCTGATTCCACTTTGCTGAGAGCATTGTGTTTGGCCTTCAGATCTTTCCAGAGTTCCAGGAGCCCTTGCTTCTCGAATTCTGAGGCAGTTTTCATTCGCTTTTTAAGCTTCCTTTTCTCCCTCCGGATGCTCTCCATCTGTTGCTGTCTTCTGGATTTCTGGGGAGGCGTTTTTGTCTTTGGCTGCTTCACTCCATAAGTGTCCCTGCAGATAGAGTATATGATGTCTCCGTATGTGTCAAGTTTGTGTTCCAGCGTACTGTTCCCTATTAGCGCATTCAGCTTAAGGACAAGTTCCTCATCTAATTTCTCCCATTGTTCTTTTGCACCGGCAGGCGGCAAATTGAGTTTTCCACGTTTGGCGTTAAGAGCTTGTGCAAAATCCGCATCAGAACCGTCAGCGTGGATGTCCTTGGCACTATGGTTTAATTCCTGGCCTTGGTCATCCAACGTCTCACCTGCTATCGCAGTGCGCTGCTGCTGGTTCGTATGTGTCTTCAAACAGCCCATTTTTGTCCTGTGGATCTTCATGCCGCGTTTGGTGGTGAATCTCCTTCCACACGCACACGGAAATTCCAACTGGTCATCAATCATGGTCCGTTGTGCGTTTCCAGGGTGTTTCAAAAAGAATACGCCAAAATCATTACGCAGTTTTTTCAGGTCTATAGCATTGTAGTGGACTGAATCAGTGGTTATTTGATAGAGTAGTTATCAAAGTTTGATTGGGTGTCAGTTTCACCGCTGTCGTTAGTATAACTTCCGGTGCAGCTGAATTGTGGGAAGATCAATCAAAATGGCGACTCCTCAGCAGAAGGCGTTTTGCGTGCTTGAGTTCGCGAAAACAAACGCCATTGTCACGGTGCAACGTGCTTTCAGAACAGAATTCGGCATTGATCCGCCCCATCGTGAGAGCATTCGACGGTGGGTTAGACAGTTTAAAGAGAGTGGGTGTCTGTGCAAAGGAAAGAGTCCTGGAAGACCACGTGTTACAGAGGAGCAAGTGGAGAGGATTCATGATGCATTTGAGAGCAGCCCACGTAAGTCCGTACGTCGAGCAAGTCTTCAGCTTGCCATCCCTCATACCACTGTCTGGCGTGTGTTAAAGAGACGATTACACATGAAACCATACAAACTAAGCCTCGTCCAAGCACTTACTAATGATGACAAGGTGATGCGGAGGACATTCTGTGAGTCAGTGCTGGAGATGGAGGAAGGTGATGAAACTCTCTTTTCACGTTTAGTTTTTAGTGACGAAGCGACTTTCCATTTGAGCGGCACAGTCAATCGTCACAATGTGCGCATTTGGGGAACAGATCACCCACATGAAACTGTTGAGCATGAAAGAGATTCCCCTAAAGTGAACGTCTTCTGTGCTGTGTCTCAAGACAAGGTCTATGGTCCCTTTTTCTTTGAAGGAAACACCGTTACAGGACAAACCTATCTCGAAATGCTCCAAAACTGGCTATTCACTTTACTGCAAGCAGATTCGAATGACTTCATTTTTCAGCAAGATGGAGAACCACCCCATTGGCATCTCGGGGTTAGAGCTTATCTGAATGAAAACGTGCCTCAGCGATGGATGGGAGGAGAGGTGCTAAAGACCTTGCTCTCTGTGCTTGGCCTGCCAGATCCCCGGACCTCACTGTGTGTGACTTTTTCTTGTGGGGGTATGTTAAAGACCAAGTTTATGTTCCACCACTTCCAGCAAGTATCGATGACTTGAAAGATCGAATAACAGCTGCAATCAACACGGTGGACCGTGACATGCTGAGGCGCGTTTGGGAGGAATTCTCATATCGGCTTGATGTTGTCCGCGCTGCCGGTGGTGGCCACATTGAGCACTTATAAAACATGAAATGAAACTTGAATGTATATACAACACATGTGTTCATGCTAGAGGTTTGTAATTTTTTTCGTTTTTGACACATCACGTGATGATTTTGGCGTATTCTGTTTGAAACACCCTGTATATATATATGTATGTATATGTGTATATATATAAATATATATATCTGTGTGTGTGTGTGTGTGTGTGTGTGTGTGTGTGTGTGTGTGTGTGTGTGTGTGTGTGTGTGTGTGTGTGTGTGTGTGTGTGTGTCTTTGCTGAGAAAAACTGGAACAACTATTATATACATATATATCTCTTCCCAACCAGCTATAGCACAATCAATCAATCAATTAATTGATAGATAGATAGATAGACAGATAGCTAGATAGATAGATAGACAGACAGATAGATAGACAGATAGATAGATAGATAGATAGATAGATAGATGGATAGATAGATAGATAGATAGATAGATAGATAGATAGATAGATAGATAGATATCTTTGCCGATAAAAACTGGGACAACTATTATATACATATGTATCACCTGCACGCTGTGACATGCACTTGAGTAAACTGAAACTTAAAGTGGCAGCCTGTGATACATTTTGTGTACTCGGGTTTAAAAGCCAGGGAAGGGTGTAGAAGGGGGCGGGGGGAGGAGGCAAAAGAAGATTTGATTTTCTCTGAAGACGGAGAGGCCCAGGGTTGTAAAAAGTATCAACTCATTTTTGAGTCGTCAACATTTTTCTTCTCCCTCCATTCGTAACCCTTTTATTCCCTCCTCCACACCAGCTATTATACTGCATCTGATGTTTGCAAACACAGTCACTGTGCCCCTTCCCTCTTCCATACCTCATCCCCCCCTCTCTCTCTCCCTCTCTCTGTGTCTCGCTCTGTCTGTCTGTCTGTCTGTCTGTCTCCTCCCTCCCCCCACCCCCGTCTGTGTTGTTATTTCCCGTTTGGTCTTTCTGACGTCATTCAGTTGTGTTCAAAGGGCAGTCACCGTGTGTTGGTCACTCAAAAACCGAGATATGCATTAGATGTTAAAAACAGATTGTATGTAATATTGTCATTGGCATTGTTGTGCTCCAGAATCCCCAAGCAGATACTGTATGGAGAACTGTCTGAGGGCACGTGTAACGATAGTCGACCCAAGCTTCGCTTCAAGGACCAGTGTAAAACGTCCATGATGGAATTTTCTATCAATGTTGCGAACTGGGATACGTTTGCCCAGGATCGAGTGGGGTGGAGAGCTGCTGTTTTCGCGGGAGCAAAGAGCTATGAAGAGGATAGAGTCGAGCGCGCTATAGAGGCTAGACAAAGACGCAAATGCCCCACGGTGGATGACTCCACAGTATTCTACTACTGTAGTCGTTGTCAGAAACCGTGCCGATCGCGCATTGGATGTTTTAGCCATGAGTGTTGCTGTGTTTTAAGATAACTACTTTTCCGCTGCCGACCGTCGCCATCGACGAAAAGGCCAGAGAGACAGATTATTGTTCTCACCCTCTGGTTGTTAGATTGTAATCTTTTCGCTGGATTCTCACCTCTTACAACTTGCGAGACTCAGCCTGTAATTTTCTAGATTTTAATCTCGTCACTTGCTTGGCGTTCACCTTTTAAGTACCTGGGATTTTGTCCCTCATTTGGCTTGGCTTTTAACTCCTTAATAAGCTGGGTTTCACCCTATCAGTGGCTAGGCTTACTCTTCTTCAATAGCTGAGTTCTCACTCCTTGAGTGGCCAGGCGCTCATCTCTTAAGTAGCTGAGTTCTCACTCCTTCATTGCCAGGCTGTCATCTCATAAGTAGCTGAGTTCTCACTCCTTCAGTGCCAGGCTCTCATCTCTTAAGTAGCTGAGTTCTCACTCCTTCAGTGCCAGGCTCTCATCTCTTAAGTAGCTGAGTTCTCACTCCTTCAGTTGCCAGGCTGTCATTTCTTAAGTAGCTGAGTTCTCTCACTCCTTCAGTTGCCAGGCTGTCATTTCTTAAGTAGCTGAGTTCTCACTCCTTCAGTTGCCAGGCTGTCATCTCTTAGGTAGCTGAGTTCTCACTCCCTTCAGTTGCCAGGCTGTCATCTCTTAAGTAGCTGAGTTCTCACTCCCTTCAGTTGCCAGGCTGTCATCTCTTATGTAGTTGAGTTCTAACCCCTTCAATGGCCAGGCTCTCACCTCTTAACTAGCTGAGTTCTCATTCCTTCAGTGGCTAGGTTCTTGTCCCTTAATTTGCTCGGTTCTTGCTCCTCAAGTTTTACGAGTTTTGATCCTTACTTTCTGATGGGCATGGTAACTATGCAGGTAAATGTCTATCGCCTATCTTCTTATGGTTAAAGGGTGGAGTATTTTTAATTATCTCCTAGGTCAATGTGTGTGCAGACTTGTCAGTATCTAAACCCCCATCGTGTGTATACGCACGGAGAATATCAAATATGCACGTTAAAGATCCAACGAGTCATTTCATTGACTGATTCATGGAAATATGAAAACACCCAACATGCACATCCAACTAAAAGGGAGTATGCAGTATGCAACAACATAGTATCTGCATGTGTGGGCAAAACATCATGCATACAGGCATCCTACAAAAATTCGAACGCTGAAAATTTCCTTACTTTGCTGGGTTTCCTCCCTTACTTTGCAAGGTTCTCATCCCTTAATTTGTTAGGTTCCCACCATAACTTTACAAGGTTACTTCCCCTTGATTTGTGAGATTCTTATACTTAAGTGTTAGGTTTTCACCACTTCAGTTTCAAGGTTCTCACTCCTCTAAGTGTTAAAATCTCACCCATAGATTGCACAGTTCTTAACCCTTAGTTTGTTAGGTTCTCACTCTTAAGTTGCAAGTTTCTCACCCCAAAGTTGCCAGAGTCTCAGATTTAAAGTTGCAAAGTTCTCACCCCAAAATTGCCAGGGTCTCAGATTTAAAGTTGCAAAGTTCTCACCCCTAAGTTGCCAGGGTATCAGATTTAAAGTTGCAAAGTTCTCGCCCCTAAGTTGCCAGGGTCTCAGACTTAAGTTGCAAAGTTCTCACCCCTAAGTTGCCAGGGTCTGAGCCTTAAGTTGTAAAGTTCTCACCCCTAAATTGCCAGGGTCTGAACCTTAAGTTACCAAGTTCTCACCCTTAAGTTGCCAGGGTCTCAGACTTAAGTTGGAAAGTTCTCACCCCTAAGTTGCCAGGGTCTCAGACTTAAGTTGTAAAGTTCTCACCCCTAAGTTGCCAGGGTCTCAGACTTAAGTTGTAAAGTTCTCACCCCTAAGTTGCCAGGGTCTCAGACTTAAGTTGTAAAGTTCTCACCCCTAAGTTGCCAGGACCTCAGACTTAAATTGCAAGGTTTTCACCCTTTAACGTGTTAGTTTTTCACTCTAAGGGCGGTAGATTCTCATTCTTTACTTGTTAGGTTCTCCCACTCAGTATGTCAATCGATCAAGTGCATTACAAAAGCGTGACATAAAGGCAGGTACACGTAAAGAACGTACATGTCAACCCCTAACAACAACAGTGTATATATTATTATATATCACTGACACAGCATACGAGATGAAGAAAGTAAAAGGGGCAATAAAGAATAAAGGAGGCAGGTGTTTTTGTTTTTTTTGTTTTTTTTTTGTTTTTTTTGTTTGTTTTTTTTGCACACTAGCTGTTTTGTGTAGGCCTTGCTAGGCTCTGCTCCTTGATTTCTGATGTTCTCATTAGGCTTTCTTCCTTTAGTGTACACACGTTCCCTTTACTTGTATACTGGGTTCTCGCCTTTTGCAAATAACGTTGACTGTTATGAAAGGCATGTGTGTGGTCTGTGTTGTGAGTGTGCCGACTATCACAGTATCAATGACCCAGTCGATGATTGCCTTGAAAGAGAACAAACAGAAACGGCGCTACATGGAGACCACAGTCAATGGAAATGACAGCTGAACAAATATATCATTGATTTTGTACGTGGTTGTGTGAAAATGAGTGCCACACAGGTGTGTCAACTTCACGCTTTTGCACCTGAGTGTACAAAGAGAGAATATCACATAGGTGTATTAGCTTCACGAGTTTGCACCTGAGTGTGCAAAGAGATAATGACAGGTGTGTCAACTTCTCGAGTCTGCATCTGAGTATGCAAACAGAGAATCATATAGGTGTGTCAACTTCATGAGTTTTCACCCATGGCCTAGTAGTTCAACGCACATGTCTGGTATTCAAGAAGTCCTATGTTCAAGTCACAGGACAGGATTTCCTGTTCTACCCTAAGGGACCAGTGGAACAGCCTTGTGCTCCACAAGGAGCCTTCATGAAGAAGTCACGACCACAGACCTTATATGGTGAACTAGGTCTTGTCCTTTGGATGAAACAACAAAACAAAATCCCATATACAGCATGCACTTAGGACACGTAAAAGAACCCACGGCAAGAGAAAGGTTCTTCTTGGGAAAATTACACGTAGGCATGCAGGCAAAAAATGGTTTGCATCGTACGGCGACACGTTTCTTTGTGCTGAAGGAAAATGCGCATATTTCAAACAGGGGAAAATTCAGTTATGATGAAGAATGTATCTAGTCCAATCTTATCCTACCTAGCTTGGTCCATAAAGTTCTGACCATTAGAATGTTAAAGTTCGTGTCCCTTGCTTTCATAGTCTCTGCTTAGATTTCTGACTCCTTTATTTGATTTTTTTTAACCTCTTGCATGATAGGCTTTTGCTGTTGTTAGTGGTGGTGGTTTTTGTTATCAGCATTATTTGTTTTGGTTTGTTTGTTTGTTTGTGTTAGTTTGTTTATACCACCCAATCTTTTCCAGAGCTTCTGTATCATTACTCCCCCCCCCCCCACACACACACATCATTCAATTCAGCTGTCCAGCACACCACCAAACCTACTGAAACTGAGGTGACAATGAGAGCAAGCACAAAGGGCCACAAATTCTGGGACAGTTTTCACATTACTATGATGTCGAGAATCGGGTTGAAAGTGATAATGCTACGAACTTCCATTTAGAATTGAGACATGGCTGTACTCTATGCTTACTTTCATAATATATCCTGGCGTCAACTAGTCCAAGAGATACAGACACCTGTGGTGTGGGTTAGGAAAATTTAGCAACACGCTGAAAATTGCATCTGTAATGTAGATGAGACTGGCTGTGTGATTTCAGTCTTCCCAACAAGCCCTTGACATGCATAATTCTTGTTAGGAACTACTTGGGACCAGAAAAATCTCAGTAATTCCTGGAGTGATGGGGATTTGAACTTAAGACAGTCAGTAATCTGCTGCGTTAACAGCTTTGTCATATTGAATGGTCATCGCTTTGTTTTATGGTGTTTCACCCCGTTGGTTTCTCATCTTTTCACCTCTTGTACGAGATCCTGAATTATGTTTTGCAAATGTCGTTGACTGTTATGAAAGGCATGCGTGTGGTCTGTGTTGTGTGTGCCGACTATCAGTGACCCAGTCGATGATTGCTTTCAAAGAGAACAAACAGAAACGGCGCTACATGGAAACCACAGTCAATGGAAGTGACAGCTGAACAAATAATCATTGATTTTGCGCTTGAGTGCGAACCACACAGATGTGTCTAGTTCACGATTTTCACCTGTGTAAAAGCGGAAACTTCACGAGTATATCTGTGTTCATATTTTTGCGTGTATAAAAAGGGGGAAGCCTAGTAAATCAATCAACATGACAAAGTGATCAGTGCAAGGGACTTTTAACTGAATGGTCGAGCATTTGAACCCCCTCGGTCAGAAAAACTTACTTTGAGCTTTTCGGCTCTGACCAGCTCCTACCCAGAATTTGAGCGTGCTATGGGCTAGTAGGGAAGACCAGGACCACGCAGTTGAGTCTCATGTCATGACCCGCTAGTGCCACAGTGTCTGAATCTCTTGGGCCAGGATATTTTATGAATGCAGGCATAGAGTATAGCCCGGTCATCCAGTCTCTTTATTGTGGTCTAATTTGTTTACTTTTTACATCTTTAGCAGTGTTCTGTTGTTTTGTTATAGGTAAATTAGCCATGACCATTACGTAAGTTAGCCTGTGTACTAATTCTATCAATAACGTGGAAAGTAATTTTATGTTATTTCATTTCATTTCCATCCGAGATAGAACTCCACAGCACCATCACAATCATCCCCATCATTATCAGTAATATCACTGTGGAAAATGTTCCCAGATTCTGTCATCCTTCATACCTTGCTCTCATTGTGATTTGTTTCGGTGACTTAAGAGATGTAATGGAGAGCCGAAATGGAGGGCAAGTGACACAAAAGCATTGCAGAACATGGGGGCAGGGAAGAGAAGGAAGAATCACAACTGTATGAAATGATTTTATTCTTGGATAAAGACTTTTAGAAGAAACATTATAACATTGCACCTATGTGAAGGGGTAGATGTAGTGAACAATTACGTATGTCAACTTCACGATTGGACACCCACGTCAAAGTGAAATCCTAGAAATATGATCAGTTGTACGATTTTCTCCGCCTTAGAGAAGGTTCTTTTCTTTAGAATCAGTCACGTTGCACATTGATAAACAAATGTAACAGCACCCAAATCACCTATAGTACATGACATATACTGGAACAGACACAGAACAGGAAAATAAATATGATGTTACAAGTGGACAGAGAAGAGAAGAAAGCTTATACTTTTGTCAGCTTTGTGATTCTGCACTATCTTATATCAAATAGAAATCTCTTTATTCTTGTTCACCTCGTCTTCTTTTCCTTCGTCTTCTTCTTCCTCAGAATAATGATGATGATGATGATGATGATGAGATGATGATGATGATGATGATGATGATGATGATGGACGACGACGACGACGACACGACGACGACGATGATGATGATGATGATGAGTGTCATTATCATTATTATTATTATTATTGTTAGTAGTAGTTGTAGTATCTTTTTCAGTTGTGAAGCACCTTCCTTTTCCTCTGTCTCTCTCTCTTTGTTTTTTGTTTGTTATCTTTTTTTTCCTCACTTTTTTCTCCAATGCATTTTCCATATACGATATTTATTATACAGAGGCGTAAACACGGTAAGTGGTACAGTACAGCAGCGGACAGTCATTGAAGTGGGCAGTTTGGGCATATTGTGTCGTCAAGTGAAGTGAAGACAACTTTCATCATCATCATCATGTGCCTTGCCGCAGGGTGTTGGCGATGATGGCCCTCCATATGTATCTATCCCTTGTTGCCGCAAGCACATCTTCTACCCTCTCTGTCTTCAGCCACTCTGCAAGTCCGTCCAATATTTTTCCCTGGGTCTACCTGGTGCTCTCTTTCCCTCCAGCTTTCCTGTTGTGACCAGGTGCTCCAATTCCCCTTTCCTCATAAAATGGCCTACAAATGTTGACAACTTTACTATCTTTAAAAGAGAAAGTATATTGTTTTCCACAAGAATGCAACACAAACACGTACAGCATTAACACTAAAATATAATGTGTAAAATAAACTCAGTCGCATATGTTGAATAATATCATACATAAGAAAATGTGCACACCCTTAACACACATGCATACAACACACACACACACACACACACACACACACACACACACACACACACACACACACACACACACGCACACGCACACACACACACTCACACACACACACACACCACACACACACACACACACACACACACACACACAACACACACACACAACATACACACAGTACACGCTTCCAAAAAACTACGCATGTGTTCTTCAGACTGCTGCAGTCTTGATTCAAAAACTGGATTGGTTTTGGAAAATTGTGTAAACTGGATTGAGTCTGGAAAATTGTGTAAACTGGATTGAGTTCGGAAAATTGTGTAAACTGGATTGAGTTTGGAAAATTGTGTACATCTCACTGTTTGATATCTGAAGAAGTACAAACGTACCCTTTCAGACAAGACTTCATACTAGCTTGAGAGTACAAGTGGTAGGTCACAGGCAATCATCCTGTATGCCATCTGTACAACTAACACTCATCTGTCCTTCACACAAGCTCTTTACACCGACATTCACCAGTCTATCCAAAACATTTCCTGTAACTGTTGCTTAAATAATTTTTGTTTTATACAAGAAACAAGAAGCATAGACAAAATGTGATAACACAGGAAACAATAAGACTATCACATTACTCAGTACAGAACATTTATGAAAGTCCAGAGCTTTCTTACCTTTTACACTCAATCCGCCATGCAGCACACAAATCAATAGGTAGAAAGAAACTCTAGGGAGAGCTAGACAACAGAAGGTCTTCAGAGAAGTAACCCCCTTTAGACAAGTGTTTCGGCCCTGAATTCCTTACACTCTCGGGGGGCCGGGCCACATCCAGGTACAATATGTTAAAGCAGACCGCAAAAACTCCAAAAAGCAAAGATAAAAAGAACGGAAAACGTAATAACATTAGGGGGTCTCTTCTTTCAAAGACAATAAAACCTGGACTGACATTTCCTGTTCAGGGAGAAGAGTGGCAGAATGGTTCAGATGTTTACCTGGCAATAACTAAACTCTAAGTTCTAGAGTTCGTTTCCTGTTGATGTCTCGATTTTTCTCCTCAGTTTGACCGGAAAATCGAAATGAACGTCTAGTCCTTTGGAAGGGGACGAAAAATGAGTCAGACCTGTGTGCCTTCTGGCCTGTACACGCTAAAAATCTTACGGCATTTGAAAATCGTGAAGAGCATGGCTTTTGCCCGGTTACCGTCGTGTAAAACATTGGACAGATAGGTTGATTACCCAAGTCCCTCCCTATGAAGACCAATTAGCCGTCTTGCCTTTGTAATAAAAAAAAACTTGAGTTAGAAAAATGTTGGGTGACGCTGCACTGCGGCAACGAGCTCTCAAAGAAGAGAGCAGCCCGAGTTTCACATGGTACATCTATCGTGACAAAAGAAATGATTATGAATATGAATATAAAATCAAAATGGAAATGCTACAAATGTTTATTTGCGTAAAGAAGAAACATTCATGGCTGTGACGTCTTTACGACTTTGCAACTATTAAGGGGGTGGACGTACCTGAATGATACGTATCAACGTCACGAATTTGCACTCGTACAAAACGGTGAACCTTAAGAGATTTGTCAGTTTCATGATTATGACCTCGTATAAAGAGCAGGCTATGCGGGCACATGTGTGTCGGCGTCACAGATCTGCACCTGTGTAGAAAAAAACCTGTCCAGGTGTGCTTCAGACTCCACAGTTTTTCATGGATGGCAATTTCAGGCAGGGTCATGAAGCGCTCTCAGCGCATTAACTTCATTACTTTACTGTTTATATAGTGCAGTGTCCCTGTCAGAATGTCAGGAGCTCTTTCTGTATAGATAGCATCCCCACTCTCTGAAAGTTCTGTGGTAGAAATTTCCTCTTTTCTGTCACTCTCTTTGTTTCTGTCTTCTTGCTGAACTTTTTACCTTCTCTTCGTATCATTTTCTGCCTTGCGGGCCCATTCACCTGTATGTGTTCCTTTAAGTCTTCCACTCTTTCTCTTACAATTGATAATTGGACGAAAATTAATAACTGCATGTTTCGCTGGGAGGAAATGTGATGAGCAGAAGCAAGTTTACGTAATTTGGGCCAGTTTTAACGTACGTGTTAGTGTCCTTAGTTATATTTATACTTGTAGTCAGATTTGTATCTTAAAATCTCCTGGTGATAAATTAGACGGAGAAGTCAACCCAGGGGCACACCCTTAGGTTATGTGCACAAACGAATTGATATCTGTACTTACTTTTCTGTTCCAACATTTTTTTTCGGGTTCAAATAGGTGTTAAAATAGTTATAGCCCTGAAATGGCTGTGCTCAGTCGGCTGAACTTTAAAGTTTAAACAATCATGATAATATATAGGGGAATGTGGGGGTCAGGTGAGGGCGTTTGGGGTGTGTTAACATCACTGGTGCTGTGTGAGGAGAGGACGCCATACACCACTGACTCGAATGAAACAAAACTAGGAACAGTTCTGGTCGTAATTTTGAGGATTGGCGAGAGATAGTATGTGCGGAGAGGGGGTGGGTAGGGAGCAAGAGGAATATGAGTGAGGGGAAGACGGTGGGAGCAAGAAAGAGGAGAGAGAGAGAGAGAGAGAAACAGACAGACAGACACTGACACTAACACTGACACTGACACTGACAAATGGTTTATTGTGAAGGCCACCGACCCATGCACAAACCAGAGATTCTGGGGAGGGGATTACATTGTTAACATACACCTTGCATACTTTTCATTCGTCGTGCGTTTTGTAGTAGCAGAGTGTGTGTGTGTGTTGTGTGTGTGTGTGTGTGTGTGTGTGTGTGTGTGTGTGTGTGTGTGGTGTGTGTGTGTGTGTGTGTGTGTGTGTGTGTGTGTGACAGAGAGAGAGAGAGAGAAGAGAGCAGAATAAAATTATATTTATGACAATAAAAAAAAAAAATGCTTTTTCACGTTCGGTCAAAATCGGCGCTTCAGAAAACATCAGTAGTAATTTAGCGTCAGAATAACTGAAAATAATACAAAATAACTGAGAAAATGCAAATGGTCGAATAAAAGGAATACAGAGTCAGGACCTGGGGAGAGAACAAGAGAGACAGAGACACAGAGAGTGAGTGAGAGAGAGAGAGAGAGAGAGAGAGAGACTATATGAATATTTGAGTAATCTTTAGAAGATGTGTTCTTCGTTTGTCTGGAAAAGCAAATGTTACAGAGTTGGAAAGAAATCCAAGCAGAAGGTAGATTCAGACATGCCGGACACTAAGAAATTGATCACAGCGTTAAAATGTATTGGTTGGGAAAGTTTAAAACTTCAGAACACAACTGGAAAAATATGTTTAATAAACTGTACCCTTTTTTTTAAGTGGAATTCAGAAACATAGTATCGCTATAGAATACATGATGATAACATATTCTGGAAACACACTATCAAATCATACAACGATCAGTTGAGAAATATACAAGAAACATTGCAGACACATGTACGTTCAGAACTGGTTCTATTTTATGAAAAATTTAGTACTGGAAATGGTATGGAAAAATTTACTGGTTTGATTGAAAGTGTGTGTGTGGGGGGGGGGGGGAGTTATTGTACTGCAAATTTTGAAATGATAATGCATAATTCATTACACATATCACTTCAATAGAGAATATGATACAAAACAGATTTATTTTTATTATTCTATATTGATTGCAGAATATCAGTTAACTCTTTTACTCCCGCACCCTACACGCCAGCTGCAAAAACTTTGTCTTTTCACTCCCTCACACTATCCATCAGCTTCCTACAAAAAAATTAACCCTTTCACTTTCTCACCCTATCCACCGTTAGAAAGAGAACAACTTTATTATTCAAGAAGAATAACATTAGATCTGTCTTACACCTAGTCCTTGCTGCTCTACATTCATGACATCTACATATTAAGAAATAGATAAACCGTAACTTATACATTGTTAAAGAGTTACAGCGATGAATTGCAATAAAATATCGACTTCTGTGTCAGTTGATTAAGCGCTTGACAAAAGCATGGAAGGCAGATGTAAAGTAAATACATATCAACCTCTAACAATAACAACAAACATCAAACACTAAGTAGAAGAATACAACGCAAAACCGAGATGGACCTTGCAGAGAACAATGGCTGCCATACCTATCTGTGATTTCAGATGAAGTCTAGTATGGGTCTTTTGTTTATGAAATATATACATGCTTATCTACGATTTACCTGTGTATGTTTACATATTTATTTCATTCACTGTTCACATTGACTGCACTTTATGCACACAGACCCGTTGGTAAAGGTGTGGAAGTCTTTCATGTTGTTTTTTTAACTTGCAAACTTTGATAGAACATATTCTGGGACCAGAAAAAAAAAAAAAAAAAAAAAAAAAGAATAAGAACGCGTATTTAATACAAGACAAGACAAGCGCAAATTTTCGGCCAACTGACCTTTGTCAAGCGTAAGATCACAAACAAACAAACACCAGATACAAAAATTAGGAGAAAAAAGACTGAAACTTCCCTGCTGCTCCGTCCAGTGTGAGAAAAGGAACATCTTTGTCTCTTTCTCTCCTAATGTTTGTATCTGGTGTTTGTTTGTTTGTTTGTAATCTTACGCTTGACCGAAAATTTGCGCCTGTCTTGTCTGGTTGTATTAAATACGCGTTCTTCATTTTTTTTTTTTTTTTTCCCGTGTTTTTCTGCTTCCTGTTTGCTTGAACGCGGGCAGTCACACTTGTTTTGGAGAACATATTCTGCTTTGATCATGCTGTTTTTGTCTTCGTACTTGGCTAAAAATGAAAAAAAAAAAATTTGAGCAAAAAGAAAAGAAAACAAAAATAAAACAAGCAACCCCCCCCCCCCCCCAATCCAAGCCCCAGATGTACAGGTGATGGTCTTCAGCTGCGGTGCAAGGACAGCGGAAGTATCTGTCTCTAGCGATGTTGATGGTAGTTGGGTGGACCGAGGAACGGACAGGCATGCAGACGTAAGGACCCATAGACAGAGACTGTGCCAAAGGTGTTCACTTATTTGTGTGTGTGTGTGTGTGTGTGTGTGTGTGTGTGTGTGTGTGTGTGTGTGTGTGTTTGTGTGTGTATGTGTGTGTGTGTGTTTGTGTGTGTGTGTGTGTGTGTTCGCTTTGTTCTCTTTGTTCGTTGTCATTACTGTATGGCGGACGGCTCTGCTTTCCCTCCCTTGGAGATGAGGAATACTACCTGCAGTTATTCTGCTTAAAATTGCAGTCTCGGCAGTCGTTTCATTTTAAAAGAAAATACCTGTTTAATAAAGTAATTGTAAAATGGAAATGAGAGGGAGAAAAGAGGGGGAGAGAAAGAGAGAGAGGGGGAGAGAGAGCAAGATAAAAAAACAAAAAGAACAAGAGAGAGAGGAAGAAGAAGAAGAAGAAGAATTATGTCTGTCTATCAGTCTTCATTTTATGCAAACATTATTGCAGAAAAAAATCTCAAGGTCAAAAAGCTTCAAATGAAATACAAATTGAAATTGATGTGAATAGAGAACAATGAGAAGAAGGCACAACACTGAAAACAGAATGTAAATTCCTGAGTTAATGCTGTTATAATGTAGTCCTCATGCCCAGAATGTGCTCATCTCACTCACACACACACACACACACACACACACACACACACACACACACACAACGCATACACACGCACGCACACACACGCACGCACACACACAAGCACGCACATACACTCACTCACACACACATGCATGCAAACACGCATGCATGCACACATAGACACACACAGACAGACACAGACACACACAGAGACACACACACTCACACACACACACACACAAACACACACACACACACACACACACACAAACACACACACACACACACACACACACACACACACACACACACACACACACTGATAATACTATAGAATTATGTATTAAAACTTCCGTAAAAGAAGCTTGCAACTTGCTAGAATCAGCCTCATGGATTCGATTTCATGAACATTTCAATGAAAAGTTTGTGACACAACAAATGATAAAACTTTCATTACAAAATGTATGTAAAAAATTGCAGTATTCTTCCATATATCATTCAAGATCGATTGTTGCTGTTCATTTTCGTATTCAACTAAACGCGTTGAAAACAAAATATTGTAAAAATATCAAGTGTATTTGCGGAGAACAATTCACACTGTTTCACAGTTTATTTTACTGCAAAATGCTACGTTCTTTTTTACCAAAAATATTTACACAAGAAAACTATTCAGAAACTCATTTTAAAGAAGTAACTTCTGATCAGTCTTTATCAGTTAAAATTTCAGAATCATTGGTTCACAGTCCTGTTAATGTATTGCTTTAAGTTTATGAAGTTAGTATTCTAGCGTTAAATTTTTCCTTCACATTGTTAATGTTAATTGTTAGTGTTAAGATCTTGTTCCATTTTTCTATTTACCCATTTATTTATGTCTTTTACTTTGTCTCCCCTCTCCCCACAATGCAACTCGCCCACCTCTTATCTTCCATCCCCCCCCCCCCCCTGTCTAATATCACTCATAGTGAACAGACGTTAAATTAAAGAACGAACGAACACACACACACACACAGGTTTTTATTTAAAGAAGACCGAAAAAGGAAAAGTTTTCTTCATGATGGCTACAAAACAAGGAAACAAACACTTGTGCTCAAGCAGGCTCTGCACTCTACGACTTAAAGATCAATAATAATTTAGCATGGGAATAATCCACAATGATGCACAGCAACACAGCAAAGATTAGAAAAGAACAATAGGAAGAAAAGAGAACAAGAGCGAATATAATCAGACAAGAAAATAGTTACTGGTCGTGTGTGTGTGTGTGTGTGTGTGTGTGTGTGTGTGTGTTGTGTGTGTGTGTGTTGTGTGTGAGTTGCGTGTTGTGTGAGTTGTGTTGTGTGTGGTTGCGTGTGTGTGTGTGCGTATGTGTGTGTGTTTGTTTGCGTGTGTGTGTGTGTTTGTGTGTGTGTGTGTGCGTGGGTATGTGTGTGTGCGTGCGTGTGTGTGTGTGTGTGTGTGCGTGCGTGCGTTCGTACGTGTATGTGTTTGTGAAGAAGAGAGAGAAGGGGGAGGGTACGGACTACAGTCTAGATACACAGTGTAAATGGGGATGCGTATGCGCGCATTTGTTTGTGCGAACTTGTGTCAGTGTCTGGGTGTGCATATATGTATATTTTCGTGCATACGCGGGCAGATATGTGGTAAAGGAGGGAGTGAGAGTGAGAGAGACAGACAGACAGACAGAGAGAAAGAGAGAGAGAGAGAGAGAGCTAAACAAACAACAAAAAAAGAAGACTGGCTAACGTTTGTGTTAGTGTAAAAGAGCGCGCGCGCGCGTGCGTACTTGCGTGCGTTCGTGCACAAACGGGTGAGCGAGAGAAAGCCAGAGACAGACAGAGACAGAGAGACAAAGAGAAAGGGTTGACATTTTGCACGGGGAAGTCTGTCTCCGTACTCGATCGATTTTCATCCTCCGACGCCCTGCTTGCTAATCTATCAATAACCCTGCAGCCTTCCTTCTCCTCTCGCTTTTGGGAGGAGGGGTGGGGGGAAGGGTAGAGAGGTACAGAAGGGGGAGATAAGAAGCACGGGAAGGGTGGGAAGGAGGAAAAGAAGGGAAGTGGTTAGAGACAGAAGGAACAGAGGGGTGGGGTGAGGGTGGGTGCTGGCGTGGGAGGGAATGACTTATTTTTTTACGTTTTGAGCATTGCTTTTTAAACTTGTCTGACCCACATTTTGCAGGTGTTATGTTGCTGCACAGTCTGCAGACTCGGTCTTCAGTGGGCGTGCATGCTGGACGATTTTCATGCTACCTTGTGTCATCAAACTCTCACTTATATACCATACAGTAGTAATTAATTCTGGGGAGAGCTGGACAGCAGACAATCCTCAATGGAGAAGCCCGCTCAGTGAAGCGTTTCAGCCATAAACTGCTTACAATCTGAGGGGGCCAGGCCACATCGAGGTCATGACTCCTGGATGCCCCTCTGTGTTACCTTTTTTCCTTCTTCTTTAACGCGAGTATTTGATGTTATGCGTGTGTATACGCACGGACAGGCTTGGGTACCAGCAGGTCTGCTATGCACACATTTTTTCCTGTGAGACCATAAAAATCTCCAGCCTTTATCCGCAGGTGGCATTCAGGCAGGATCGAACTCAGACTGTCCATCTGGAAATACGAATCTTTTCCACCTGTATATCCACCCGTCAGCAATGACTGGGGATGAGACTTTTGAAGGTCTGCTGGGAGTGGCAGGAAAAGACGCGAGGAAGGAGTGAGGGATGGGAGGGACAGTTAAATGACGAGTAAGAGAGAGAAGGAAAGGGGGAGGCTGGTTGGTTGGTTGTTCCTGGGATCATGATGATAATACTCGTAGAGTACACGTGCAGCCTTGCCGCGCAGTCTTGCTCTGATACGGACCTCCAAAGCATCATCAGTATCATCCCCATTCTCATCATCATAGCATTGTGGGAAAAATTGCCTCAGATTCTGTGGCTTTTCGTGTCCTGAGGCAAGTTTCTTGCGGGTAGCAAAGTGAGACAAAGCTAGCTAAAACGAGCCTATTTGGCGAGCGAGTTTCTTAACGGTCCCCTTGCACGAACAAACCTATCGGCTACGTTAGCGAAACATTACGGTATTGAAAAGGTGACAGCTTACAATACCAAGATGGCGACTGCGTGTGCATCAGGATTCACAACTTTGTCCTCTGTTGTTGTAATTACATTTTACCGCAAAAGTGATTATGGTGTTGCCACTGCTGAAGAGACATCACAGAATGGGTCGTCAACAATTTTATTCAGAATATGTAAATTTACATGCTTTTTCATGCCTTCTGCCATCTTGGATTTGCTAGGCTTGCTAGATTTGCTACGACCAGTTTCGTACACATGCTCACGTCGAAATTAGCTAGCTGCTAGCATCTAGCTTAAGCTTAACTTGCTATGCCTAAGAAACTCGCCTATACTATCATGGTGACCTTAGTTTCGTGGGGGCTGGAGAAGTGTTGGAGAGCGGAGATGAGCGGCGTGGGGGGTGGGTGGGTGGTGGAGAGGTTGGGTGACACAGACGTCCTACAGAAGATGGCGCAGATTGTTTCTTTTCTTTCTTTTTCTTTCTTTACTTTTCTTTACTTTTCTTTCTTTCTTTCTTTTCTTTTTCTTTCTTTCTTTGTTTCTTTCTTTTATTGTAGGATGTGGGGGGGGGGGGGGGAGTAGCGAGTGGGCAGAGTGTTAGGGGTGGGGAAAACGGAGTGTGAGGCACGGCTGGGAAAGACGGAAGGAGAAAAAAATGATGGGGGACGGGAGCGTACCAGACAGAAGAGACAGGAGGGTTGGTATGGGAGGGGCCGACTGTGACTAAGGGTTTAGTGGGAAGACAGATTGCAGAATGGGTGTAGAGGAAAGAGTTATCGATATGAGTGCGGTCTGGAGAAGGAAAGTGGAGGGACTTATGCATGAACGCCGAGAAATGGAAAGACGACGATTCTGATAGAAGTCTGTGAAAGTGAAGGCTGATAAAGGACCAGTCTTCATTATGCTTTCATGATCTGTGGTCAGTCAACAACATGAATCCACGGTCTTCAGAGTTTGCAGTTTATCCAATATAGATTGACCGTACTCTGACAATGACATATGCACCCACCCGATATCATCATCGTTATGTGTCCTGTCGCATGGCGTTAGCGATCATGGCTCTCCATATGAGTTTATCCAAGTACATCTCCCACCCTGTCTGTCCTCATCCACTGCGCAAGTCCGTCCAATAGTTTCTCCCTGGGTCTACCTGGTGTTCTCTTTCCCTCCAGCTTTCCTGTTGTGACCAGGTGCTCCAATTCCCCTTTCCTCCTGAAATGGCCAATAAATGTCGCCTGTCTTTTCCTTATCTTCCTTATGAATGATCTTCTTCTTGTGTCTGCCTCCATTAAGACTGTCTCGTTTGTTTTCTGCCCGATAAATCTATAGTTATCTATCTGGGAGACTTCTTGGGCAACCTGCGGGGAAAAAAGTTCTGCGCTGGTAAGGTCTTAAACCAGGGAGGAAGGGACGGAAGACAACAGAACGTATGAGACACTAAACTTAAACCGCAGAATTGTTGGAGCATTAAGAAAGGCAGCAAACAGGCCAGATTTTATGTTGTTGGCTGGGATTGAACTCGAGACATCAGATCTTGAGTGCACAGCTCAATCACGAGAACCAGCCAACCACGTAAACAAAAAAGGCCTGCATATTTCTTGGTGGCTCCATTAACTCAGGTGGTCTTCAGAAGGGCGAGAGAATACAGAGGCTATGAGAACTCTCAGAAAAATCAGGTAACATGCATACGAACAATACTGCACTTTGGTAATGAAGATTGTATACAAACACTACACACAGTTGAGATCAGTGATCAGTGCCACTGAATCAAAACAAGTGAAGTTTGAAGTTAGGTTTTTTTCCAGAAAGGATTCATCGGGGCAATTCCATATGCATTCCATCCAGATCTGCGTGCAGTTAACTTGCAGACTTCCTGAAACTGCGCAAAACCCTATGCACACGCAAGGTAGGGGGAGAAGGAACCTGTGAAACACTGATACCAACAGAAAGTTTGAAGCATAAAGATAGGCAATGAACAAGTCAGTTTTTAAAATTGTGGGCTGGGTTTGAATCGAAACATCAGATCTGTAATCCACGTCTGTATCAGTGAAACCAACCAGCCCGTGTAGAAAAGGCAAACATCGTCTGTCAGACCTCAAACATTCATATCTGTAGTTGCTAAACGGACAACAGATGCTTCACAACACATAGACACAAGGTGGGCAAGCAATTCTAACAATCCCCATTTTTATACAAACATTGTCACATTGTCCAGATTTTGTACTGCTGAAGGTTACTACATGTATGACCTTGTTGTACCTTCAGTTGAAATAAAACCTGATGTGCATCGAGGATAATAATAGACAGTCACAGTGGTGAAAACAGATTTGAAATGTTATCACAGGTTCCTGACAAAGGGCTGTTCACACATCCTCCTCAAAAACTGCTGACTTCTGACACTTTTCTGGTCCCTACGATGTTGACTTTGTCATGTTGTCCTCCAGACGTACGCATTTGCTACTCCTGAACAATCTACGGTTTGACCAGACTCCGATAAAGATCCATCCAGAAACAGCTGAATAGATCTTGCCAACATATTTTGTCACGCAGAGGGACAGACAGACAGACACACACACACACACACACACACACACACACACACACACACACACACACACACAAAGAAAAACACACACACACATAAAATAATAATACCACACAAAATACACAACACACAACACAGCACCACACACACACACCACACACACACACACACACACACACACACACACACACACACACACACACCGCACACCCCTATACCCTCCCCTTGATTTGTCTTTTATAATAATAATAATAATAATTACAATATTTATATAGCGCAAAATCTCGATAAAAATCAAATCTAAGCGCTGAACATACACTTACGCACGCCCGCACACACACACTTACACATGGCTATAAATGGGGAAAAAGAATAAAAGCAATGGAAAATTATAGAGAGCATATTATATACAAATATATATTACAATGTGATTCCCCTCCGAGTGGAGACAGGCTACAGAGGGGGGATGAGTGAGGTCAGGATTTTATGCAGAGGAGAAAAGGTGAGTTTTGAGAGCGGACTTGAAGGAGACAAAAGTAGGTTGCTGACGGACAGAGAGAGGAAGTTTGTTCCAGGAGAGTGGACCAGAAACAGAGAAGGCTCGTGGACCATAGGTATTGAGCTTGATGCGTGGAAAGCGAAAAGTCAGAGGATCGGAGGCAGAGCGGAGGGTACGTGAGGGAACATAGATCTCAAGTAGGCTTGACAGGTAATTGGGGGCTGCGTTATTGAAGCTTTTGTAGCACATGGTGTCTAGTTTGTACTGTATGCGCTTTGATACAGGGAGCCAGTGAAGTTGTGCCAGGAGAGGAGATATGTGGTCAGCTTTTTTCTTTTTGAGTACAAGGCGTGCAGCATTGTTTTGAATGCGCTGTAGGATGTGAATGGTGGAGGCAGGAAGACCAGACAGGAGTGAATTGCAATAGTCAATGCGAGACATTATGAAGGAGAGAACGAGTTTTGCAGTTGTTTCCACAGAGAGATACTTCCTGATCAAGCTTATACGATGGAGGTGAAAGTAGCAAGATCTGGCAGTTTGAGAAACAAAGTTGTTCATGGAGAGGGTAGAGTCAATGCAGACACTAAGGTTTTTAGCTGAATCAGAAATTGGGACTGATGTGTTACATAATGGGAGAGAAAGAGGAGGCAGCTGAGAAAGTTTCTGACGGGTGCCAATGAGGATAGCTTCTGTTTTGTCGTCATTAAGCTGAAGTTTGTTGAACGTCATCCAGTTCTTAATGTCCGAGTAACACTCAGTGGTGCGAGTCAAGAGGCGCTGTATATTGTCTGGTGTGTCACTGTCTAGAAGTTGGGTGTCATCAGCATAGAAGTGGTGTTTTATAGAGTGGGAGTTGATGATGGTGGACAGGGGAGAGGTGTAAAGAGTGAAAAGAACAGGGCCAAGGACAGATCCTTGTGGAACACCACAGGTCAGGCATGCAGGTTGAGAGTAAGTGCCATTAATGAGAACAGCTTGTTTTCTGTTTGACAGATATGAAGTGAAAAAGGAGAGAGCAATGTCAGAGATGCCAAAAGTATGATGAAGTCTAGAAAGGAGAATACCATGATCAATGGTATCAAAGGCTGCAGACAGATCAAGGAGTGTGAGGAGAGAGACTTTGCCAGTATCAGTTGCAAGGAGGAGATTGTTGAGAATGTGTAGCAGGGCAGTTTCAGTGCTATGGCACTGGCGGTAGGCTGACTGGAAAGGATTGAGAAGATTGTTGGCAGACAGGTGAGAGTTCAGCTGGTTGAGGACAACTTTTTCAAGCAGTTTTGACAAGAAAGAGAGATTAGAGATAGGCCGGTAATTTTTCAGTTCATTTGGGTCTAAATTGTATTTCTTGAGGAGAGGGTGAACAATAGCAGACTTGAAAGAATCTGGGACAGTTCCAGTTTGAAGAGAAGTGTTGATGATGTCAGTGATGAATGGGAGGAGAGTAGGGAGACAGTCAGAGTAGAGAGAACCTGGAAGAGGATCCAGTTCGCAGGTTTTGAACGACATGGATCTGATTGTGTTGAGAATTTCTTCTTGTGAGACTGGGGTAAAAGTAGTAAGAGGTGTGCCAGAGAAGGAAGGGTCAGGTGGGCATGGTTGACAGGGTGTCCTGTCAAGCCTGTCACGAAGAGTTTGTATTTTGGTGGTGAAATACTTGGAGAATACAGATGGGAGTTCTTCATTTGTGTGTTTTGTTGGGAGAGGTAAATCTTTTCGTGTGCCAAGGAGATGATTCATGGTTGTAAAGAGTTCTCTTGAAGAAGAGGCATTCAGGATTTTGGTTTGGAAATAGTTTGTTTTTGCAGATGCAATGAGGGTGGATACTTTTGTTTTAGAGGCTTGGAAAAGTTGCCTATGTACAGTGAGTTTGGATTTGCGCCAGCGGCGCTCTGATCTGCGGCGGGCACGTTTTGCACAGGCAATCTCATGAGTGAGCCAGGGGGTAGGGGGGCGGTCAGGTAAAAGACGAGTTGTGGCTGGAGCATGAGTGTCCAGAAGATGGTGGAGAGTAGTATAGAATTCATCGGCAAGGTTGTGTGACTTTTCAGAAAGGAGGCGGGAGGCATCAGATGAAAATGTGGAGAGGTCAATAGATTTGAGATTGCGTCGAGTCACTGTGCGCGTGGTACGGGAAGGAGGAGAAATGTCAAGAGAACAGAGAATTGCAGAGTGGTCAGATGGAAGGGCTGAAGTTAGACGGGTAGAAAGAACTAGGCAGTTGTCAGTAGCTGAATTGTGGTGATCACGAGAAATGATCCAGTCAAGAATGTGACCTTTTTTATGGGTTGGTTCAGAAATATGTTGTGTCATATTGTGATTGGACAGAGAGTTGATGATATGTCTTGTGTCATAACGGTGAGTGTTGTCGTAGTGGACATTGATGTCACCTAGAATGATGAGATTTCCAGGTAAGGGGCAGTAGTAGTCAAGTAGTTGGTCAAAGTCAGAGAGAAACATGGATGTGGTGAGCTTATTGGCAGAGCTAGGTGGAGGTCGATAGACACAGGAGAAGGTGATGTGGTGAGGGGTGGATTGGAAGGATACTTCAACGTGCTCAAAAGAAGGATGGGAGAAAGGCAGAGAATGCGAGAAAGATAGGCGGGAATGGAGTGAGTCGTTGTAGAGGATGGCGATACCACCACCTCGGGATGGGCGATGGAAAGAAGCAAGCCTATATCCACTCGGAGTGAGACTCGCATGTATGGGTTCGTGACCAAGGGGGTTAAACCAAGTTTCGGAGATAAATACAATGTCAATATGCTCGTCTGTGATGAAGTCAGCAATGACATCGGCTTTGCCGTCTTTGCACACTGACTGAGCATTAAACAGACATAATTTCAATTTATCACAGTCACATGGCGGTGGCAGAGGTGGAGATGAAGGCGGTACCGACGAGACAGAAGATGAAGGCAGCACCAGCGGGACAGAAGATGAAGGCAGCACCAGCGGGACAGAAGATGAAGACAGTATCGACGGGACAGAAGATGAAGGCAGCACCAGCGGGACAGAAGACGAAGGCGGCATTGACGAGACAGAAGATGAAGGCGGCACCAGCGGGATAGAAGATGAAGGCGACACCAGCAGGACTGAAGATGAAGGCGGCATCGACGAGACAGAAGATGAAGGCGGCATCGACGAGACAGAAGACGAAGGCGGCATCGACGAGACAGAAGACGAAGGCGGCACCAGCGGGAGAGAAAGTGAAGGCGGCACCATCAGGACAGAAGGTGAAGGTGAAGATGACAGAGGAGAAGGCGAGGTCTGCAGCAGCAAGGTCGAGGGCAGGGGCAGTGGAGGGGAGACTGGTTCAGCTGGAGGCAGGTTGTGCCAGAAACGGTGGAGACGTCCAGCACGACAGGATCGCGCAGTGCGGGGCTTACAACACAGCCCCAACTTGCGTATGCGTAGGTAACCGTCTCCACCGAGATAGCACTTGCTGTGTTTAAGAAGTGACAGTCCAATTTTTCTAATGCGGGACGCGTCCATTGTTGCAAGCCAGTCGGAAAAGGAAGATATTTGTGGGTTGGTGTGTGGGTTGGTCAGTTCACGATACACTTGATTCAGAGAGACAAGAAGAAAATTCAGTGCAGTCTATGCATATACGGCAAACTTACAAGCAACAGGAGAATTGTTCATGCACAAACGACAGTCGACTAAGGTTTAGGAGCTGTAGTGTTGGGGCCAACACAATAGGCCAAAAATGTAAACACAGTTCACAGATAAAATGTCAGACCCGTGCGGCTGAACCAAAATGATGAAAAGTAGGTATCTAAAACTCCAAAGTCAGAGTATCTGGTAAAACACTCAAAATTCCTAAAAAGTATCTACATCACCACACATCGAGATTCAAAAGGAACAAACTGATATAAAATTCAATGCATAAAATCAAATAGAACCTCGATAAAATCACTGTAAAAACACCACACACACTTTTGCTGCCTGCTGGCGCGATATCAACTCTTGTACATATTTTTAAAAAATGCAGACTACGTAAAAAGATGCAGGTCCGTGGTCTGTGCAGTCAAAACAGACACTGTGCTGCAGACAAACATAAAAGACGAAAATTCATGGTGTCTCAAGACTTGTGATTGCCAAATTGTAACCTTATAGACAAAACAAACAAGCAAACAAACAAGCAAGCAAGCAAACAAAAACTGTGTTGTCATGTCTGTTTCTGTTAAGAAATACTGTATTTTGTTTTCAGCAGCAGCAGATTATAGTCATTACTGTCACCGGCTTTAGAACTAGAATCATGTTTCTCTATATGAGCCGTGCCCAAAGGCGTGATCAATAAAATTTATAACATCTTTGGTTATACGCTGTCGTTAGGGACTATGGGCTGTACACCATTAAAATATCTTAATCTGACTCCCCTCCCCCTGTTCTCTGTCTCTTTATCTATTCTCTCTCTCTCTTCTCTTCTCTTCATCTATATCTCCCTCTTTTTCTCCTGTGGTTTTTAATACAAGTAAATTAACAACGGCAAATACGTCAGTTGGTATATGTGCTAATATCTGTACAGTTAGATGAAAAAAATTCATTTCATTTCATTTCTTCTCTTTCGCACTCTCTCAGTCATTTTTATTCTTTCTTTCGCCCCTGGAAGATTGAAGAAATAAACGACCAGAATCTAGCAGCTCCATAAAACTCAATATTCGAAAACTGCTGACGGTTAACATTCAGCGCCACACATTATGAGCTAAGAATATATCATCAGCCATCTATCCAACACGAATAGAAGATTGACTATTTCTGAACAATTCCAGCCTTGACGGGTGCAATCTGATGTAATCATCCTTAGTCATTCTATGGCAGCATTGCCGTGATAAAGGCGTGGCCCTTCTAACGTCTGTCATTTTCATAATATTGTTGGTTTTTTCCTTCCAAGTTATTGGAATCGATTTATTTGTTTTTTCTTTCTTTTTTTCTTTTTAAGCGTTCCGATTTTTCTTGGATGCGTGCATGCGTGTTGTTTTGCTCACACTATGCAGGCGGTATGTTGCTGCACAGTCTGCGTTCTCTTGTCTCCGGTAGGCGTGCATGCTGTTTTCATGTTTGCGTCAGACACTGACTTGATTTAACAGCCTCTTTAACGTACATAACTGATGTTCTGAGCGTGTATACACCAATGGTGATTAGGGACTAACAGGTCTGCACAGATGTTGACTTTGGAAATCGTGGAAAAATCTCCACTCTATATCCACTAGGTGGGAGGTACCCAAGGAGAATCAAACCCCAGACCTTTCAATTGGAAGTCTGACATCCTACCCTTTGGACAACAGCGCTCGTCGGACCTATTGCGATATTATTCTCTTGAATGGCCATTTGTGTGTGATTCGTTGCTTTATGTTCTTCATTCATGGTCTTATGGCTCTTGGTTTCATTTCAAATGGTGGTGATCCTTTGTGGGGATTACGGAGGGTTCTTTCAGTATAAATAGTATCCCCATCTTCTGGAAATTCTGTGCTAGAAATTTCCTCCTTTCTGTAATTATCTTTGTTTCTGCATTGTTCTTTCGATTTCTGTCTTTTCTTTTCTCATTTTCTGTCTTGCTGGTCTATTCACCTGTATGTTTCCATAAAGCTTTGCACGTAAACACACTTTCTGACTGTTACGATTAATAATTGGGTACATGTATTAATTGCATTTTTAGCTCTAAAGAAATGCGAACTGTTAAGTGGCAATTTTAGGTATTATGGACCAGTTTGTGTGTGTGTGTGTGTGTGTGTGTGTGTGTGTGTGTGTGTGTGTGTGTGTGTGTGTGTGTGTGTGTGTGTGTGTGTGTGTGTTTGAACATGGTTCTCTTGATGCATTTGCATGGTTCTCTTGATGCATTTGTGCTCCGGTTATTTTAACCCCTCCCCACTACCTCCCCCCCCCCCCCCTGGCGATAAGTTGGGCGAAATGGCCAGTGCTAGGGGATGTCCATAGATTCTTTCATAAACGCAATGATATGTTTTCAAGTTTTCTTTTATGTAGAGTCATCGATTGTTTAGATGTGTGTGTTGTGTTTGAGATGGAAATGGTCCTGGCATGGCTGTCAGCAGCCGGCAGGGCTTTAAACACTCCTGATGATACTAATCATAAATGGTGGTGACTGTCGAAGCGGGAGTACTTTGGAGGGGTTAATTTGAGACAGGAGTCACAAAACTGTTTGCGTATTGAACTGACGATTGAAAGACTGTCAGGCTGAACTTTTATTGTTCTACAAATGAAGACAAAAAAAAACAAAAAACAAGACATTTTTCAATATCTCTTCTAAAAGAGGAGCTTGTTTCATATCGATCACAGGTATATGTGTGCATGTGTTTGTGCGTGTCCTCTGTGTGTGTGTAAATATACGTGCGCGTGCGCCTAAAGCGAGGTTTTCAAATGGGGACAGGCCGGAGGAAAGGATCTATGAACTATAAAGTAACACCTTCAGAATGACGGAAACATAAAGATGGGCAGGGTAAAACCAGTTTTTAATGTTGCCGGCTGGAATTGAACTCGAGATATCAGATCTTTAATACACGGTTCTATCAAAAGAACTGGCCAGTCCGCTCAGTTTGCAGACTGTGAAGTAACGGTATTTTGCCTGCACAGTGTGGGCCAAAAGAACGTCCATATGCATTGGAGCAGATGGATACACAGATGGATACACAGATGGATACACTGACTGTCCGAGACATGACCAAACTCGAACGCAGATGAGCACTGTAAAAGTGATAAAAGTAGTCAGGTTGTATGGCACTGGGTGCCAGAAGTGGGAGGTCTTACATTTTCCATGTGTATACTCACTGTTCTCCGTATGTACACGCGACAAGGGTGTTCAGGCACAAGCAGATCAGCACACATGTGACCTGGGAGGTCAGAAAAATCTCCAGACGGAATCGAGTCAAGTTGTGGTGTGCGCGCGCGTGCGTGCATGCATGTTGTGCAGTGTGCCTGTGTGCTTTTGTGTGTGTCTAACTGCGTGCGTGCTTGTGTGTCTACCTGCGTGCATGCGTGTGTGTGCCCGCGCGTGTGCACATGTGTGCCATAATACAGTTTTGATATGAAAGCAAAAAACAAAATGAAGACGTGTAATATAACTTACAAAGATAGACACTGATAAAATACGTGTTCGTGTTCATGTTTGCGTGTTTCGTGTTTCTCTCTGCCTGAACACTGGCAGCTACTTTGATTCAAAGTTCAGTATGGTTTAACCCTTTGACTCCCTCATCCTATCCATGAGCATCGTGCTTTGCCAACAGTGACAGCAAAGCAAAAATTTAACCCTTTGACTCCCTCATCCTATCCATAAGCATCGCGCTTTGCCAACAATGAAGCAAAGCAAAAATTTAACCCTTTGACTCCCTCATCCTATCCATAAGCATCGCTCTTTGCCAACAATGACAACAAAGCAAAAAGTTAACCCTTTGACTCCCTCATCCTATCCATAAGCATCGCTCTTTGCCAACAATGACAACAAAGCAAAAAGTTAACCCTTTGACTCCCTCAGCCTATCCATAAGCATCGCGTTTTGCTAACAATGACAGCAAAGCAAAAATTTAACCCTTTGACTCCCTTGCGATTGGCAACCTGACGGCCTACCCGTTTTAACCACCACGCCCCTTAAGTTGTTTTTGATATGAGTGGAAAAGTAAAACCATAGCCTATAAGGCATTTGTATGAACGTGTTAGACACTTTTACTTTTTATTTTTATTTAAATATTTTTTAAGGAAATGAGCTGGTGAGCTCACAGCGTTGGGGCTACAACAAGACCGCAGCTTTGGTGGTGTATGGCGCACACCCGACACTGTAGCATAGGTAGTAATTCCACGGGGATGGTGCAGAAATATAGGAAAAAGAAAAGAAAACAAAAAGAAAATCTGTAAACGGGTAGTAGCGCTAGGTCTCCTGTGGTGAGTAGCTTTACATCGATCAGACATTGATAGCTCCTTGTGGGCTTGTGGAGCCAAGGTTACGGCAGAGAGAACATTCTTCCGGAGTTGTGTGTGTGTCGAAAAGCAGGAGAGAACGTGGTGTGTGGGGCCATGGGGAGTGAGGGGAAGGAAAGGGAAGATGAGGATGAGGAAGATAAAAAACGCGGAAGAAGAAAGGACAGGAGGAGGAGGAAAAAACAAAACGAAGTAAAACAAAAAACAAAACCAAGAAGATGGACGAAATGATGAGGAAATCTTGAAGAGGGAAGGGGTTTAGAATTAATTCGTGAGGGATTCATGGCACTCGGACAGTTCCGCATGTGCTGTATCCACATCTGCCTGTAATTATCCGGCAGACTCCTTGAGCCTGTGCAAAGCCTTATGCGCTGACAAGGTCTTGGAATGAGGAGTGCAGGGGAGTGGGGGTGGAGGCAGGATCTTTGAAACACTAAGCTGAGACCATCAGAATGAATGGAGCTTTGGGAAGGACAACGAACAGACCAGTTTATACACAACACACACACACAGACGCACACACAGACACACACACACACACACAGAGACATACACACACACACACACAGACACACACACACACACACACACACACACACACACACACACACACACACACACACACATACAAACATACATATATATATATATATATATATATATATATATATATATATATATATATATATATATATATATTGCAAGCTGGGACTGAACTCGAGACACGAGATTTTGAGTCCACAGCTCTGTTAACCCTTTGACTCCCGCACCCTATCCACCAGCTTCCTGGCAGAACTCTGGTGGATAGGGTGAAGGAGTCAAAGGGTTCAGTTTTGGCTTTGCTATCACTCATGACCATGCAGGACACTATTACTAGTGGATAGGGCGAGGGAGTCAAAAGGTTAATAGAATCCACCAGCTAGCACACAACCGTAGCCTGCCTGAGAGTTGAACCCACAATCTTGCTCGCACATGGAGTGTGGAAAATGAAGCACACACAAAATTAAGCAATTTCCTATATTCTTCACTCTCTTTTTCTCCTTTACAGAAAAAAAAAAAAAACAGTGGTAGTTATATCTTACATCATTCCATCAATTTCTCGTATTTGAAATGCTTCTATTACTTTTTAA
>CM060310.1:92890381-92892881 GCA_030674185.1 Monoplex corrugatus | reverse complement strand
AGAGTAGATCTATGTGTTTACTGTTGCAGAGAAGAAAGGGAGAGCAGAAACTGGAGTACTATGAAAAAACTGCAGACAACTTGCTGCCTCCGCTGTGTTCTATGACGTCACGTTACTACCTGTGAGCTGACAGGTAAGTGTAGTTTGGTGTTTCAAAATGAAAACGTTCCGTAACGTTGTTAACTGATTCAGTGTTGGGTATACGTACCGTACACCCAGTTTGCGAACACTTTTGGGAAACAGATCTGTGTTTATCTCTGTCTGTGTATTTGTTCCGTGTTTATAGTTCTGTCCTGACGAGATTCCTTCTTCCTTTCCTTCTCCCTTAACTCCGTGCAGTGTCATAGGGACGGCGCACCTAAGAATGTGTACACAGATTCTTCCAGCTCTGTTGGTTATATGCAAAAAGCCTAGCCCTGTGCAGATGGTATCTCTGTCTTTGCACAATGTTTTCAGTCCATCGGTTTTGGTTTTGTTTTGTTTTGTTTTAATTTTTTTGTCTTCCCCTGTATCTTTCTCCCACAACAGTTCCTTAAAGGATTGATTTAGCAAAGCCACTGGATCTTGTTACGTGACCATACTAACGTAGTTTTCTTTTCTTCGCTGATCAGCAGATCTCCAAATGGTCCAGCGCGTTGTCTGATAGTTTGGCGCACTTGTTCGTTAGTGATATGATTAGTGTACTTGGTGTTTAGTATCTTGCGATGATACCTCATTTCCATGGCTTGAATTCATGTTACCAAATCGGCTGTGCGGGTATAAGAAAGTTCGGAACAGCACACTTGAGATATGGACGAGAAACTGGAGTGCTGCTGACTGGTTGAGTCTGTCGATAGAGCCATGGACTCAGCATGACTGGTTGAGTCTGTCGATAGAGCCATGGACTCAGCATTTGACACAGTGAGTTCAGTCCCTGCCTGCAACAGAACAGTTGGATTGTTCGTTGTTCATCGTAATGCTCCAGTCATTCTACTGCAGTCAGCCTGGTGTTTCATAGATCCTGTTCTCCCTTTCCCCCTCTCTCCATTTCAAGACCTTGCCAGCAGTTAGTTTTGTGCTGGCTCATAGTTTTGTGCTGGCTCAAGGTGTCTGTCAGAGCGCGTATAGAATTCCAGAGTAAGATGAATCACCTCGAACAAATTCCTAACTCCAAACTTATGCTAATGTTTAAGAACGCAGCTGGCAGGAGACTCAAAGTGTGTCCAAAATGGTGGTAGTTTTGGATTTGGATGTGAACAGATTTTGTTCAACGCGGATATTTCCTCAGAAAATAATTATCATTATCTCAGAGAAGATGTACTGTTGTGTGTTTACCAGTGTCAAATATTTTACATTCAAGTCAAACGATCATGCAAACATGTCTGTGATCTCCATCTTATGGCGAATTGCACAGTGCTTACACAATCTTTCCGTTCGCGATAAATATGCGGAATAGACTACCGACTGGAAGATTGTGGGTTCGAATCCCCATCAGTCCTGTCAAAATCATTGTAGGAAGGGATTTTTCAGCCCCAACCGGCTCCTACACAGAGCTGAATGTGCTACAGGCTCATTGGGAAGACTAAGACCAGACAGTCAAGCCTCGTCCATTTTATGAACGCGTCATTGAGGTTGTTGTTCAAGTCTTCTGATCAACACCGCAGGTGTCTGTATATCTAGGCCTTGTTAATGCCAGAACATATTATGATAGTAAGCGTAGATTACAGCCCTTTTACACAGTCTCAATCCCAGATGGAACTCATAACATCATGATTATCATCCCCACCGTCATCATCACCATAACATTGTAAAAATTGCCCCAGCGCCTGTGGCAGTTGAGGTAGCGTTGAAAATGGGACCGAAAAAAATGTGCACAAGAGAAACAGCCTATGTGCGATTATCCCATACAAAGAAATACTGTTCTTCTGTATAGGAGATAGTCCTCTGGGGACTGAGCATTCCTGCATCGAAACCCAAAGGAATATTGTCTATCGCGTATGAAACAGTGTGTGTACAAAAAGCTTTTTGAGGCTGTCACAGCCGTTCTACTGGAGAGTTTCCAACAATCAAAACCAAAACGGCTGCTGTAAATATGTTAAACAGGAAATACCAGAATCTCGTCATGAACAAATCTTTCGAGTTCATGCTTTTTCTCGCCAAATGTTTAGGGACGGTTCAAGTCATTCGGTTTCCCTGCAAAAAAGGGAACATTGTTTCATATCATCCGAAGGGATTAATGTCTGTGTGTGTTTTGTGTGGTGTGTGTGTGTGTATGTGTGTTGTGTGTGTGGTGTGTGTGTGTGTGTGTGTGTGTGTGTGTGTGTGTGTGTGTGTGTGTGTGTGTGTGTGTGTGTGTGTGTGTGTGCTTGTCTGTCTGCCACCCTCTCCTTCTCTCCGATAACAATGAGTGAACAAGATTTTCTGAGCTCATAACATGTAGACCTGTACAGGATTTTTTATCAAAGCTGTGGCCTGTTACAGTATCACGAAAGCATAAATTTCGAAAGTAAAGCTCCAAGGT
>CM060310.1:92880381-92887881 GCA_030674185.1 Monoplex corrugatus | reverse complement strand
TTTTGTGTGTGTGTTGTGTGTGTGTGTGTGTTGTGTGTGTGTGTTCTGTGTGTTGTGTGTGTGTGTGTGTGTGTGTGTGTGTGTGTGTGTGGGACATATTTTAATTATATGCACGCATGTATGAGCGTGTTCTGTTCAGACTGAACTCGGGCTCTCTATCCTGACCTACACCTATCCCGCCGACCTCCCCCCCCCCCCCCCCCCCGCCAGCATCCGTCCCCCTTCTTCAACCTTCGAGTATCAAACTCTCCTTCACCCAATCTCATTTCACGAAAAATCATTAATTAATTCTCCAAGACGACAAGAAGACTGAAATAGTGACCAGACGAGAGGCGTGTTTCATCGACACACACCAGGCGAGTAAACCCGCGTCAAGAAACGTACAAAATGGCGAGTGAGTACTGAAAACCCAGTCTTGCACCATGTTACGGACCGACTGGGAGGTCGTGAGTTCGAAACCACGTCAGTTAACCCTTTGACTCCCGCACCCTGTCCGCCAGCATCCTGCATAGTCAACCACGCTAGCAAAGGAAAAACGTAACCCTTTAACTCCCTCACCCTAGCCACCAGCTTCCTGCAGGAAGCTGGTGGATAGGGTGAGGGAGTCAGGGTTAAGTTTTTGCAGCTGGTGGATAGCATGCGGGAGTCAAAGGGTTAAGAAGAACTGTTGTGGGATTGATCTCCCTGATAAGCTTCTGCGCAGAGTTGAGCGTATCAGCTCGTATCGTATCAGCTCGTTGGTAAGACTGGGACCACGCAGTCGAATATTATCTACTTAAAAAATGTCATTGAAGGTTTTGTGGTGTTTCTCTATCTCTTGGAGCTGTTTGATGCAATGATATTTTATGAAAGTGAGCATACAGGACAGCCCTGTGTCACTCCAAAATGGAATCCCATGATATTATCATTATCAACCCCATTCCCATTATCATATCGCTGAAATCTGTATCAAAGTAACTACTGGAATTCAAGCAGCTAGAAACCAGAAACACACTCAAATGAAATGAGAATATGTATTTAATATAACAAAACAAGACAGGGGCAAATTTTCCGCCATCCTGAATGATAACGTGTATTTAATATAACAAAACAAGACAGGGGCAATTTTTCCGCCATCCTGAATGACAACGTGTATTTAATATAACAAAACAAGACAGGGGCAATTTTTCCGCCATCCTGAATGACAACGTGTATTTAATATAACAAAACAAGACAGGGGCAATTTTTCCGCCATCCTGAATGACAACGTGTATTTAATATAACAAAACAAGACAGGGGCAATTTTTCCGCCATCCTGAATGACAACGTGTATTTAATATAACAAAACAAGACAGGGGCAATTTTTCCGCCATCCTGAATGACAACGTGTATTTAATATAACAAAACAAGACAGGGGCAATTTTTCCGCCATCCTGAATGACAACGTGTATTTAATATAACAAAACAAGACAGGGGCAATTTTTCCGCCATCCTGAATGACAACGTGTATTTAATATAACAAAACAAGACAGGGGCAATTTTTCCGCCATCCTGAATGACAACGTGTATTTAATATAACAAAACAAGACAGAGGCAAATTTTTGGCTAGCTAGAATGACAACGTGTATTTAATATTACAAAACAAGACAGAGGCAAATTTTTGGCTAGCTAGAATGATAACGTGTATTTAATATTACAAAACAAGTCAGGAGCAGATTTTCGGCCAACTGGAATGAAAACATGTATTTAGTATAACAAAACAAGACAGGGGAAAATTTTCGGCCAACTGGAATGAAAACGTGTATTTAATATAACAAAACAAGACAGGGCCAAACTTTCGGCCAACTGGAACAAGAATGTGTATTTAATATAACAAAACAGGACAGGAGAAATTTTCGGCCAACTGGAATGAGAATGTGTATTTGATATAACAAAACAAGACAGGGCCAAACTTTCGGCCAACTGGAACAAGAATGTGTATTTAATATAACAAAACAAGACAGGCGCAAATTTTCGTACAGCTGGCCTGTGTCAAACATACACAAAAGGCAGCAAAGAAAGAAATACACAAAATGTAGGACAAAAACAACAACAACACTTCTCTTATGTTTCGTTGACCTAGTGATAATGGCTGTCTCCTCTTTGAAGTAACATGGCCCAGAGCTCGTTGCCTCTTATGCTATGTGTGTGCGTGTGTGTGTGAGAGAGAGAGAGAGAGAGAGTATGTGTGTTTGTGTAAATGTGAGTGTGTGTGTAGTGTGTGTGTGTCTGTATGTGTGTGTGTATGTGTGGAGAGAGAGAGAGAGTGTGTGTGTGGTGTGTGTTGTGTGTGTGTGTGTGTGTGTGTGTGTGTGTGTGTGTTGTGTGGTGTGTGTGTGTGTGTGAGAGAGAGAGAGAGAGAGAGAGAGAGAGATTAAGTTCAAATTGATTAAAAACTGAGTGTTGTTATATATTTCACGTTCGACCTAAGCCTTTACTGGCAACGAGAATTCTCAGTGAAATCCCACCACTCTCACTGCCTGAACCTAACTAGCTTTTTCGTCGACTGAAAGCAACAAGCTTCAGAGGTGCATGTCAGAATTGTAGTGTGTGTGTGTGTGTGTGTGTGTGTGTGTGTGTGTGTGTTGTACGCGCGCGTGTGTGTGTGTGATGTGTGTGTTTGTGTTGTGTGTGTGTGTGTGTGTGTGTGTGTGTGTGTGTGTGTGTGTGTGTGTGTGTGTGTGTGTGTGTGCGTTTGTGTGTGTCTACCGGCTTGAGTGCTTGTGTGTATGCCCGTGCGCGTGCGTACGTGTGCCATGATACAAGTTTTAGTTTGAAAGCAGAAAATAGAATGAAGATGTGTATATAACTTAAAAAAGCAAGACACTGATAAAATACGTGTTCGTGTTCATGTTTGCGTGTTTCGTGTTTCTCTCTGCCAGAACACTGACAGCTCCTTTGATTCAGAGACCAGTATGGTTTAACCCTTTGTCTCCCTCAGCCTGTCCATAAGCATCGCGCTTTGCCAACAGTGACAGCAAAGTAAAAATTTAACCCTTTGATTCCTTCACCTTATCCACCAGCTTCCTGCAGGTGGATAGGGTGAGGGAGCGGGAGGGTTAAATTTTTGGTCAGGAAGCTGGATAGGGTGAGGAAGTCAAAGGGTTAAATTTTTGCTAGTGGTGGATAGGGTGCAGGAGTCAAAGGGTTAATTAGGCAAAAAACAAAAACAAGACCAAACAGACCACCACCACCACCACCACCACCAACAACAACAACAACAACAACAAACCACAGTTTCTCTTGTACGTGTGAGCTGACCTTTACTCACTCGGAGAGATCGCTTTGAAACCCGACCAAACCTTCTTCTCTCTCGCCGGAACCATACTATCTCGCCTGAAAGCAACACCATTTAGATGCAGCTGCCTGCTCATCAAGTTGTGTTGTGTGTGTGTGTGTGTGTGTGTGTGTGTGTGTGTGTGTGTGTGGTGTGTGTGTGTGTGTGTGTGTGTGTGGTGTGTGTGTGTGTGTGTGTGCATGTGTATATATGTGTATGTGTGGTGTGTGTGTGTGTGTGTCTATGTATGTGTGTGGCTGTGTATGTGTGTGTGTGTGTGTGTGTGTGTGTGGTGTGTGTGTGTGTGTGTGTGTGTTCGTTCGTTCTTTGATTTAACGTCTTTTCACTGTAAGTGATATTCAGTGTGTGTGTTCGTTCGTTCTTTGATTTAACGTCTTTTCACTATAAGTGATATTAGACATGTGTGTGTGTGTGTGTTCGTTCGTTCTTTGATTTAACGTCTTTTCACTGTAAGTGATATTCAGTGTGTGTGGTGTGTGTGTGTGTGTGTGTGTGGTGTGTGTGTGTGTGTGTGTGTGTGTGTGTGTGTGTGTGTGTGTGTGTGTGTGTGTGTGTGTGTGTGTGCTGTGATAAGAGTTCAGCTCGGTTCGCTTGACCACACAATCAGAGACTGAAATAACTCGGTCCCTTCATCGCTCTGTGGCTTGCCGTGGAAAAGGAGTTTGGCACGCGACCGGCAACTTTCCATTGCTTAGTGCCCGTGCGCTTGACGTCATCACTTTATGCGTTCTTTTTCGTCGCCGATCGAAACTTGATTGAAGGCGGAAGCTGGAACGCCGAGAGTAGTGGTGGGTGGGTGGGTTTGGTGGTAGGGAGTAGTGGAATGTGGTGAGTTGAGTGTGTGTGTGTGTGTGTGTGTGTGTATGTATGTGTGTGTGTGTATGTGTATGTCCGTGTGTGGTGTGGCGTGCGTATATCTATGTGTGTTTGTGTATCTATGTGTGTGTGTATCTATATGTGTGTGTGTATCTGTGTGTGTGTGTGTGTGCGCGGGTGTGTGTGTTTGTGTGTGTGCGCGGGGTGTGTGTTTGTGTTGTGTGTGTTGTGTGCATGTGTGTGTGTGTGTGTGTGTGTCCGTGTGTGTGTGTGTATGTGTGTGTATATCTATGTGTGTTTGTGCATCTATGTGTGTGTATCTATATGTGTGTGTATCTATGTATGTGTGTGTGTCGCGGGTGTGTGTGTGTATGTGTGTGTGCATGTGTGTGTGTGTGTGCGTGCGTGCGTGCGTGCGTGTGTGTTGTGTGTGTGTGTCTGCGTGCGCGCGTGACAACATACCTTCACCATCTCAGTTTTACACGTATGTGTGTGCGTAGGATCTCCCGTGGGGATGCCGGGAGCTCTTTCAGTATAAACTGCATCTCCACCTTCAGAAATTCAATGCTTGAAATTTCCTCTTTTCTGTCACTCTGTTTCTCCCCTTGCTGCTTTTGTCTTTCTATCGTCTGTTTTGCTGGCTCATTCACCACTATGTGTTCTATAAAGCCTTCCATGCTTTCTGTTATGATTGATGAATGGATACACATATTTACTGCATTTTTGGTTCTGAAGAAATGTGATGTGCAGAAGCAAGTTAAGGTAATGATTGCCAGTTTATATATATATTATATTATATTATATTTTTAATTTATATATATAATTATAATATGTTGTTTGGGATGTGTTTATGTTATGTTTATATCTTTATAATTTTTTTAATCCTGGTGATAAAATGGACAGAGTTGTCAATGCCAGGGGCATATCTTAGATTATGCGCGCAAATGTGTTATGTGTACCCAGTTTTCATTTCCAGATTGTTGTTTTCATGTTCAAGATATGTGAGATATTTAAAGCCTGATCTGGTTCTGCAAATTCGCTGGGCCTAAACAGTGACTATGATGATGATGATGATGATGATGATGATGATGTGATGATGGTGCGAACAATGAGGGAGTTCGCACTTGTGTGTGTGTGTGTGTGTGTGTGTGTGTGTGTGTGTGTGTGTGTGTGTGTGTGTGTGTGTGTGGTGTGTTAGCGAGCGCGTGCGCATGTGTCTGTAACTTAGGACTCCACAGTTTCGTGATGAGTTTTTGAAGCGGAAACTGACTGAAAAGAAGCAGAAAATGGACGAAGGACAAGAAGGAAGAAGACAGGTGGAGGAGGGTGAAGAGAAAAAAGGGGAGTATAGGTGTTTGGGGTTTATAATTGTTTTTAGAGGAATTCATTCCACCCGGACGATTCCATATGCGCTCCACATACATCTGCCAGCAATTATCTCTGCAGACTACCAGAACCTGCACAAAACGCTATTCCATATGGATGTGAGGACGGGGGAGCGACTTATGAAACACTAAAGGCTTCTAAGAAGAATGTTCCGAGTTCCATGGACAGCAAAGAAAACAAACGAGACAGTCTTGATGGAGGCAGACACAAGAAGATAAGAAAGATTAGGAAAAGACAGGCAAACATTTATAGGCCATTTTATGAGGAAAGGGGAATTAGAGCACCTGTTCACAACATGAAAGCTGAAGGGAAAGAGAGCACCAGGTAGATCCAGGAAAAAATGTTGGACGGAATTGCAGAGTGGCTGAGGACAGAGAGGGTGGGAGATGTAGTTGCGGCAACAAGGGATAGATGCATATGATGAAAGGAACCGTTTGGCCCATACGGTTGAAGGGAACGGTTTGAACCTGTGTGGTCTGACCTGTCAGTGTACAACGGACGGAGTGCTACACCATCCTTTTGAAACGGATGTGAGGTGAAGGTCACTGCCAGTTTTCCTGTTTTGCTTATCAGACATCGGAAACAAAATGCGAAGAAAGCACATAATTGCCTTCTGCCGATAATGTTTATATTTGTAATTTTTGCTTTGGCAATCCAAAGAACATCATTAACGTGATACAACTCTTCAAATATTTAGTTTCGAAATCGACGAGTTTTACGGCTTTACTAGAAGACGTCATTTACAAAATGGGTGTCGGCTCAGTGCTCAATGCAGCACATTGATTCACTGAAGAATGCCAGCCAACCGTTTGGAATAGATCAGAATCTATTGCAAACAGTCGGGATGAACCGCCTGAGGCCCGAGGCCGTTTGAGATGTATGTGTACTGTCGTAATGACAGTCTGTTTCGGGTCCGTTTCAGCCAGTCTGCTCAAAATGTACGGTTTTCAAATGGCTTAAGTTGACATCACCAGAACGATGGAGACATTAAGATGTGCACGGAAAGGACACATATTACTGTTGCGGGCTGGGAATGAACCCGGGACATCAGATCTTGTGTCCACGGCTCCATGAAGAACAAACAAACAAACAAACAAGAAATCCAATCTCCCTGCGCTCCCCCCCCCCCCCCTCCTGGAAAAGGCCTGCGAACGTTCGATGATAAGGGTCATGCAGAAGTACACTATGACCTCACACACACACACACACACAGAACACACACACACACACACACACACACACACACACACACACACACACACACACACACACACACACACACACACACATGAGTAGTGGCCAAACACAAAATCACGCATGCACACGCAGGTACACACACGCATGCACACGCACGTTCATATACACACAGACGCGCATTCACGTGCGTACACTGAGAGAGAGAGAGAGAGAGAGTGTGTGTGTGTGTGTGTGTGAGAGAGAGATAGAGAGAGAGAGAGAGAGTAATGCATTCACCGACAGGTCCAGATGTTTTGAATCTGCCATCATTAAACACGCGGTGATATGTTTGCACACATTGATAATAAACGCACACATTGCAAACAGAGAGAGAGAGAAACAGACAGACAGACAGGCAGGCAGGCAGGCAGGCAACAGACAGGCAGACAGACAGGCAGAGAGAGGGGGGTTAATAAGGGCCGCACAGAAATCAAGATGACCACGTCTAAGAGGACACTGACATCTGAGAAACATGAAATCTTGTGGACTTGATTAAATTAATTTTTCATGAGCAAACCTTACAGCTAGTGATCTCTCCCTCCCTCCCTCCCCCTTCCCCCCCCCCTCTCTCTCTCTCTCGATGTGCCTGTATCTCCTCTGTCTGTCTGTCTGTCTGTCTTTCTCTTTCTGTCTCATCTCTGTCTCTCTGTCTCGTCTCTGTCTGTCTGTCTCTCTCTCTCTCTCTCCTTCTTCTGTCTCTTCTCTGCTGTCTTCTCTCTCTCTCTCTCTCTCTCTCTCTCTCTCTC
>CM060310.1:92870381-92875381 GCA_030674185.1 Monoplex corrugatus | reverse complement strand
CGCCCACATTTTTTTCACTCACACTGTATGGAGGGGAGGGGGGGGGGGAGAGAAAAGAAAGGTGGTTTGACTTCCCTACAAACAGGAAATGCACGAATCAAGTAAGGGCTGGTTAGCATAAAGATGGAACTCTTGGCTTCCAGTCTGCTGCATGGTTTCCATGAATTTGTGTGCAGTCTTCGGACCACTCACCTGTCATTTGGTACCTGACTTTGTACAGTGTACGCTATCAGTGAAGGTAAATCAACGAGAAGGAAGGAAGGAGAAAGAGCACTGCCATCATATTGGTTATTCCGAAAAAAAAAGTTGACGTTTCTCTTCCACCTTTCTTTTTTTTTTTCTCCTCATTTTCTATTTCTGTCTTTTGTCTTTTTCTTTCTGTTTTCTTCCTTTCTTCCTTTCTTTCTTTTTTCTTTCTTTCTTTCTTTCTGTTTTCTTCCTTTCTTCCTTTCTTTCTTTTTTCTTTCTTTCTTTCTTTCTTTCTTTCTTTCTTTATTATTGTTTGTTTCTTTCTTTTTCTATTTCTCTGCTGCTTTCCGTTTATTTATGTCTGTTTTCTTTCTTTCTTTTTCTTTTTCTAATTCTGTCTTTTTCTTTCTATCTTCTTTCTGATTTTTTCATTTTCTTTCTTTCTTTCCATTTTTTCTGTTTGTTTTCCTTATTTCTACTTCTTCCTTTCTTTCTGTTTCTGTCTTCCCTTTGTTTTGTTTTTTTCTTTTATTTCTTTTTCTCTATATTGGTTTTCTTTCTTTGTTTTTCTGTCCGTCTTTCTTTTCCTTTCTATTTTTTTTTCTTTTTTGTGTCTTTTTCTATTTCTTTCTTTCTCTCTGTTTCCTCTTTCCTTTTTTCTTTCTCTTTTTCTTCCTTTTTGTTTCTTTCTATTTTCTTTCTTTTTCCCTCTTTTCTTTCTATCTGCTGTCTTTCTTTTTAGTTCTTTCCTTCCTTGACTTTCTGTCTTCCATTCCTTTCCTTTTTTAAAAATTTCTATCTTCTCCCTCAAAGGAAAACACGAAAAAAGGGGAAACTACTTATACGTGATGTATGCATCTAGGGCTTCTACAAAAACAAGAAAGGAGAGAAAGAGAGAAGAGGGGAAAATGAAATCTAGGAACGCAGCAAAAACTGTTTGATGGGTGATTGGTTCTGAATATTCAATGAAGGCCTGAAGGCCAGGACAGTGTTCTTCTGTCAAGGAAAAACAAGCAGATTAAAAAGCTGTTGAAAATGAGTGAGAAAGAAGAGGAGGAGATAGAGAGCGATGGAGAGGGGAGGTGGTAGAAAAGGAGAAAGGAAAAACATGCAAACGGGGAACTGTTATATGTCTGAACGTGATAAAGTCCAGGAAAAGAAAAGAAAGAACAACTGGGAAAGAGTGGTGTTAGAGAGAGAGAGAGAGAGAGAGAGAGAGAGAGAGAGAGAGAGGTGTGTGTGTGTGTGTGTTTATTTCTTTATCTATTTATTTTTAGTGTTCACAATGAAACGGTGAGATGAAGAGAGAAAAATGGAGATCATTATTTCTGAGTGTTAACAGAGAGATAAATAGATAGATAGAGAGAGAGAGAGAGAGAGAGAGAGAGAGAGAGAGAGGAGAGAGTGAATTCTTTTGTCCACTGTTTACTGAAAAATGTGTGTGTGTGTGTGAGAGAGAGGAGGGAGGGAGGGAGGGAGAGAGTGAGTGAGAGAGAGAGAGAGATTTGTTGAAGGGAAAGGAACTATTGATACCATGTATATCCTAAGAACTTTCATAGAAAGATGGGTTGAGTCAAATACAGATTTATATTTACGCTGTGTTGATTATACCAAGGCTTTTGATCGGGTTGGACTCGAAGAATTCATCAACCACTTGGAAACGCTCAGTATTGATGGAAAGGATCTGAGAATAATAAGGAATGTGTATTCGGAAACTACAGCTGCAGTGAGAATAGAAAATGATATATGCTCTTTTACAAAATATCAAAAAAAGGATTAGGCAGGGGTGTGTTCTGTCACCAGATTTGTTTTCATTTTACAGCGAAATCATCATAATCATCACAAGAAACCTAGAAGACTGTTCTAGGATAAAGGTTGAGGAAAAATGTTAACTCTTCATTATGCAGATGACACCGTTCTAAATGCAGAAAATGAAAAAAACTACAAAATCTTATGAATATGATAGAAATAGAAAGCAGAAATCAAGGGCTGGAGCTAAATAGCAAGAAGACTGAAGTCATGGTAATCAGTAAAAAAAAAAAAAGAAAAAAAAAGAAAGAAATTTCCTTACGACAAAATAAGAGCAAATAGCACGACATTGAGACAAGTTAAAGTTGATTAAATATCTGCAAACAGCCATCTATGTGTGTATCTATATGTGTGTGTATCTATGTATGTGTGTGTGTCGCGGGTGTGTGTGTGCATGTGTGTGTGTGTGTGCGTGCGTGCGTGCGTGCGTGTGTGTGTGTGTGTGTGTGTCTGCGTGCGCGCGTGACAACATACCTTCACCATCTCAGTTTTACACGTATGTGTGTGCGTAGGATCCCCCGTGGGGATGCCGGGAGCTCTTTCAGTATAAACTGCATCTCCACCTTCAGAAATTCAATGCTTGAAATTTCCTCTTTTCTGTCACTCTGTTTCTCCCTCGCTGCTTTGCTTTCTATCGTCTGTTTCTGTCATTTCTTGTTTTGCTGGCTCATTCACCAATATGTGTTCCATGCTTTCTCTTATGATTGATGAATGGATACACATATTAACTGCATTTTTGGTTCTGAAGAAATGTGATGTGCAGAAAAGCAAGTTAAGGTAATGATTGCCAGTTTATATATATATATATATATATATATATATATATATAATGTTGGCCGGAATTGCAGAGTGGCTGAGGACAGAGAGGGTGGGAGATGTACTTGCGGCAACAAGGGTTAGATGCATATGATGAAAGGAACCGTTTGGCCCATACGGTTGAAGGGAACGGTTTGAACCTGTGTGGTCTGACCTGTCAGTGTAGAACGGACGGAGTGCTACACCATCCTTTTGAAACGGATGTGAGGTGAAGGTCACTGCCAGTTTTCCTGTTTTGCTTATCAGACATCGGAAACAAAATGCGAAGAAAGCACATAATTGCCTTCTGCCGATAATGTTTGTATTTGTAATTTTTGCTTTGGCAATCCAAAGAACATCATTAACGTGATACAACTCTTCAAATATATTAGTTTCGAAATCGACGAGTTTTACGGCTTTACTAGAAGACGTCATTTACAAAATGGGTGTCGGCTCAGTGCTCAATGCAGCACATTGATTCACTGAAGAATGCCAGCCAACCGTTTGGAATAGATCAGAATCTATTGCAAACAGTCGGGATGAACCGCCTGAGGCCCGAGGCCGTTTGAGATGTATGTGTACTGTCGTAATGACAGTCTGTTTCGGGTCCGTTTCAGCCAGTCTGCTCAAAATGTACGGTTTTCAAATGGCTTAAGTTGACACCACCAGAACGATGGAGACATTAAGATGTGCACGGAAAGGACACATATTACTGTTGCGGGCTGGGAATGAACCCGGGACATCAGATCTTGTGTCCACGGCTCCATGAAGAACAAACAAACAAACAAACAAGAAATCCAATCTCCCTGCGCTCCCCCCCCCCCCCCCTCCTGGAAAAGGCCTGCGAACGTTCGATGATAAGGGTCATGCAGAAGTACACTATGACCTCACACACACACACACACACAGACACACAACACACACACACACACACACACACACACACACACACACACACACACACACACACACACACACACACACATGAGTAGTGGCCAAACACAAAATCACGCATGCACACGCAGGTACACACACGCATGCACACGCACGTTCATATACACACAGACGCGCATTCACGTGCGTACACTGAGAGAGAGAGAGAGAGAGAGTGTGTGTGTGTGTGTGTGTGAGAGAGAGATAGAGAGAGAGAGAGAGAGTAATGCATTCACCGACAGGTCCAGATGTTTTGAATCTGCCATCATTAAACACGCGGTGATATGTTTTGCACACATTGATAATAAACGCACACATTGCAAACAGAGAGAGAGAGAAACAGACAGACAGACAGGCAGGCAGGCAGGCAGGCAACAGACAGGCAGACAGACAGGCAGAGAGAGGGGGGTTAATAAGGGCCGCACAGAAATCAAGATGACCACGTCTAAGAGGACACTGACATCTGAGAAACATGAAATCTTGTGGACTTGATTAAATTAATTTTTCATGAGCAAACCTTACAGCTAGTGATCTCTCCTCCCTCCTCCCCCTTCCCCCTCTCTCTCTCCTCTCGATGTGCCTGTATCCCTCTGTCCTGTCTGTCTTCTCTTCTCTCTCTCTCTCTCTGTGTGCCTCTTCTCTCTCTGTCTCTGTCTCTGTCTGTCTGTCTCTCTCTCTCTCTCTCGTCTCATCTCTGTCTCTCTCTCTCTCTCTTCTCTCTCTGTCTCGTCCTCTCTCTCTCTCTCTCTCTCTCTCTCTCTTCTACCTCTCTTCTCTCTACTCATCTCTTCCAATCTCCTCGTCTCTCTCACAGTCTACTCTCTCTCTCTCTCTTCTACGGGCACGGTACTTAATCGTTAATGTCAGACTTTCCAATCGGATAGGTCCTCGGTTCAGTCTTCGATAGCGAAGAGTGCGTGATGGTTTTTTTGTAGTGCTGACTGTGCTGACTTGATCTTCAAGTCGTCAGTCCAAACTACGTTCCAGAATATGTGTGGAGGTACAGAAGTAGCCATGACGAACTCCAACTGACGTATGAATCGATCCCCAGTAGCACTGTGTGTGTACATGTATACAAACATGCATGTTAAAGCCGTGCAGTTGCTGGTTTGGGAAACATGAAACACCAAGCATGCAAGCAAGTTTGAAAGTGTGTCAGCTAATAACTTACCATCGAAAATTAAAGTACCATTATTTGTTTTAATGGCTTGTAAGTCAATAATTTTCACATTTCAAATTGGAATAGTAAGGCATCAGTGTTTCTCTTTCTCTTT
>CM060310.1:92862881-92865381 GCA_030674185.1 Monoplex corrugatus | reverse complement strand
TTTATTTTGTCTGTTTTCTTTCTTTCTTTTTCTTTTTCTAATTCTGTCTTTTTCTTTCTGTCTTCTTTCTTTCTGTTTTTTCATTTTCTTTCTTTCTTTCCTATTTTTTCTGTTTGTTTTCCATATTTCTATTTCTTCCTTTCTTTCTGTTTCTGTCTTCCCTCTGTTTTTTTTTTTTCTTTTATTTCTTTTTCTCTATATTGGTTTTCTTTCTTTGTTTTTCTGTCCGTCTTTCTTTTCCTTTCTATTTTTTTTCTTTTTTGTGTCTTTTTCTATTTCTTTCTTTCTCTCTGTTTCCTCTTTCTTCTTTTTTCTTTCTCTTTTTCTTCCTTTTCGTTTCATTCTATTTTTTTTTTTTCTCCCTTTTCTTTCTATCTGCTGTCTTTCTTTTTATTCTTTCCTTCCTTGACTTTCTGTCTTCCATTCCTTTCCTTTTTTTTAAATTTCTATCTTCTCCCTCAAAGGAAAATGCGAAAAAAGGGGAAACTACTTATACGTGATGTATGCATCTAGGGCTTCTACAAAAACAAGAAAGGAGAGAAAGAGAGAAGAGGGGAAAATGAAATCTAGGAATGCAGCAAAAACTGTTTGATGGGTGATTGGTTCTGAATATTCAATGAAGGCCTGAAGGCCAGGACAGTGTTCTTCTGCCAAGGAAAAACAAGCAGATTAAAAAGCTGTTGAAAATGAGTGAGAAAGAAGAGGAGGAGATAGAGAGCGATGGAGAGGGGAGGTGGTAGAAAAGGAGAAAGGAAAAACATGCAAACGGGGAACTGTTATATATCTGAACGTGATAAAGTCCAGGAAAAGAAAAGAAAGAACAACTGGGAAAGAGCGGTGTTAGAGAGAGAGAGAGAGAGAGAGAGAGAGAGTGTGTGTGTGTGTGTGTGTGTGTGTGTGTGTGTGTTATTTCTTTATCTATTTATTTTTAGTGTTCACAATGAAACGGTGAGATGAAGAGAGAAAAATGGAGATCATTATTTCTGAGTGTTAACAGAGAGATAAATAGATAGATAGATAGATAGATAGATAGAAGAGAGAGAAGAGAGAGAGAGTGAATTCTTTTGTCCACTGTTTTCAGAAAAATGTGTGTGTATGTGTGAGAGAGAGGAGGGAGGGAGGAGGGAGAGAGTGAGTGAGAGAGAGAGAGATTTGTTGAAGGGAAAGGAACTATTGATACCATGTATATCCTAAGAACTTTCATAGAAAGATGGGTTGAGTCAAATACAGATTTATATTTACGCTGTGTTGATTATACCAAGGCTTTTGATCGGGTTGGACTCGAAGAATTCATCAACCAATTGGAAACGTTCAGTATTGATGGAAAGGATCTGAGAATAATAAGGAATGTGTATTCGGAAACTACAGCTGCAGTGAGAATAGAAAATGATATATGCTCTTTTACAAAATATCAAAAAAAGGATTAGGCAGGGGTGTGTTCTGTCACCAGATTTGTTTTCATTTTACAGCGAAATCATCATAATCATCACAAGAAACCTAGAAGACTGTTCTAGGATAAAGGTTGAGGAAAAATGTTAACTCTTCATTATGCAGATGACACCGTTCTAAATGCAGAAAATGAAAAAAACTACAAAATCTTATGAATATGATAGAAATAGAAAGCAGAAATCAAGGGCTGGAGCTAAATAGCAAGAAGACTGAAGTCATGGTAATCAGTAAAAAAAAAATAAATAAATAAAAAAAAAAGAAATTTCCTTACGCAAAATAAGAGCAAATAGCACGACATTGAGACAAGTTAAAGTTGATTAAATATCTGCAAACAGCCATCTCACCAGACGGCAGATGCACATTGGAAAATGTCCGAAATCTGAACTTGTGTGCGTGCGTTGCTGTCGGTCAGTCTGACTGCCTGTCTGTCTGTCTGTCTGGCTCTCTCTCTCTCTTTCTCTTCCACACACACTCTCTCCTCTCACACACACACACACACGTAACAGAAAGAGAGAGCGAGAGAGAGAGAGAGGTACACAGGCACACAGGCACATACACACACACACATTTTGCCCTTCTTCTTTACATCCAGTTCTCTCTCTGTCCATTTCTCTTCGAACTCGTCCTCTTATTTTCCAATCCTTCCCGTTCTCTTCCATCCCTCCTATCTCCCTTTCCTTGTACCTGCCTCCCTCCAACATCCCTGTCCCTTGATCCCTCTGTTCTTTGTCCACAGTATGAAGACCACTGTACGTGCAGCAACTCATCAGTTGGTCGAGGCTCGGACTGACGTGTCAGTGGTTGGTGGTTCAAACACGGTGATGTTCACCATTAACCCATTGACTCCCGCACCCTGCCCACCAGCATCCTGCATTGTGACATGTAGCAAGCAAACTTAACCGTTTGATTCCTCACCTGTCCACCAGCTATCTGCATGTGAACCATGCTACAAAGCAAAACTTAACCTTGTCCCTCACCCTTCACCAGTATCTGCATGTGACCATGTACAAAGCAAAACTTAACCGTTTGATCCTCACCTATCACCAGCTTC
>CM060310.1:92852881-92857881 GCA_030674185.1 Monoplex corrugatus | reverse complement strand
GGACGGGATGCGGGAGTCAAGGGTTAAAACGAAGCAACTTGATTAGTAACTGATCCAACGTACGTAGAATACCACCCACAGGCCTTTTACTAATGTCAGTAATAAGTAGTCCAAGGTACGTGGAATGCCATTCACAAGCCATTAACTAACTTCATTAGTAACTGATCCAACGTACATAGAATATCCACCCACAGACCTTTTACTAACGTCAGTGATAACTAATACAACGTACGTAGAATACCACCCACAGGCCTTTTACTAACGTCAGTGATAACTAATACAACATACGTAGAATATCACCCACAGGCCTTTTCTAACGTCAGTGATAACTAATACAACATACGTAGAATACCACCCACAGACCTTTTACTAACGTCAGTGATAACTAATACAACATACGTAGAATACCACCCACAGGCCTTTTACTAACGTCAGTGATAACTGATACTACTACGTAGAATACCACCCACAGGCCTTTTACTAACGTCAGTGATAACTGATGCTACGTACGTAGAATACCACCCACAGGCCTTTTACTAACGTCAGTAATAAGTAGTCCAACGTACTTAAAATACCACCCACCGGCCTTTTACTGACGTCAGTGATAACTGATACTACGTACGTAGGATACCACCCACAGGCCTTTTACTAACGTCAGTAATAAGTAATCCAACGTACTTAAAATACCACCCACCGGCCTTTTACTGACGTCAGTGATAACTGATACTACGTACGTAGAATACCACCCACAAGCCTTTTACTAACGTCAGTAATAAGTAGTCCAACGTACTTAGAATACCAACCACAGGCCTTTTACTAACGTCAGTAATACGTAGTCCATCGTACTTAGAACACCACCCAGAGGCCTTTTACTAACGTCAGTGATAACTTACTTAGAATATCACCCACAGGCCATTTAGTAACGTCAGTAATCGATCTTGTCCAACATTTATTGTTTTTCTCCTACTTTTCTGAATTCATATTTGACAAAGAGCAGTTACAAATATATAAACAAATACGTCACAATAACAAGCGAAGTGTAGCTGCTCTGTTGTGACAGGGCCTGCCTCAGGGCTGTTGCTGCGTTGGGCTGAGGTTGCCTTTAGAAAATCTGGGGCAGATGGTACTTGTCATTTTTGTTAAATGGCATCTCTCATTAATGATAGAATTACAAGAAAATTTACCATCTTATGGTAAAATGATTGGGAAATTTTAATCTGTCTGAACGAAATTTGTATATTGAACTATTTTTGCAGTATAAGCGGTTATTTGATTGTTTTGTTTTCTCATAATACAGTTAACATACCATCACTGATTCACCAGCACTTGTTGAAGACACTGCCACATCTGTTTTGTCCTCTTCTGAATCACTTTCTTCCTCACAAACTTCTTTTCATCATCGTAGGGATTGTTTCTCTTCAACGTCGAGCAGTAGCATGATTTCCTCACACCTGTGGCCATGATTTTTTTGCCATTGTTTGTTTTCAAATCAGGTAAAAAGTTGCTCTGACAGCATCCAAAACGTCAACTACACTTTAACGAAAGTAAGCAAACATCGGAGATAACTCCCAGCTTAGTGCAGGCAGAATTAGAACCAGTTTTGTGCCTTTAACTGGAGAGACCATGATCAGTGCTTCCCGTCCACAGGCTTTGCTAGCGTGAAACAACTATCGATGCTTCCCGTGAGGAATACTTTTAGGCCTACCGGGCCTTTCGCTAACGACAGTACGTCGTAGTAAGTAATTCTGACCCAGCACTTACAGTACCATACACTATGCCCGTTACTAATGGCTAAAGTCGCTCAGCTGCAGACCACAGTGAGTGACCATGAATATTCTCCCTCCTTGCGGTAAGAAGACAGCACGTTCTTCCCTCTCATGACAGTTTCAGTTTTCCTAAGACAGCATTTCCACGATCGAAATAAATTCTGTTTGCACCATCGCTGTAAATAGTACGTGATGCATTGAAAGGGATCCAAAATAATCATCGCTTAACCCTTTGACTTCCGCACTCTATTCACCAACTGCGAACTTAACCCTTTGACTCCCTCACCCTATTCACCAGCTTCCTGCAGGAAGCTGGTGGATAGGGTGAGGGAGGCAAAGGGTTAAGTTTTTGCTTTGCTAGCATGGTTGACAATTCAGGGTGCTGGTGGAAAGGGTGTTGGAGTCCAGGGGTTAAACTATAAGGCTGTGCATGAAGCCTATGGACTAGTAAGGTCTTGAGGTTCTGGCTTACTGTGGGTTGTGTGTATTACCTGTGCTTGTATCAATCAGTTATTGAAACAGCTTCAGGCAGTCTGCAATGCCCTATGAAGCCCACCAAAACATGAACGCTTCCCGCCTGACCCCTAAATGTCAGTTTGGTAAAAATAAGGTCTCTATATCTATCACAGCCATACTGTTGAAGTCTGGCGTCCCCATGCAAAACGAAGGCTTCACGTCCCCATCCCTCACCACAAAGCACTATTCTCCACTCCCTCCTCCATCGTCAAAGATATAAACTATGTTGAAATAAGTTTCCAAACCGGGAAACCTGCTTCAATCCAAGCTACCAGTCACTAAAGCAAAAGAAGAAAACGAACGAATGAATAAAAGAAGAAGAAAAAGAAAGAAAGATGGCTAGAAAGAAAGAAAAGAAAAAAAGAAGGAAGGAAAAAAGGAAGGAAGCAAAGAAAGGAGAAAGAAAAAGCCATGATGAACTGCCAATACAAAAACCTTCACTTTAATTTACTGCAGGCCTGGCAGTGGCAAAAGAAACCAAATGGTGCTTGTTTTCAGAGCAGTCTATTAAAGGTCACAGAATCTGAATTGATCGTATGATTATTTTCTATCCCGTCTTTACCCCTCCTAAGTCACTGCTCCACACCTCTCATATCAGCTCTCAGAGCTGTACTCTATTTGTATGTATGTATGTATGTATGTATGTATGTATGTATGTATGTATGTATGTATGTGTGGTGTGTATGTATGTATGTATGTATGTGTGTGTATATATGTAGTAAGTATGTATTATGTATGTATGTGTGTGTATGTCTGTCTGTCTGTCTGTATGTATGTATGTATGTATGTATGTATGTATGTATGTATGTACCCTGGCGCCAGTCAGGCCTGAGATACACAGAAACCTGCAATGTTGGCCAGGAAAGTTGAGCAGCACATCCAGACCTTCCAAAGCTGGTATCATCACGATAGCAGGACATGAAATGGCACAGAATCTACCTGGGAAAATTTGTCAGAGGGTTGTAAGAATGGGCTGGGGATGATTGTAATGATGTTATAGCATTCCACTGCCGATTGAAATTGTGTGACAGGGCTGGACTCTTTAAGTTTACATTCTTTTTATATATCCTGGCGTCAATCAGGCCTGAGAGATACAGAAACATATAATGTTAGGAAATTTGAGCAGCAATCTCAGTGACACACCTGTAAAGCGGATGAGACTCTATTCTGTGATCCCAGTCTTTCCCAACGAGCCCTTAACACGGTGACCTCTGGGTTAGAGGCCAGTCAGGACTGAACAACCCCACAATAACGTTTTGGACGATGGGGGGTTTGAATCCACAACCTACCACCAATAAGTCCGTTGCTCCAACCACTTCACCGAGTTGACCGGTGAATTAATGGAATGTCATTCGGTCATTGTCGCTCGTTTTGCTTTCAAGGTTATGGCGTTGTGGATGGCCGAGGTCTCTTCATTGTATTGTAACGCCTCTCCTGTCAAAAGACCCAGGAAGCTGAGCACACAGCCGGGAGGTCTTTGCGCGCGGTGTAATGAGGTCGCCAACCCTTTTGAAGTGGCGGCAAACCAGGGAACTCGATTTGTTCAGACGTGTATGATCTCCACTCTGTCCTCCCGTTGTGTGTGATGCTTCACGGTACTTTCGGGTCGATGGTTTGGACATTGATTGTGGCCGGAGCCTGTTGTCATGCTTGTCGGTTTTGTCTTCGGAGAGACAGAGCAAAGCACTTTCTCTATATGTGCGGGTGTACTTTTGTTGTGTTGTGTGTGTGTGTGTGTGTGTGTGTCCCGCGCGTGCGTGCGTGCGTGTGTGTGTGTGTGTGTGTGTGTGTGTTGTCTTCTGCTTCTGCTATCTGTCTGTCTGTCTCTCTCTGTCTCTGTCTCTCTCTCTGTTTCTGTCTCTGTCTCTCTGTCTCTCTCTCCTTTTCTTTCTCTCTTTTCTCTTTCCCATTCTCTGTTTTTCCTACTGTCTCTCTTTCCACATCTCTGTCTGTCAGTCAGTTTCTGCCTGTTTCTCTATCTGTCTGTATCTGTCTCTCTGTCTCTGTCTCTCTCTCTCTTTCCCCTCCCCAATCCCCACGCTAATTCTCTCCTCTTCAAACCCGCTATATTCTTCTTCTTCACCTCTTCACCCTCGCTCTTTCTATGAAAGACGTACATAAGGATACTGGAAGTACTGCTGAAACATATCCTGCTTAGCCGTGCTGCCTGTGTAAATATGCGGTAGAAGATGAAATCCATTTAGCCCTTGCTTGCTGAGCACTTCATGACTTAAAGAGAAATTCATTCCCCAAGGTGTTGTAATCGATCATCTCACTTTTGTTGAGTCTTGCCGTAGTTAGCAAACGTGATAATGATGTAAATCGTATTGTATTATGCCTTCTGTAAATCCTTTGTACTACTGAACATATTGATAGAGTAATGTTCAAATGTGTAGTGGGTATGGAATACATGTGTTCTGTGTGTGTAAAAGTATGATTTCAGACACGATTGGTGTGCATGGTATACAAACATACATTCTTTCCTTTGAAAGCCCATCTCCTTCTAGTTTTATGGGCCAGCACTTGATTAGAGCTAAATATTGGGGTCTGAAATGGTTGTGTTGCATATATTCATATGTTCATACATACATACATACATACATACATACATACATACATACATACATATACATACATACATACATACATACATACTCATTCATTCATTCACTCACTCACTTACTTACTTACTTACATATTACTTACTTATTTACTTAC
>CM060310.1:92845381-92847881 GCA_030674185.1 Monoplex corrugatus | reverse complement strand
TGTTCACTGTAAATAGTAGGGAAGGTGTGACAGACTTGTGATTACTGAAGTGGAATTGGATTTTCACAGCAGAAGAAAATTTGGCTCGACCTTGCTTGTATCTAGTGGTAGACCTTTTTCCACAAGGACGTGTCTGGCTCGTGATGTCAGTGGTCAATGGCCATTGACGTTTGAGGTGAGGTCATAGTGGTCTCTGTGATTCACCTACGTCTGATGAGTATCTGTCTGACTGGTTCTCTATCTATCTGTCTGCCTGTCTGTCTACTGGCCTGACAGTAATTTCCTCTCTCACCGTCTTTCTCTCTAGATCTATGCCTTGTGTCTATCTGGCTCTCTGACCTTTGAGGTAAAGTCATCGTGATTTAGGTGTTGTCAGCTATTCCTTTGATCATCGTTTGGCTGGTTGATGGAATGGTCTGTCTGTGTCTGTCTGTTTGTCTGTCTGTCTCTGTCTGTCTCTCTTTCTCTTTCTCTCTGGCTCTTTCTCTGTCTCTCTCTGTCTCTCTGTCTCTGTCTCTCTCTCTCTCTCTCTCTCCTCTCTCTCTCTCTCTCTCTCTCTCTCTCTCTCGCTTCTGCTTTGTCTCGTATTTTTTTAACTGTCTCCCCCCTCTCTCTCTGTCCCTCTCTCTCTTTGATTTTCTCTCTCTCTCTCTCTCTCTCCCTCTCTGTCTTTATCTCCCCCCTCTCTCTTTTCTGCCCTTTCTCTTTTCTCTGTTTCTGCGTCTCTCATTACCTCACTGTCTGTCTGTCTGTCTGTCTGTCATTCCGTTCATTAAAAGAATACAGTGAGAAGAGCCACTGTTCGACACCCTATACTTCCCCTGTGGCAAGGACTGTCTGACATCCAAGTTTGTTATACTGTTAATGCCTCTGTGTGTCTGTATGTGAGGTCGGGTGGGATAATGAAGGGCAAGAGATGAATGGTGGATAGTGTGGGGTGGGGGGTGGGGGGTCGTGTTGGTCACGTGGAGAGATGTAGGGAGTACATGGGGCAAGTCAGGTCTTTCACTTCAACTTAGGTCAGGTTAGAGCTTACTGCTTGTCTGTCTGTCCGTCTGTATATGTCTTTTGTTGTTGTCTGTCTGTTGTGTTTGTCTGTCTCTGTATCTCTGTCTCTCTCTGTGCCTCTTTTTCTCTCTCTGTGCCTCTCTCTCTCTTTCTCTTGGACTCTCCCTCTCTCTCTCTCCCTGTACCCCCTCTCTCTATCCCTCTGTCTCCGTCTGTGTCTGTCTCTCTGTCTATCTGTTTCTCTCTCTCTTTCTCTCTGTTTCCCCTCTCTCTCCCTCTCTCCTTGTCTCTGTCTGTCTGTCTGTCTCTTTCTCTGTCTCTGTCTGTCTGTCTGTCGTTACCGTTCATTAACAGAATACAGTGAAAAGAGCCACTGTTGGACACCCTATACTTACCCTGTGACAAGGACTGTCTGACATCCACGTTTATTATACTGTTAATGCCTCTGTGTGTCTGTCTGTGAGGTTGGGTGGGATAATGAAGGGCAAGAGATGAATGGTGGATAGTGGGGGTGGGGGGTCGTGTTGGTCACGTGGAGAGATGTAGGGAGTACATGGGCAAGTCAGGTCTTTCACTTTGTTAGGTCAGGTTAGAGCTTACTGCTGGTTCTTCTTCTCCCTCTTTGCCTGTCTGTCGGTCTGTACGTCTTTTTTGTTGCTGTCTGTCTGTCTGCCTGTACATGTCTTTTTTGTTGCTGTCTGTCTGTCTGTCTGTTTGTCTCTCTCTCTCTCTCTCTCTCTGTCTCTCTCTCTCTCCCTCCCCTGCCCGTCTCTGTTTGTCTGCCTACCTGTCTGCCTGTCTCCTCTCTCTGTCTCAGTGTCTCCCCCCCCCCCCTTTCGGTCTCTGTGTGTGTTTCTGCCTGCCTCTCTCTCTCTCACTGTTTGTCTGTCTGCCTGTCTGTCTCTGTCTTTGTCTCTCTGTCTGTCTGTCTCTCTCTCTGTCTCTTTGTCTCTCTTTCTCTCTCTCTCGCTCCCATCTCTCTAGAATATTCCTCTCTTTCTAACTCTCTCACTACATCCCACCCTCCCTCTATCTCTGTCGTTACCGTTCATTAACAGAATACAGTGAAAAGAGCCACTGTTGGACACCCTACACCTCCCTGTGGCAAGGACTGTCTGACATTCAAGTTGTTATACTGTTAATGCCTCTGTGTGTCTGTATGTGAGGTCGGGTGGGATAATGAAGGGAAGGGCAAGAGATGAATGGTGGATAGTGGGGGGTGGGGGGGGGGGTCGTGTTGATCACGTGGAGAGATGTAGGGAGTATATGGGGCAAGTCAGGTCTTTCACTTTTGTTAGGTCAGGTTAGAGCTTACTGCTGGTTCTTCTTCTCCCTCTTTGTCTGTCTGTCCGTCTGTACATGTCTCTTTTTTGTTGCTGTCTGTCTGTCTGTGCCTCTCTGTATCTGTCTCTCTCTCTGTCCCTCTTTTTCTCTCTCTGTGCCTCTCTCTCTTTTTCTCTTTGTCTCTCGCTCTCACTCTCTCTGTCCCCCC